>CM029021.1:5838989-6291602 GCA_016801055.1 Panax notoginseng | reverse complement strand
TTGCACTACAGGCCAAAGATATTCATCAACATTTCATCTTTGCACTACAGGCCAAATATATTAATATCTCAAAGAAATATATAATCATTTCAGAATTTTATATAAACAATAATTATAACCATGTTGATCAATTCACCTTTGCACTTAATACTAAAGATATTCACTTATAAATTCAATGGTCATGATCATAACAGTCACAATTCAACTTTGCACTACAGGCAAAGAGACCCTAGTCATGATCATACCAATAATCTACCCATCTTTACACTCCAGTGAAAGAGAATTTCAACATCAGGGTTATAAAAATGTTATATATGATATAAAATCAATATAATCAAAACATCTAGATTTAAATCTCAAGAGTAATATTCATAAATCAACTATAATTTGGTTAGAAAAAGAAACCATTTTTATCGTGAATAGTAACTCGTGAATAGTAACTCATGAATAGTAACTCGTGAATAGTAACTCATAAATAGTAACCCCGACACAAAAGATAGAAATTCCAATTAAAATCCATACCAATATTCGGTATAATGATATTGAAAGAATAACATTTCTTAAATTTATAAACAATTTATTTAAATTGTTTACACTTTACTATTAATGCATTTAATCATCATAAAATGCCAACTCTTAAGTTTCATCATCAATAACCAAAACCCTCATCAAAAATCTGCATATACCTCATATAGGATTCTCAAGCATAAAATCCTATTTTCCAATTTTCTTTCTTCACAAAACATATTTAATTCATTTACTCATAACTAGACCATTTTCATGAAAAATACCAAATCAGTTCCAAAAATATTTTTTTCTGGGATTTAGCATAATATAGTCCCATAGTGAACATATATTTTTCTCAGAATTTTTAAAAGTCATTTACTATTTTTCATATGGCCAAAATAGCGAATATTTAGACATTTATCAAAAATTGTACTTTTGTCCAAAAATTCTGAAATTTACAGAGTATACTTCTATCATATACATGTACTCCCAATAAAAATTTCATCAATTTTGAGTTAACCACAGAATTTTATAAGGTTTTTTTTTTAATAAAGTCTTTTTTATAAAATTTCTTACAGATTCATATTTTTATATATAATCCAAAAATCACCATTTTTTGGACACAATCATAAAACTCATCAAAATATCATTTCAAATTTTTCCAGAATTTTTGAAGATCAGAAAAAATTACGAAACAAAATCATAACAACCCTTAAAATCCCTTAATATCCCTTACTATCCCTTACCTCAAAAGAGCAGTACTTCTGACTGGATATCGGATATGATGCTGAAGGAAACTTGCACTGATGAATAGCAACTCACCAAGTATCTAAAACTCACAAAATATGCTTCATAATATAGAGAGAGAAAGAGAGAAAGCTTATGTTTCTGGTGTGATTTTCAATTCTAACTTAGCCCTCTATTTATAGGAAAATTTTGGTAGGTTTGACCTGCAACCTGATGGCTTTACCTGCTACTATTCCCACCCACCACATTTGAAATATAATTCAGCACATTTCTTCACCAACCACAAGTGGGGCCCACCAATTCTAGAATTTTCCACCAAAATGATATACTCTCCGAAAATTCAACAATTTCTGAACAGTCATCTCGTAAAATTCATAATAAATCATACGTTCATTTTTAACGGTTCAAAATTTGTGGGAATAACTCAACTTATATATGTATAACATATCCAAAAATTACCACGATCCAACGGTCGGATTAAAAATTATAACCCCCGCAAAATATCTCAAAAACCCTGATTTTTAATACCTCCATTCCGACAAAAATACGGATAAAAACCTCAACATTAACTCCTTCATTTTTAACCACAAAAATATATCCCTCATTTATATCCACATAAAATAAATATTTCCTTATCATATGAATCAATAATTAATTATTCACAAATAATATTACAGAATCACATTTATGACAACCAGGCCGTTCCCAGGAAAGAGGGGGCTTTCCAATAAGGATTTCTCCTTACTGGCGCGCAATTAGATGACCAAACCTCTCCTTAGACAGAACTTTCTAGACATTGCCAATAATGTTATCTAATAATATTATTCAAATAATATGAATTATTGATCTGATAATGAAAATACTGTGCAGCAACAATTATTGAAACAACAATAATATAAAATATCAACGCAACAATTATTGAATCAATAAAATAAAATATTGAACAGTAATTACTGTAACAATTATTGAGTAGTGCCTTCTTACGTAAGAATCAATAATTTCAAAAATACTATGCAATACCGTGTGCTACTGTGCAATAACGCGTATTACTGTATTTTAACCACCGGGTATTCCAACAGTGTTAACGGTAACAACTACGCCGTTATTTGTAAAAACTCAAATTTGTCGTTTTCTTCATCCGACAGTTATTCTGTTATGGGGCCCACAAATAGCTGCCCGTCGTACGAATATTCCCCGACAGAAAGAATATTCCACGACCAAACGAATATTCCCCGACAACAATGATTATTTTATAACCACTTGCTTATTTTGAAAAAAAAAATCATATTTCACACCCATAACTTTAAACTTTTATCAATTTAACCATTTACTGAATAGTAATTATAAGAAAAATTGAATACTTTTATTTCATAAAATTCGGGGTCTTACAATCTCCCCTCCTTATGAAATTTCGTCCCCGAAATTTCGTACCTGGTATTTCAAAGAGTTGAGAATACCTTGCTTCTATTTCAGATTTTATCTCTCAGATCATCATGATTTCCCATTGCTCATCTCCCATGATAACTTCATTTGGTTCCTCATTTGTTGGGAAGTCATGACACCGCCATCCCTCGAACTACTCGGCTTTGACTTGTCTGGAGTAGCATTTGGCGTCATCATTACCGTTGGAAATATACCTTTCTATAGGACATATTCCTCCCTCAACTGCCTCTTCGTACTCCTCATTCATGATCTGAATCATCAATCTTCGATCCATAACGGATTCAGGTTGACCGCTATGTACAGGGTAATTCAAAACTCGATGTTGGGTTCTCCCAATTGCTTTTCCAAAAAGAGAAATTCATATCATCTATTTTAGCCTTCTTAGATCGAATATCTCTTTCCACAATATCACGTGTCGTGCGGCTTTTGCCCATGCATCACTTATTCTCACTCGTTCAATTTTTTCTTCTTTCAGCTCAGATTCTATTTTAATCATCTTATACTCTGCCAAAGAATGCTTCTGTTCAAGCGTCACATATCGGGTAACACAAGCTTGAATTGTTGCATCCTTTTGTTCCACGACCGCTGTCGTTCTTTTGCTGCTCTTCTAACTCATGAATACGATTTTGAAATTCTACATTTTGATCATATAATACCTCTAATAAACTCTCCTCTGGTACTTCTTCTTCCTTCTTCTTCCTCAGTCTCAGCTGTTACCTCTGCGACTATCTCGGGTGCAACTATCAATCTTCACTCACCACATAGATATCTCTAATTCTTCTTCGTCTGACATCACATTATCATGGTTAGTGATTAGAGATATCCCCACAGTCTCATTCACTCCATTGTTAGCATTCTCAGCTCCATTCTCAAATACTGCCATAAATAAGGGTTAATTAAACAAATTAACATATCACATAATATCCCAATATTATGACTAACCAACAAATAAGCTTAGGTAGGACACACTAGCGAAGATTTACTCATCTCTCCCCTCCTAGTTGTTTTCCCCGATCTCCGCCAGAGATCATATCCCTAAGCTCTGATACCAAATGTAACGACCCCAAAATAGATTCATTCCATCCAACCTATTCTGAGTCGCCAAATACATGGTACAGAAAACAACTAAACTTTATTACAACAATTGTCGTGCAAAATACAACAACACATATGCTGTGAGTTTGGATACAAATATATACCAAATGTGACATTGGACCCATCATGTACATCACCTCACAAAGGTACCTTACATAAAGGTATAGTCAAAAATGTTTTAGAAATTAGAATCTTTGGGAAGTGCTCAAGGAAACCTTCGTACATGGGAGGCCACGCGTCTAGGTTATGATAGATATCATATGGCCACAGAATTATCCTTGGTTGACCCAATAGACCCCAAAGAAAAACGAGAAGATTACTATCATATTCTTCCCAATGGTGAGTCTTCTCTTGACTTATCATTATCTCCACTGTCTCTAATTGAGAATTATACTTCAAACAAACACCAAGATTATATAGTAGTGCTCGTATATATCTCAGCAAGTGGATGAGCACATCCCTGTCTTATGATGACACGAGGTTGTATGTCGTTAGACATCTTGTATGATAGTGGCAAACCACCCTTCCAACGTTGGGTACACCTTACCCTATTGGATTCACCAAATAAAACTACTAAATGAACTTTTCTATACTGCTTCGGGAGAACATCCACAGCTAGAGACCACCGTTCTATTTCCCGTTACCCTCGCTCGACCCAGCTACACTCTTATTACCTGAAAGGAATTGTGAAGCAAAAGGGTGAGCACAACTAGCTCAGTAAAGAATATCATGACTAAAGATAAATAAATTATCATAGCCTTCATCAATAATAAATCAGAGATTTAGAACATATGGTAAATGATAAAAATTTCAACCATAGTTGCAGCGGAACAGCAATCCATTAGAAGAGTCAAATAGACTATAAAGTCTATTATCTTCTCCATGTTAAAAATCCACCAACAATGTTTTATCCCTGTAACATCAATCAACAATTCTGGTCCACAATCATATGAATAACTCATAATCATAACTGTAGTTCTAAATTCCTCTTCTCATCCAGGAAGATGATAATTTTCATCACCTATCTTTACCTGAAACATCAAAGATCATGGTTACACCAAATCACATTTCCTGTTCATAATCATACTAATAACTTCATCTTTGCACTACGTCCAAAGATATTCATTTGTATCACCAGTTGGTCATGTTTATCTCAACATCTGTTCATCTTTGCACTACTGGCCAAAGATATTCATCAACAATTCATCTTTGCACTACAGGCCAAAGATATTCATCAATATTTCATCTTTGCACTACAGGCCAAAGATATTAATATCTCAAAGAAATATATAATCATTTCAGAATTTATATAAACAATAATTATAACCATGTTGATCAATTCACCTTTGCACTTAAGCTAAAGATATTCACTTATAAATTTAATGGTCATGATCATACCAGTCACAATTCAACTTTGCACTACAGGCCAAAGAGAACCCTAGTCATGATCATACCAATAATCTACCCATCTTTACACTCCAGTGAAAGAGAATTTCAACATCAAGGTTATAAAAATGTTATATATAATAGTAAAATCAATATAATCAAAACATCTAGATTTAATCTCAAGAGTAATATTCATAAATCAACTATAATTTGGTTAGAAAAAGAAACCAATTTTTATCGTGAATAGTAACTCGTGAATAGTAACTCATGAATAGTAGCTCGTGAATAGTAACTCATAAATAGTGACCCCGACACAAAAGATAGAAATTCCACAATAAAATCCATACCAATATTTCGGTATAATGATATTGAAAGAATAACATTACTTAAATTTATAAACAATTTATTTTAATTGTTTACACTTTACTAATTAATGCATTTAATCATCATAAAATGCCAACTCTTACAGTTTCATCATCAATAACCAAAACCCTCATCAAAAATCTGCATATACCTCATATAGGATTCTCAAGCCATAAAATCCTATTTTTCAATTTTCTTTCTTCACAAAACATATTTAATTCATTTACTCATAACAAGACCATTTTTATGAAAAATACCAAATCAGTTCCAAAAATATTTCTTTTCTGGGATTTAGCATAATATAGTCCCATAGTGAACATATATTTTTTTCTTAGAATTTTTAAAAGTCATTTACTATTTTTCATATGGCCAAAATAGTCGAATATTTAGACATTTATCAAAAATTATACTTTTGTCTAAAAATTTTGAAATTTACAGAGTATACTTCTATCATATACATGTACTCCCAATAAAAATTTCATCAATTTTGGAGTTAACCACAAGGAATTATAAGCTGTTACTTCTAAAATAGTCTTTTCTCATAAAATTCATAACTCTCAATCTATACATCCAAAAATCACCATTTTTGGACACAATCAAGAAAACTCATCAAAATATCATTTCAAATTTTTCCAGAATTTTTGAAGATCAGAAAAATTACGAAACTGAAAATCATAACAACCCTTAAAATCCCTTAATATCCCTTACTATCCCTTACCTCAAAAGAGCAGTACTTCTGACTGGATATCGGATATGATGCTGAAGGAAACTTGCACTGATGAATAGCAACTCACCAAGTATCTAAAAACTCACAAAATATGCTTCATAATATAGAGAGAGAAAGAGAGAAAGCTTATGTTTCTGGTGTGATTTTCAATTCTAACTTAGCCCTCTATTTATAGGAAAATTTTGGTAGGTTTGACCTGCAACCTGATGGCTTTACCTGCTACTATTCCCACCCACCACATTTGAAATATAATTCAGCACATTTCTTCACCAACCACAAGTGGAGCCCACCAATTCTAGAATTTTCCACCAAATGATAAACTCCGAAAATTCAACAATTTCTGAACCAGTCATCTCGTATAATTCATAATAAATCATACGTTCATTTTTAACGGTTCAAAATTTGTGGGAATATACTCAACTTATATATGTATAACATATCCAAAAATTACCACGATCCAACGGTCGGATTAAAAATTATAACCCCCGCAAAATATCTCAAAAACCCTAACTTTTAATACCTCCATTCCGACAAAAATACGGATAAAAACCTCAACATTAACTCCTTCATTTTTAACCACAAAAATATATCCCTCGTTTATATCCACATAAAATAAATATTTCCTTATCATATGAATCAATAATTAATTATTCATAAATAATATTATAGAATCACATTTATGACAACCAGGCCGTTCCCAGGAAAGAGGGGGCTTTCCAATAAGAATTTCTCCTTACTGGCGCGCAATTAGATGACCAAACCTCTCCTTAGACAGAACTTTCTAGACATTGACAATAATGTTATCTAATAATATTATTCAAATAATATGAATTATTGATCTGATAAAGGAAAATACTGTGCAGCAACAATTATTGAAACAACAATAATATAAAATATCAACGCAACAATTATTGAATCAATAAAATAAAATATTGAACAGTAACTACTGTAACAATTATTGAGTAGTGCCTTCTTACGTAAGAATCAATAATTTCAAAAATACTATGCAATACCGTGTGCTACTGTGCAATAACGCGTATTAGTGTATTTTAACCACCGGGTATTCCAACAGTGTTAACGGTAACAACTACGCCGTTATTTGTAAAAACTCAAATTTGTCGTTTTCTTCATCCGACAGTTATTCTGTTATGGGGCCCACAAATAGCTGCGCCGTCGTACGAATATTCCCCGACAGAAAGAATATTCCACGACCAAACGAATATTCCCCGACAACAATGATTATTTTATAACCACTTGCTTATTTTGAAAAAAAAAACATATTTCACCCATAACTTTAAACTTTTATCAATTTAACTATTTACTGAATAGTAATTATAAGAAAAATTGAATACTTTTATTTCATAAAATTCGGGGTCTTACACCAATACTTGTTTGATAACTGTTGTTGTAGGAAAACTCCACCAATGGTAAGAACTTGTCCCAACTTCCTTTAAAATTAAGGACACAAAGTCTTAATAGATCTTCAAGAGTTTGAATAGTCCTCTGTAATTGTCCGTCCGTCTGAGGATGATATGCTGAACTAAATCGTAATTCCGTGCCCATAGCTTTTTGTAAACTAACCCAAAATCGTGAAGTGAATATTGGGTCTCGGTCAGAAACTATGGATACTGGCATACCATGCAGTCTTACAATCTCGTTTATGTACATACGAGCAAGACGTTCAAGTGTATAAGTTTCTCGTATCGGTAAGAAATAAGCAGACTTGGTCAATCTATCAACAATGACCCAAATCGCATCAATACCTTGAGAAACCCTAGGAAGACCGGTAACGAAATTCATGGTAATGTGCTCCCACTTCCATTCTGGAATTTTAAGTGGTTGCAATGGACCTTTTGGTACTTGATGCTCCGCTTTGACTCGTTGACAAGTTAAACACCTTGAGATAAACAGCGCTATCTCTATCTTCATATTTCTCCACCAAAATGTATGACGAAGATCATGATACATTTTGGTACTTTCAGGATGGATTGCAAACGGTGTGTTGTGCGCCTCCATCATGATTTCATACTTTAAATCAGGGTTGTTAGGAACACAAAGTATGGAGTTGACTCGAAGTATTCCTTCTTCATCGATTCTTGCTTCCGGCATAGCACCTTCATGCACTTTTTTCCTCATACGCATCAGCTCCAAGTCAGTAGCTTGAGCAACTTTAACTCTATCGATTAAAGTTGGTTCTACTCGTATATTCGTCATTATCACATGGGTCCCTGAAGTCTTTAACTCTATCTCCATCCTTTGCAAGTCACACAAAATGGGCCTTTGTGTTGAAAATATCGCACTCGTACTTGCATATGATCTTCTACTCAATGTGTCAGCTACCACGTTCGCTTTTCTAGGATGGTATTGAATGGTATGATCATAATCTTTCAACAGTTCAAGCCAACGTCGTTGTCGCATGTTGAGTTCCTTTTGGGTGAAGAAATATTTGAGGCGTTTATGATCCGTAAAGATCTCCACCTTCTCCCCATACAAGTAATGCCTCCAAATTTTAAGTGCAAAGACAACAGCTGCCAACTCTAGATCATGAGTAGGATAATTTCTCTCATATTCCTTGAGTTGTCTTGATGCATAGGCTATGACTTTTCCATGTTGCATGAGAACGCATCCCAACCCTTTGCTCGAAGCATCACTGTAGATGACAAATCCCTCCGAGCCAGATGGTATTATTAGAACATGTGCTGAAATCAGTCTCCTCTTGAGTTCTTGAAAACTCTTCTCACATTCTTCGCTCCAACCGAACTTTGTATCTTTCCGAGTTAGCTGAGTTAATGGAGTAGCAATTCGAGAAAATCCTTCCACGAATCTCCGATAATAACCAGCTACGTTTTTCGGTCACTGATTTAGGTTGCTCCCAGCTTTGAATAGCTTTAATCTTTGCCGGGTCAACAGATATTCCATGACTTGATACTACGTGCCCAAGGAATGCTACCTCCTCCAGCCAGAACTCGCACTTCTTCAACTTGGCATAAAGCTTGTATTTACGAAGCTTTTGGAGTACCAGCCTCAAGTGTTGCTCATGATCTTCACGGCTTTTGGAATAAATAAGGATGTCATCAATAAAGACGACCACAAAGTGATCCAAATATTCCTTGAATACCCGGTTCATCATATCTATGAAGGCAGCATGAGCATTAGTCAATCCAAAGGACATGACTTGGAATTCATAATGCTCGTACCGAGTTCTGAAAGCTGTCTTTGGAATATCCTCAGTTCTAACCTTCAGCTGATGATATCCAGAACGAAGATCGATCTTTGAAAAGAATTGTGCTCCTTGCAACTGGTCAAATAGGCCATCAATACGTGGCAATGGGTACCTGTTTTTGATGGTGACATGATTCAACTCCCGATAATCAATACAAAGTCGCATACTTCCATCTTTCTTCTTCACGAATAGCACAAGAGCACCACAAGGAGAAGTACTAGGACGAATAAAGCCAATGTCTAACAATTCCTGCAGTTGGATCTTTAACTCCTGAAGTTCAATAGGAGCCATTCGATATGGGGCTTTGGAAATGGGTTTTGTACCGGGTTCAAGGTCGATACAAAATTCAATTTCACGCTCTGGGGGTAGGCCAGGAAGTTCTTCAGGGAATACGTCAGGAAATTTATTAACAATAGAAATATCATTCAAAACTGACGTATTTTTGTTTAGATCCGTGACATGAGATAAGAAAGCTTGACATCCGTTTTTCAATAAACGCATAGCTTTATGGCTTGAGATGACAGCGATTGATTTTAATGGTTTGGTTGCTTGAATTCGCATAATAGGTCGATTAGGAATATGAAAGCTAACAACCTTACGAAAACAATCAATTTTTGCATGATGAGTAGTTAACCAATCAATCCCTAGAATCACGTTAAATGCAAGTATTTTTAATGAAATCAGATCGACAGGTAATGTGTGCGTACCAACTTGAACCAAACAAGACTTATAAACCGTGGATGTAATGAAGGTTTCTCCCAATGGAGTTTCAACAGATAAGTCAAAGTCTAATTTCTCCGGAATCAAATTTAATCGATGAGTGCAAGTAGGAGAAATAAAAGAATGGGTAGAACCGGTATCAAATAAAGTATAGACTTCGTTAGAGTTTATGATAAGCTTACCCGTAATGACCTCATTCGGGTTCCTTGCTTTCTGGGAGGTCACAACAAACGCTCTTCCTTGCACTACCGGTTTTGACTTTTCTGGGACGGCCTTTGGTGTCTCCATCTTGGCTAAACTTGTTTTTGGTAAACGATAAAATCGAGCTAAAGGACCTTCTCTTCCACAATTATAACATGCTTTACACGGCATCGCGCAGTTTGGACTGATGTGCCCCTCCCCTCCGCATTTGAAATATATGATAGGTGGTCGTTCTCCTTCCTTAACAACGGGTGCTGGTGTTGACGTCTTTCCATCATTGTTGAATCTCCTCTTCTTGAAATGACCATTATTATTGTTTTGGCCCTGATTACCACCGAAGTGGTTACCATTTCTGGCCTGTTGATTCCCTCCACACTTGTTGTCACCGCTTCAATGACTGCTCTCACTGGTATTATCATTTTGCCGACTGCTCTCTTTTGGTTACGTTGACTTGTTATCGCGCTCCACTAACTGAGCCCTATTCACAACATCTGAATACAAACACAATTTATGAGAATAAGATGTTGACGTATCTCAGGTTTCAAACCTCGCAAAAACATTCGCGTCATTCGCTCTTCATTATCCACCAAGTGGGACGCAAACCGGGACAACTCAGCAAATTTAGCCTCATATTGCGACACGGTCATATTATTCTGCTCCAATTTGATGAACTCCACCTCCTTCATGTGACGAACACTTTCGGAAAAGTATTTGTCATTGAATAGCTCTTGGAACTTCTCCCAAGACATCTTCAGTGCGGCAGGTTGAGTACGCTTAATCGATTCCCACCAGTAATCTGCCTCTCCTCGCAACATAAAGGCGGCAAAGGGAACCTTTTGCTCCTCAGAACATCCCAAGACATTAAATATCTTGGTAATTTGCTTTATCCATGTTTCCGCTATAAGTGGTTTTGGCTCTCCCTTAAACTCTGGTGGCCCCAGCTCCTTGAACTGTTTAGCGGTGACCGTCTGAGAGTTTTCAGTGTTTCCACCTATATTTTGGATAGGAGCCGCTCTCGCCTGCTGTTGCATGAACTGGATAAAGTTTCTGAACATTCCATCATTCATCATCTGGTCAGTGTTGTTGTTTGCATGAGGATTGTCACCTTCCTGATACACATTATCCTGATTATTGATATGTGGTGAATCAACAGTCGCCTGTGCTCCATTGCTATTCTCAACATTCTCAGATGCCATTTTCAGATACTACCACAAAAAAAAAAGTTAATTGATATGTCATGTATTATCCTTATATTCTGACCAACCAATTAAATGCCATGCAAATAAACTTAGGTAGGTCATACTAGCGAAGGAATTCCCCGTCTCTCCCCTCCTAGTTCTATTTTCACATCTTAGCCAGAGATCATATCCCTAAGCTCTGATACCAACTGTGACGCCCCCAAAATTAGGTATACATCACCCATCTTGGGTTGCCAGATACATGGTACTGAATGCAAATACAACTTAATAATACAACTGTCGTGTACAATACGACCAAACATAATCTGTGAGTTTGAATACAAATATTGTCTTCTAGAGAGTATTCATACTCAAAAGGAGTCCTCATTACATTTATTAACACACTATTACATAGAATAGTGAGGACTACTAACTACTACTATCATTCGGACCATCACTCCGTTCCCCGACTTGCCCCAGCTACGTTCTCATTTCCTGAAGAGAACAGTGAAAGAAAGGGTGAGCTCAACTAGCCCAGTAAGAAATATTATGACTAAGATAATGCAGAATAAATTATCATTAGCCTTCAACAGTGTTACACTGATAAAATATAATAGACATCAAGTTTAACTGCAGCGGAACAAGCAATCCATTAAAAGAGTCAAGTAGAAAATAAACTCTACTATCTTTTATGATTTAAAAGGTTTTTCAACACTGTTATCGCTGGGACTCAGCTTAATAAAATAATCCACATCATCGAATCACCCCTGCACTACGGCCAAGGATATTCGTGTATTCATTAATGGTCATGATCATGCCAACAACTGTCCATCAATGCACTACGGGCCAATGAGGACTTTTACCACATCATTTGTAATATTACGGTCATGATTATACCGAATAATCCTTGGTCATAATCATACCAAGTCCATCTATGCACTACAGGCCACAGATGACTTTCAACATTTTATAAACATGACGATGATGACAATGATATAAGAATTCAATAAAACAAGTTCAAGAATTAATTTATCCAAGAATTAACAACGTCCAAATTGTCAACATGATACTGCTTTGTAGAGTAAAATTCAAGAATGCTTAGAAGAATATTTTCATGAAAAGATACTGGATGAAACGCAATTATCAAGGATATTCCACAAATTTCATGGAGTACAGAAGTCAAAACTTAACCAACTGAGTATAATAAAGAATGGAATAACAAAAGAAATCACCATGCATGCGATAGACCGCACAGACAGGTTATTCTAACAGAATAATGAATAATGGAACCAGGTCCGGCGTAAACGCACAGACAGGATATTCCAACAGAATAATAAATAATGGAACCAGGTCAGGATATTCCAACAGAATAATAAATAATGGAACCAGGTCCGGCGTAAACGCACAGACAAGATATTCCGACAGAATAATAAATAATGGAACCAGGTCCGGTGTAAAACACACAGACAGGATGTTCCAACAGAATAATAACAAGACCGAACCAGGTCCGGTGTAAAACACACAGACAGGATGTTCCAACAGAATAATAATAAAAACGGAACCAGGTCCGGTGTAAAACACACAGACAGGATGTTCCAACAGAATAATAGAAGAATGTCACCAAGTATAGGGTAGACCGCGTATACAGGTTATTACAACAGAATAATAGGAAATGGAATAACAACAGTTCTCTTCATGAATAAGAAAGAATAACACCCCTTACCGTTTTAAAGAAGAGCTGAAATAAAGAAGTAGTTAAGTAGCAGAATACTCTTCTTCTCTCTCTCTATAGTTTCTCTCTCTAGAGTTCAGTGAATTCGTAAGAAATAATGAAGGAATTAGCTGCTATTTATAGAAAAATAGAATGCATAGTAACTAATCCATGAACGGTCCAGATTGATTACTTTAATCTGACGGTCCATATTTAAAGAAAAATATTTTAAATAAAATATAATATATTCTATTTATAGAATAACTTTAATAAAATATTCTGTTTTATATAAAAAGATGTTTCTGTTTTATTACGTTAATAATACGAATAAAACAAAACGTCATTATCGCTAAATAATTCATATTATTAACTGACAATAATTGAATCAAACTGAGTGACTTCTCACATAAGCATTAATAATCAATACCGTGTGCTACTATGTAACCACACGTATTACTGTACTTTTACTACCGAGTAGTTCAACAGTAACAATGGTAAAACTTCCGCCGTTATTTTTAATAAAATATTTTTGTCGTTTTCTCAATCTGACAATAATTTCGTTGTGGGGTCCACCAATGATTGTGCCGTTGTACGAATATTCCCTGTTAAAACGAATATTCCCCGACCAATCGAATATTATATAACAACTTGCGTACTTAGCAAAATTTATAAATATTACCCACAACTATAACATTATATCAAATTAACTCCATAATATTCAAAAATAATATTTATAGAAAATTCATCTTTATTTATAAAAGTTGGGGTCTTACATTATAGAAGGCCATAATTTTGACACAATGGACTAAAATGGTAGGTAAAACAAACTTTCAGACTTAGAACTTTTAAGACTTACATTGTTATGGGAATGTGCCTAAATATATTACAAAATCTTAATTGCAGGTTTTTAACTTCAAAAATGAATATAATATGTCGGACATTGACAAAATTAGAGAAGAGTGGATCAATTTCATAACTTCATACTTAGAGAGAAGTTAATGAATTATTGAGGTTGTTCTATATATATATATATATATATATATATATATATATATTATGAGTTTTAAACTTTTGATTAAAGATGTTGTATACAAATACTTTAATAAATATGAATGAATGAGTTAACAGTATGAATGATTTAATGTGTGAAAGATTTGGGTTAATGTGTCTCTAAGTTTATATATATTGTTCGCTTTTGGATTCATGTTCATTTGTAGGTTGTTATTGGTGATTGATATTTTGCCACAATTTTTTTTTTAAAAAAATGGAACATTTTAGACACGGTGAAAAATTGAAACAAATGTTTTTTCGTCACGGTTGAAAATTGGTTACCAACCATTAGACACACATTTTAATTCATTGTCGTGACCATTTTTGTAATTTAGATACGATTTTATAAACCCCGTGTGACGAAAAAAAAATCATACATTAATATTGGTTCCGGTTTGAATTTCCAAACTGTGACCACAAGCCTACAACAAAAAAAATTTAGGTACGGTTTTTATAATGTTCGTGTGACAAATCAATTATAAACGTAGATATTGGTCACGGTGTTATGACTACCACTGTGTCCAATACCTACATATATTTTCTATCGATCATCATTTTAGTCACGGGGTGAAATTAGATACGGTTTAAAGAATGAAATCGAAACAGTGAAATCACCGTGACCAAAATTTGTCACGCAGCCTATAGACACCCAACATGTGAAACGAAAATCTGTATCTAAAAGAAAATAGTCATGGTTGAAAATCGCATCCAAAAACTGTTTATGTACCAGTGTTAAATGTTCTTCTCCCTTTTCTTAAATCATATCTGCACAACTCCACTTGCACTTTAGATCCTGGATTACTTCTTCAGAGTTCTACTTCATAAGCCTCGAACTCAGAAAATTTAGAAGTAAAGCTTCTTGAGATTTCATCCATAACAATCCTCTTGACTCTCCTACATTTTGAAAATCCAACATTCACTTTCCCTTTTGCCTCAACATCTTTTTTGTGGTGTTTGATATTGTAGCCAAGTTTCCCAAGAATTTTTTGTTTGTAAAGCTTGGCTAAGAACTTTATTGAAACCCTAGGGTTGTTGAAAATCCTATAACAATTGTGGTCTGCAACTAATGTCTTAACTGCCAAAAAAGGGTTACAATCGTTATTTGACACATACAAGACAAAAAGACACCCCATTTCACACTAGACCCTTATTCGATATAATTCACTTTTCATATATTTCAATGTCACTCCCTTAGAAATAACATATTTTGCTATGGACTCCCTAACTTTAGCTGCACTAGTAAATGTCATTTTTGGGAAGAAATAGGGTTTATGATCATTCACATTGAAACAAGCAGAATCTCTTCTCTCACATGACACCTAATCCTCATCAGACCTTCTCTCACTATCATTACCTTCCTCACAATCATTAGCATCATCATTATCCTCTTCATATGCAGGATCTTGACTATCATCACTCTCACTAATATAAGGATTTATGCCCTCATTAATCCTATAGCTACCTTTATTAATATATTCCACACCAACCCTACTAGCTTGTGTGTCCAAAAATACATTAGGATCAGCACTTGTTTCATATACTCTATTAATGCAATAAAAACATTAATTACTTTAGCACTTTTCATGAAAGTGTCATTTACCATATCCTCTAGAAGTTCAATTTGTTTAGGTGAATTTATTATTGGCTCAGGTGGAACAAGAGGATGTGATACATCATTAACAAAAGGCTCAGGGGATTTAATTGTGAATGAGGTGCATCAGTAATGGCCAATATATTATGAGCAAATATAAGAACATTTATCTCATGGTTTGCAAATAAGTCAAGGACATCTGTGTCTGCATTAATTATACTAAGAATTTTCTCACTCCCATATACGGTCATCCTCAACTTAAAAAAACCCTTGATCAATACTCATTCCAAATTCCAGAACATAGACTCGCTCTACATTAGCATATTTCAATATCTCTTTATACGCAAGCTTAATGCATATAATAGAGAGGTAATCTACGTCAAAATTCTAACATATATAAACATCTCCTCCCCACATATTTTAACATAAGATTCTTCACCCATGTGCCCCCATGATATTAATAAATATCTACACGTCCATCCATTCTACCAGTAAAAAAAACTCAGAATTCACAATCAATACAAGACAAATTAATTATGAGTCAAATGTGAACTCTAAACTATTAAGAGTATAATAAACAATAATATACGGGACCACGTGTTCCCTTACAGTCAACACCCAAGTTAAACATGGACCACATGCAATGAACATCTTTTACCCATTAACCCATATAAAATGTCGGGTTAATTGCAAATTACGCCCCGAAATATACACCCTTTTACCATTCGTACCCTGAAGTATACACCCTTTTAACATTCGTACCCTGATATTTAAACACTCACATCCCGCTACCCAAAGTACTGTTAAGTAAGCACGATGGACCCTATTCAGATTTCTTGTCAATTTTTTTGCTAAAAAATGGCCATGTATCATAATTAAATATTTAAATATTGTTGACCGTATAAATACTGTAGTTGACTTAATTAATTTGTAGAAATAAATGTGAAATACTAGATTAACAAAATAAAGGGTAAAAATTTCAAACAATTTTGGGATTTCATCAATCTAATTTCATTTCATTCAACAAACCAAAACAGACAACAAATTAGAGCAACAAACCAAAGGGTCCTGTAATTCCATCTCATTTCGTTCATCAATCTAAAATAGAGTGAAAATCTTAATTTTTATCTCTTTCATTTTCATTTGATCTTCATCTTCATTATCAACCCAAAGGCCCTCGAATTATGGCAATTTTTTATGAAAGATCTGGAAGATTCAAACCCAGATCTATGATTGATGCGACTGGTTTTGGTCTCGATCACCATGGATGCTTAAATCAAGTTAGGGCTTTTACGCTTGGTGCTAGATCTGTTATGGGTTTATTTCTTTGTTTTTTTTCTGAGTTTGGTGTATGAGATAATAGATGGGTTTGATCTTAACATTGGTTTCTAGGTTTGGGTCTGGGTTTGTAAGAGCTGTGCTGAGAAGCCCAAAATTTTCCTATATTTTCGGTGTTATAGTCACCCGATCGAGCTCTGCTGAGATTGTATAGTGCTTTGTCATAACTCCCATTAGCCTCTAATGATCCCTATCCATAAAACCCGTTTTATACAATCACATTTCCTCTAAATACCCCATTTAAACTTTTATGTGAATCCTTTAAACTCTCATTGTTAAGTCCGCTTGGGATTTGCCACAACTCCCCTTCATTCTCTCCAAAACTACCATTAAAGCTTTCATTTTGCCCACTTACATGCTGCTAAAATTTATATCCATTGTTTTCTCTGTTACATCCATTAAAAAATTTTAAATTTTCACCAACTGGGTTGTGACGCTCCCAAAATAGGTCCATACAACCCATTCTGAGTCTTCAAATACATGGTAAAAAATTTAAACACAAACTTTATTTATACAATTATTAATTGTTATGTAAAATACGACAAAACATAAGTTGTGAGTTTTAATACAAATATTGTCTCGTAGACAATATTTAAACTCAAATAAAGTCTCCATTACAATTATTATCACACTATTTTATAGAATAGTAAGGACTACTATATGAACCATCTTGGATCATCACTCCATTCTCCGACTAGTCACAGCTACATTCTCATTTCCTGAAGAGAACAATGAAAGAAAAGGGTGAGCTCAACTAGCCCGGTAAAGAATATTATGACTAAGATAATGTAAAATAAATTATCCTTAGCACCCTATTTATAGAAAAATGCTTAGAACACCAAAGCAGAAAATTTAATAAAATAATATTATTTATTAAAAATTATACGCACAATTTGAATTCTGATTTCTGCACATTTACCACATAAGTGGGGCCTACCAACTCACAAAACACGTTTTTCTTAAAAAAACATTTAAAACTCCAAAAATCAATTATTCTTAAACTTCAATAATTCATGATAAATAGCCTTTTTATCAGAAAAAATCGAATCTTATGTTCATTTCATAGAAAATTTAATTCTCTACAACTTTGTAGCTTTAAGTTTTTCCAAAGAGGGGATTAATGTTTGACGAGTTAACATTTTAGGAGGATGTAATACCCGAGAATTTTCACATCTTATTAAATGAATATATTAATGGAATAAATATTTATTGAATATAAATGTTAATGTTTTATAAATTGAGTAATTAAATTGATTTGCATTGGATTAGTACGAATTAAGAAGTTTGAAAATGTGATGAGCATTTGTGAAGTCCCTTGTGTGGCATAATGTGAACCGTGGAAATTCACTAAGCAAGTTAAAAGAGAACTAGAAAGATTATCGGTATATGATTATGTGATTCCATATAAGGAGTGAATACACTCTTATTTTATTAAATTTTCTATTTTGGTGTTCTAAGCATTTTCCTATAAATAGGGTGCTTAGGTTAGAATTGAAAATCACACCAGAATCTGAAGTTTTCTCTCTTTATATTATCGAGCGTATTTTTGTGAGTATTTCGATACTTTGAGTGTTGCTATACAGTGCAAGTTCCCTTCAGCGTTATATCTGATATTCAAATCAGAAGTACTGTTCTTTTGAGGTAAGGGATGTTATTTTTTCGTAAATGATATTATTTCTTTCAATATCATTATACCAAAAAATTGATATGAATTTTATTATGAAATTTTTACCTTTTTATGTCGGGGTTACTATTCATGAGTTACTATTTACGAGTTACTATTCATGAGTTACTATTTACGAGTACTATTCACGAAGTATGATAGTTTTCTTGTGAAATTTTTACCTTTTAGTGTCGGGATTACTATTCACGTATACGGTACTATTCACGTATACGGCACTATTCACATAAAAATTAAAATTTCTTTTTTGTGTCCAAGATTGTCTGTTATGGTTCCTATCTTTGATTGGATCTATGTTTTGATCTTCATTTTTAAATTCTGCTCCACAATTGATTATTATAGAGTATTTTTGAACTTAGATAAACTGAAATACAAATTCCTAATCTTTGTCTTTTTATCTCTCTGGATTCGTTTTCTTGAAAATATTTTTATCATCCTCAGTCTTAAATGGTGATATAACTGAATATCTTTGGTCTGTAGTGCAAAGATGAATGATTATTAATTTGATTAATATTTTTAACTCGTAGTGCAAATATGAACATAACCAACTGGGGTTACGAATGAATATCTTTGGCCCGTAGTGCAAAGATGAATATTTGATTCAAGATGTATATTGATTGATGTCACAGGGATAAAATATCGATGATGGACTTTTAAATCATAGAAGATAGTAGACTTCATTCTTTGCTTAACTCTTCTAATGAATTGTTATTTTCGTTGCGAATATTGATCTAAAACTTGTTGTCTATTATATTCTATCAGATTTTTTTCTATTGAAGACTAAGGATAATTTGTTGTACATTATCTTAGTCATAATATTCTTTACTGGGCTAGTTGAGCTCACCCTTTTCCTTTTTGTTCTATTTTTCTTCTCAGGATGCGAGAATATAGCGGGAACTAGTTGGGGTGTGGAGTGATGGTTCAAGATAGTTGTTTTAGTAGTCCTCACTATTTTATAAAATAGTGTATCAATAATTATAATGAGGACTTATTTGAGTTTGAATACTGTCTAGAAGACAATATTTGTATTTAAACTCACAGTATATGTGTTATCGTATTTTGCACGATAATTGTAATAATAAAGTTGTAGTTATTTTTTGTACCATGTATTTGGTGACTCAGAATGGGTTGCGTGGAATGGACCTATTTTGGGGGCGTTACAGTTGGTATCAGAGCTTAGGGATATGGTCTCTTGTAGAGATCGGGGAATAAAACTAGGAGGGGAGAGACGAGTAAATCCTTCGCTAGTGTGTCCTACCTAAGCTTATTTATTGGTCGGTCAGAATATAGGGGTATTATGTGGTATGTCATTTTCTTTAATTAATCCTTGTTTTGTGACAGTATTTGAGAATGACATCTAAAAATTTTGAGATGAGCAATGGAGCAAAATAATATGACCGTGTCGCAGTATGAAGCTAAGTTTGCTGAGCTATCCCGGTTTGCATCCCATTTAGTAAATAACGAGGAGCGAATAACGCGAATATTTCTGCGAGGTTTGAAACCCAAAATACAGTAATACCTCATCTCTCACAAACTTTGTTTATATTTAGATGTTGTGAATAGGGCTCGGTTATTGGAGCGCGATAATGAGTCAGTCCAACCAAAAGTTAATGACCAACAACACAATAATAATCGTACCGGTGGCGATGGCCATCGGAACAATGATTACCATCGTTGAGGAAATTATCATGCCAGAAATGGTAGCCACTTCGGTGGTAATCATGGCCAAGATAATAGAAGAAATGATTCAAGTACAAACTTCAAGAAGAAAAGGTTTAACGATGACGGGAATATGTCGGTAGCAATAGCAGCACCAGCACCAGCAACAAATTTTAGGAGAGGAGAACGACCGCCGGTTAGATGCTACAGATACGGAGAGGAGGGACACATAAGTTCAAACTGTTCACAGCCTTCCAAGGCATGTTTTAGTTATGGAAAAGACGGTCACATAGCTCAATTTTATCCTGTAGCGAAGTCAAGTCCGGTTGGGACGGTGGCACCAAAGGCGGATACGAATAAAACAAAGTCGGTAGTTTAGGGAGAGCTTTTTTCGTGACGAGAAACTGAACGAAGTTATCACAGGTTAGCTAATCATAAACTCTTGTAAAGTTTATACCTTATTAGATACTGGTTCTACCCATTATTTTATCTCTCCTACTTGTGCTCAACGTTTGAACTTAACTCCTGAGAAATTAGACTTTAACTTATCTGTTGAGACTCCGTTAGGAGAAACTTTCATTACATCTACTGTTTATAAATTCTTCTTGATCCAAGTTGGTACCATCACATTACCTGTTGATCTTATTTCTTTGAAAATACTTGCATTTGATATGATTTTAGGGATTGATTGGTTAACTATTCATCATGCTAAAATTAATTATTTTCTTAAGGTTGTTAGTTTTCATATTCCTAACCAACCTGTTATGCGAATTTAAGCAACCAAACCACTAAAGTCAATCACTGTCATATCAAGCCATAAAGCTATTCATTTATTAAAAAACGAATGTCAAGCTTTCTTAGCCCATGTCACGGATTTGAACAAAAACACGTCAGATTTGAATAATATTTCTGTTGTTAGTAAATTTCCTGACGTATTTCCTGAAGAACTTCCTGGCCTACCCCCAGAGTGTGATATTGGATTTTGTATCAACTTTGAACCCGATACAAAACCCATTTCTAAAATCTCATATCGAATGGCTCCTATTGAACTTCAAGGGTTAAAAACCCAACTACAAGAGTTGGTACACTAGCCTCTATCTGGTGACTTCCTTTGTGGAATGCACCGAAGCCAGACTCTTCGTAGGGGACGTCATATTCGTGCGGTGGTAAACTGATAGGTGCCATTGTGACGTGCTATCCAAGATTGGGATATGAGTCACAGTTGAGAGCAACCTAAGTCAGTAATCGAAATACGTAGCTTTCTAGGCTTAGCTGGTTATTATTGGAGATTCGTGAAAAGATTTTTTCGAATCGCTACTCCATTAACTCAGCTGACTCGAAAAGATACAAAATTCGAATGGAGCGAGGAATGTGAGAAAGTCTTCCAAGAACTCAAGTGGAGACTCATTTTGACACCTGTTCTGACCATACCATCCTGGAAAAGCGAACGTGGTAGCTGACGTGTTGAGTAGAAGATCATATGCGGGTACAAGTGCGATATTGTCGAACACAAAGACCCATTTTGTATGACTTACAAATGACAGAGATAGAGTTAAAGACTGTAGAGACCACGTGATGATATACGAGTAGAATCTACTTTAATCGATAAAGTTAAAATCGCTCAAGCTACACACCGGAGTTAATGAATATAAAGAAGAAGGTGCAAAAAGGCGTTATTCTAGAAGTAAGAGTCGATGAAGAGAAGAAATCTCAACCCTTGATTTGTTGGTCCATTTGAAATTCTCGATCGAGTAGGAAATGTGGCCTATAGATTCGCTTGACCGCCAAGTATGTCTCGTGTTTATAACATTTTTTTACATATCCACGCTACGTAAATATGTGAAAGACCCGAACCATATTATTGAATTAGAACCAGACGAGATAGTCGAAGATTTAAAGTACGAGGAGGTACCTGTTAAGATCTTGGATAGGAAGGAGCATGTCCTACGTACAAAGGTTATACCACAAGTCAAAATTTTGTGAAGGAACCATGCTACTGAGAAAATGACCTAGGAGTTGGAAATGGAAATGAAAGCGAGGTATCCTCACCTTTTCAAAACACCAGGTACGTACATCAATTTCGAGGAAGAAATTTCATATGGAGAGGAGGTTGTAAGACTCCAACTTTTATGAATAAAATAGAATTTTCTCTATTTATTATTTTAAAATAATAAGGGATTGATTTGATTAATGTGGTTAGTTATAGGTAAAATACACAAATATTTTAAATAAGCAAGTGGTTATAAAATATTCATTATTGTCGAGGAATATTCGTTTGGTCGTGGAATATTCTTGCTGTCGGGGAATATTCGTACGACGACTCAACTATTTGTGGGTCCCATAACGAAAAACTGTCAGATAAAAAAAACGACAAGTATAAGTTTTATAAATAACGGTGTAGTTGTTACCATTAACATTCTTGAAAAACCCGGTGGTTAAAACACAGTAATACGCAGTGTTGCACAGTAATACACGGTATTGCACCAATTATTAATTCTTACGTAAGAAGTCACTACTCAATAATTATTACAGTAATTATTGTTCAATATTTTATGTTATTGACTTAATAATTGCTATGTTGATATTTTATTTTATTGATTCAATAATTGTCACTGCACAGTATTTTCCATTATCAGATTAATAATTCATATTATTTGAATAATATTATTAGATAGCATTATTGTCAATGTCTAAGGAAGTTCTGTCTAGGAAAGGTTATTTAATTGCACGCCAATAAGGATAAATCCTTATCGGAAGGCCCCCTCTTTCCTGGGAACGACCTGGTTGTCATTATTGTGATTCTGTAATATTATTTGTGAATAATTAATTATTGATTTATATGATAAGAAAAATATTTATTTATGTGGATATAAATGGAAGAATTTTTAGAAAAGTGACAATTGTTAAAAATTGATATTTTATCTATACTATTATATTACATTATAAATGTATAATGTGATAATATAATAATATAATAATGGTTATATTTTTATAATGAATGTGTGATATATGAGTAATTGAGGAGAAAGAGTATTTTTGTTACAATAAATGCTAAAAATATGTTAAACATGTTGGTGGACTCCATTTTTGACTAAAATTTGATTATAGGCTGTAAAATCATCTGTATGTGAATTTCGGTCAATTTCTGTTTAGAATTTGAAAAAACTGAAAGCTACAAAGTTGTAGAGAATTAAATTTTTTATAGAATGGACATAAGGCTATTTATTATAAATTATTAAAGTTTCAGAATAATTGATTTTTAAAGTTATAAATGTTTTTATTAAGAAAAATATTTGTTTTTATTTTTTGTGGGGTGGGTCCCACTTGTGGTTGATGTTTTGGTTTGGTGGTGTGCGTTGGAAATTAAAAATAAAATATTAATGTTTTATTAAATTTTTTACTTTGGTGCTCTAAGTATTTTTCTATAAATAGGATGTTTAA
The DNA here is from genome assembly GCA_016801055.1 of Panax notoginseng. Taxonomy (NCBI): domain Eukaryota; kingdom Viridiplantae; phylum Streptophyta; class Magnoliopsida; order Apiales; family Araliaceae; genus Panax; species Panax notoginseng. The sequence continues at coordinate 6,267,541 of CM029021.1, read as the reverse complement.
GTTAGAATTGAAAATCACACCAGAAACTGAAATTTTCTCTCTATATTATCGAGCGTATTTTTATGAGTATTTCGATACTTTGAGTGTTAATATATGGTGCAAGTTTCCTTCAGTATTATATCTGATATTCCAGTCAGAAGTACTGCCCTTTAATTTGAGGTAAGGGATGTTATTTTTTTCGTAAATAATATTATTTCTTTCAATATCATTATACCAGAATATTGGAATGAATTTTATTATAAAATTTTTATCTTTTCATGTCGGGGTTACTATTCTCGAGTTACTATTCATGAGTTACTATTCACGAGAACTATTCACGAAGTATGATGATTTTTCTTAAAAAATTTCTACCTTTTAGTATCGGGGTTAATATTCACATATACAGCATTATTCATATATACGGCACTATTCACAGAAAAATTAAAATTTCTTTTATGTGTCCAAGATTGTCTGTTATGGTTCCTATCTTTGATTGGATCTATATTTTGATCTTCATTTTTAAATTCTGCTCCACAATTGATTAGTATGGAGTATTTTTAAACTTAAATAAATCGAAGTACGAATCCTTAATCTTTATCTTTTTATCTCTCTGGATTCGTTTTCTTAAAAATATTTTTATCATTCTCAGTTCTAAATGGTGATATAACTGAATATCTTTGGTCTGTAGTGCAAAGATGAATGATTATTTGATGAATATTTTTGGCCCGTAGTGCAAAGATGAATAGGTGTTGAGATGAACATAACCAACTGGGGATACGAATGAATATCTTTGGCCCGTAGTACAAAGATGAATATTTGATTCAAGATGTATATTGATTGATGTCACAGGGATAAAATATCGATGATAAATAAATAATATAAAATAATATAAATAACTTTCTAGACATTGTCAATAATATAAATAATAATATAAATAACTTTGTCTTCTCAATTATTGATTTAATAATATAAAATATTGTGTCAATAACTGAATTAATAATATGAGATACTATGTAGGAATTACTGTGGTAATAATTGAATAAAACTGAGTGACTTCTCACGAAAGCATCAATAATCAAAGATATTGTACAATACCGTGTGCTACTATGCAACCACGCGTATTACTGTACTTTTATCACCGGGTATTTCAATAGTTAACGATTAAAGTTTTGTCATTATTTTTATAAAAAGTTATTTATGTCGTTTTTTAACTCCGACGGTATTTCTGTTATGGGGTCTACCAATGATTGTGTCATCGTACGAATATTCTTTGTCAAAACGAATATTCTCAGACCAAACGAATATTTTATGACAACTTGCTTACTTTGCAAAATTTATAAATATTAACCACAATTATAATATTTTATCAAATTCACACCTTATTATAAGTAACATTTAGAAATAAATTAAATCTTTATTCATAAAAAGTTGGGGTCTTACAAATAATATTCCTTACGAATATTAAACGAAGATAATATTCCTTACGAATATTGAACGAAAATAATATCTCTTACGAATATTGAACGAAAATAATATTCCTTACAAATATTAAACGAAAATAATATTCCTCACAGATACGAAAAATGATATCTCTTACGAATATGAAATAAATAATACCCCTTACCATAAAAGGAAAGTAATTCTGACTGGTATAGCGGGGATATTCTTGAAGAAAATTTACAGTGTTTGCTACACTCAAAGTTTTCTTAAACTCAAAAGAAATACGCTCAATATTATAGAAGAAGAATTCTCTGATTCTGGTGTGATTTTCATTTCTAAACTAAGCATCCTATTTATAGGAGAATTACAGAGCACTATTTAAAAAGAAAATCACGGACCAACAGTAATTGAAATTCACGGGAGAATTCGACGGAAAATTTTGATTTTAACTATGCAACACTATGCAGTACTATGCAACACCGTAAATTTGTAAATTATTGTATTAGTAAGTATAAATGTATTACTTAATCTAATTAATTAGGTTTTCAAAGGTTTTATACGGTCAAATGTATAAAAATCTGGTCAAATCGTACTTATACATACACCACCGGAACACGCGGCAGTTTCGGCCATTTTTTGGCTGAAAATTATAAAAGGGTAAATTATGGTAACTTAACGGTACTTTAAGCAGTGGGATGAGAGCGCTTAGACATCAGATTACAAATGATAAAAGGGTGTATATTTCGGGGTATAATTTATAATTAACACTAAAATGCCAATAGTCTATGTAATCAAAAGTAGAGATGAAAGTACCTGATTCATTTTTTTCTTCGATGCAGTTATCGAACTTTATACGCTCCTTTTTCTAGTAAGAAATACACCTCTCTTCGACTTTTTTCCCTCTTTTTTACTGTAACTATTTCGATCACTTGCTTTCGTTTAAGATGATTGCGTTTCAAAATTTAAGATTATTACTCCCTCCGTTCCTAAAAGATTGTCGTTTTAGAAGAAAAATTTGTTTTAAAATGTTTGTCGTTTACAACTTTCGAGGAGAATAAATTATTTATTTTCTTATATTACCCCTACCTTCTCTCATTGTCCTAAGAAATTCTCTCCCTTGTATTAATAATTTTTAACTTCCCATAAAAGGGTAGTGATGGAATTTCAAACAAATTTTACTTGGTAAATGATACTTTCTTAATCCATGTGCCAAAACCTTAAACGACATTATTTTAGGAACGGAGGTAGTATTACTTTTTAATGTCAATTTAAAATATTTTTAGACTTAAATTAATAATTTTTTATTGAATCATGTCAATTTTGTGTTTGAAATATCTCAATTTTATTTTTAAAAAATTTTAAAAATACAGATGAAGAAATTAGAACAATGGAGTATCTTATTTTCAAAGGCACAATCATGGGCGGAACTACTTTAAGGGTAGCATAAGCAGTTGCCCCTGCACAAAATTTTCTCTTAAACCATTTTTTTAAAGTATAAGGGAGAAATAAAATTTTATAAATTTAAAGGAGTAGACCTAAAAGAAGGGATGTAATTAAAAATCGTATTAAGAAATTTACAACTTATATTGTATAGCGCGTCTCGATTCAAATAATTTTTTCTTAGCATTTGACAAGAAGTTGATTCAATTTACAAAATTTTACCCATTAGAATTTTAAGATGAGGGTATTTGGGAATTTGATAATTAGTTTGAAAATAGAAAGAATGATTTTGAATTTTAAAATATGAAAGAGAGTGGTAAACTTTCCCAAAAGTTGGTTAGTAAGATTAATAAAGCTAATTATGTGTATCCCTGCATTTATTTATTGTTGAAGTTGACATTAATTTGTTGGTTGCAATCGCCACCGTTGAAAATAATTTTTTTAAATAGAAGATAAATGGTCGAATGATTGGTTAGTTACTTACATTAAAAACAATGAATTTTGAACCATGCATTAATAATATCTTGAACAATTTCAGAAATATAACATTTTAATTTGTAAATAATATTATGAAATTATCATGGAATAATCCATAAAAATGACATTGTAATTTGTAAACAATATTATGTTTATTTAATATTTTAATACTTTAAAATTTTGGAATTTATTTTACATTTAAGTTTTATTTTGCTTTATAATTTTTTATATTAGAAATCTATCCCTATTGCCCTAAAATTATGGCTCCTCCCCTGAGCACCATTACATGAGAAACTGAGAATTTAATAGGTGTTAGATGCCCGAGATTTAAAGAAAAGAAATTGTTAATGCCAAGTTTCGTCTGCGCGTCCAATCACAGAATCCGCGCGCTGCAACCTGCACAATAACAGATCACACAGAAGCTTGACAGCCGTGCCGTCGGGGGATAGCTCTGGTATGAGAATAAGTACAGGCCGTTTACAAGGTTTAACAATGGAGGTTATGTGTTTAATGTTCAGAGTAGATATTACCTGTTAATTGTAACCTTAGCCTCGTATTTATAGAGCTCCCACTACCTTAGTATCCTTCTCCGAGTTGGAATAGGACTCCTAAATATGGTAATTACCTATACTTGGATCCAACGCAATCACCTTGAAAGGTGCAAATAGAATCCCTTTCCCTTACTACCTTTAGAGTTGCCTGGTTGACATATAATTAGGGTTAGGACCTTCAACCACGTAAACCCCTTGTTACTCCCAACTCTACGTGTGGGCCGTTCGGATACACCGGCCCATCCCCACAAACGTCATAAAATCCCGGTCTAAGCCTAGGCGCAAAGGACTCGAAGACCCGACCCGACCTCCATGATCACAACCGGATCCCGGCCTATTGGGCTCGGGTCCCGAACCCGACCTCCTATATACCTTCGACCATACAGGCCCGAGCTCTTTAGTTCTGGCCTAGGTCTTCAGCCCATATAAGGGTCGGTAAAACACTCCCGAACATTGCCCCCCAGTCTCTTGTCATTAGATATTTATGGCATAAGACTTGAAAGGACACGAATTTGGATAGTCACGCAGTGATGATGAGCTGTCTCGGGAACCGCAATGGTTGTTTTTCGAGTAACGCGCTGGAACACATTTCTCAAGGGTTGGACCCCACTTGCCATAAATGGCCGCCTTTGGAAACCGTGTCAGACATGCTATATAAGCCCCAATCCCCCCATCACTCTCACTTTTTCGAGCCTTCACCTTTTTCAAGTCTTCTAGCAAATTTCCGGCAAGGGCGATTCCCGGCGAGTTACACCTCACCCGTTTTTGTTGATTCCGGCCGTTTTCGATCGTTTTCCTGTGTGCATCCTCCATCTAATGGCTGATTCTAGTGACCCAGCCCCGGCCAGTGACTCCGTTCCTCCCTCTGTCACCACAGGCGACCTGGTTCCAATTGAGTTGTCAGTGGCTCCTTCTGACGCCACTCCCTCCACGATCCTATCTGCTTCAAGTAGCTCCGAGGTTAGGATTCGAAACGCTTATCACTCCCCAGAGGAGTTTTCACATCTGCATACTCCATCCACCATCACTCCATCTCAACTCTCCGACGTTCGGATTCTCTACAACATCCCTCCCGAATACAAGCTTCGAGTCCCGAAGCCAGACGAGATGATGTTCTGGAGGCCCGAAGGTGAGTGGGTTGTCGTCCCCCTTTACAATCTGAAATATGGGATTCGATTCCCTCTTCATGAGTTCATTTCCTCATTTTGAACTTTGTTGGCCTTGGATTCGCACAACTCGTGCCGAACTCATACATTCATCTCATCTCTTTCATTGCCCTATGCCACGAGATCGGGATTACTCCTGGTCTCAACTTCTTTTTCACTCTTTTCACCATTACCGGCTCGAAAGAGCTCGGTTTACGACAATTAAACAAACGGGCCAATCGCCCTGTCATCATCAAAACCCCTTCGAGTAACAAGGGGTGGCACGACAAATGGATCTTTATCCGAGGGACCGACCTTCAACTTCTTCCCCGTTGGGCTCATCCCGAGGATCCCATCGCCAAGGTATTGAAGTTTCCGAAGGGTCGAGCCGACGCCTTCAAGGCTTTCTTCAAAAAATGGAGCAAAACTGAGTGGAGTCTGACGTTTTTGTCTAGTGAAGGTTGGCTGTACAAACATGGACGTAAGTATCTCCCTTCCTGCTGATCAATTCCCACCTATTTTTCATCGTTTGCCTCAGATATTTAACGTCTTATCATGTTCTCTTTCGTGCAGTGACAATTTTCAAACCCGAAGGGACCACTGAATCCCTAGCTCCTCTGCATGTTCCTGCTGAACCCATCCATCCACCGATAACTGATGACGTCCCTGACGAAGAAACCATCCCTATTACCGAGTTGTTGGTGGGATCCACTTCAGATCCCGACCCCTCATCCACCAAAAAGGTCGCTTTAAAGATGAGCCGGGCAGAAAAAGTGGCCTTTTTGAAGAGGTCCAAAAAGCTTTCTAAACTTTCTGCAAAAGTCCCAGCCAAGGTCATCCCTCCAATTGTAAAATCTACTCCCCCCCTTCCTGCTCAAATCACCGTGGTCGAGGATTCGGAAGATACCGAGGGGGTTCCTGTCGAGCCCCGATCAAAAAAGCCACGACTCTCCCCAGGTCCAGAGCCGCCACATTCCGAACAACAAATTACTGAGGCTGATCCCCTTTCAGCTGCCACTCCCCCTTCCCGGGCGAGCTCTTCTCAAGGGACGTCGACTACTTGTTGGCCGAAGAGTCCTTCGGACGTTTTCCCTTTCCATCTATTCAATCAGTTGAAGCTTATGGGCGACGACGAACAGTTCAGAGGATTCACTTCTGAGGATTATCTGGTGTCGTACATCCGGGCCCAATGCCAGGTAATTTCATGACCGTTTATCTCATAACTGATCCTGTGATTTCCATGGTTAATATATACGCTTGTTGCAGGCTAATGCCATTCTTGCTCGGGCCATCCCTCCACTAGCTAGAACAACTAAAAAGGAAATTCAACAGGGGACGGATCTGCTGCTGCTCGAGGCTGAGGTTCGGGGTCTGACCTCGGACCTGAAGAATGAAAGGGACCGTCATGCGGAGACCCGAAATAAGGTCACCCAGGCCCAACGTCAGGCCGACGAACTGAAAGAACAATACTCCCTACTTCAACAGGAGTTCGTCGGACTTGAGGATCATGCGAAGAAGCTGATCGAGGAGAAGGAGCACCTGGCTGTGGAAGTCAAGGATCGAGAGAAGGCAGTCGACTCCATCGCAGAAAAATATGCAGAGAATCTTACCAAGATGAGGTTTCTGATAAAGGAAAATACTGCTCTATCAGCCGAAGCCGATTCCTTTCCAGGGAAGATCTCTGAGGCTAAGCAGCAGGCAATTGCCGAGTATGAAGAGTCCGAAGCCTTGAATGATAAAGTCATGGCCCAATTTGGGGAAGGGTATGAAACTTATCGGGAAAAGGCTAAGGCAAAGCTGATGGCCGCTGGGCTCGATATCTCCCTCCTTGACTCATCAGATGAAGAAGCAGAGGTTGAAGCCGATGACAACCTTCCTCCTGAATAGCTCCTGTTAGGAATCATAATTTTTGTAACTTGCTTAATCTGTTATGCTAATGATATACGCATCCGAAGCATGTTTAATCGGAAATTGTAAAACATTTGCACCTGAATGAAATGAAAAATTATTCTAAGTTGTTATCTCGATTAATTTTTCTGGACTTTTACCGACCAGTTGGGTCATTTTTGACTGTCTGGTCAATTTGTGTCCAAAGCTTACAGGATCAGATTTATAACTTTATCGATAAGTTATACTTGTGACGTTTGCCAATCAGTTAAGTTCTGATCATTTTACGCTCGAAGCTTATCTGATCGGAGGTGTGACTTTGTCAATCAGTTATATTTGTGAGCTTTTCTGACCAGTTAGGTCCCTCTGGACTGTCTGATCAGCTTCTGTCCGAAGAGTGTCTGATTGGTAAAGCGTTGCAAATTCAAATGAAGTATAAATATTTCTCGAAGAGAAGTTTTGATTTCACTTATAAATTGCATAGATTACACAAATAAAGGGGAGAATAAACATGCATTTACTGGTAATATTTTCTAAGTCTTCCAGCATGCCATGTATTCTTTACCTCCGATCCATCCATAGCCCGAAGCCGGTAGGTCCCTGGCTTCGGCATCTCCACTACTTCGTAAGGCCCCTCTCAGTTAGGCATTAGTTTGCCTGTGTTCTGGGGGGTTGATGCCTCTGACTCCCGAAGCACCATGTCACCTACCTCAAACCTCCTCAGCTTCACCTTTCGATTGTAATGTCGGGATGTTCTCTGTTGGTATATGGCCAACCTCAACATAGCCGAGTCTCGAACTTCATCTAACAGATCTAAATTCGTTTTCAGACCTTCATCGTTGTATAGTTCTTTGTACTGATTGACCCGAAGAGTGGGGGATCCGATCTCGACTGGTATGAGTGCGTCCATTCCGTATGCCAGCCGAAATAGAGAGTATCCGATTATTGTCCTCGGGGTTGTTCGGCATGCCCATAAAACGCTGAGTAGTTCTTCGGGCCATCGGCCCTTTAACTCATCCAACCTTCGCTTTATCCCGTTGAGCAGGGTTCGATTAGTCACTTCCACTTGACCATTTAACTGAGGGTGAGCAACCGAGGTCTTGCGATGCTGAATCCCTAGCTCTTTTAGAAAGCTTTCAAACTTTGACCCCACAAATTGTCTGCCATTGTCTGACACCACAGCCATCGGGATACCGAAGCGATAGACTACTCCTTCTTTAAAAAACTTCAAACATTCATGTTCGGTGATTTTTTGCAGTAGCTTGGCTTCGACCCACTTCGTCATATAATCGATAGCCACAATCACAAAGCTGACTTCCCTTAGCTTTCGGTAGAGGCCCCAGAATGTCGATTCCCCATACAGCAAAGGGAATCGGTGACAAGACCGAATATAGTTCTTCAGGAGGTTGGTGCGGAATATTGCCGTTCTGCTGACACTTAGGACACCTCCTAACAAGTTCCTTCGCTTCGGTGTATATGGTCGGCCAGTAATACCCCTGCCTCAAGATCTTGTGTGCCAGTGACTTCGCCCCCATGTGATCTCCACAGATCCCTTCGTGTACCTCCCGAAGTGTATAATTGGCCTCTGATGTGGTCAAGCATTTGAGCAGCGGAGAGCTAAAAGCCCTTCGGTATAGATCTCCGTCTATGAGTACGAAGTTCGCACTCTGATGCTTGATTTGTCTTGCTAGGATTCGATCCGAAGGGAGGGTTCCATCTGCCAAGTAATATATATAAGGCGTTAGCCAACAGTCCAGTCGGTCTAGAGTTAACACCTCTGTCTTTGGAACACTGGGCCTTTCCAGAATCTCCAGGTAGATTGAGGCGTTAGCAACTGTGATTGATTAAGCACTAAGCCCTCCTTCTAGCGCCAATGTTAACGCCAAGTTTCGTCTACGCGTCCAATCACAGAATCCGCGCGCTGAAACCTGTACAATAAAAGATCACACAGAAGCTTGACGGCCGTGCCGTCGGGGGATAGCTCCGGTGTGAGAATAAGTACAGGCCGTTTACAAGGTTTAACAATGGAGGTTATGTGTTTAATGTTTAGAGTAGATATTACCTGTTAATTGTAACCTTAGCCTCGTATTTATAGAGCTCCCACTACCTTAGTATCCTTCTCCAAGTTGGAATAGGACTCCTAAATACGGTAATTACCTATACTTGGATCCAACGCAATCTCCTTGAAAGGTGCAACTAGAATCCCTTTCCCTTACTACCTTTAGAGTTGCCTGGTTGACATATGATTAGGGTTAGGACCTTCAACCACGTAAACCCCTTGTTACTCCGAACTCTACGTGTGGGCCGTTCGGATACACCGGCCCATCCCCACAGACGTCATAAAATCTCGGTCTGAGCCTAGGCCCAAAGGACTCGAAGACCCGACCCGACCTCCATGATCACAACCGGATCTCGGCCTATTGGGCTCGGGTCCCGAACCCGACCTCCTATATACCTTCGACCATACAGGCCCGAGCTCTTTAGTTCTGGCCCAGATCTTCCGCCCATATAAGGGTCGGTAAAACACTCCCGAACAGAAATATATGTATAGCCAAAGGCGGAAGGAGGGGGGAGGGGGTCAGTATTTTCGGCCTTACGACGATGTTTCAGGCGATCTTGCCATTCATGACCCTCCAATCTCTATGATTCCATGACCCTCCAATCTCAATTCTCGACACACGGCAAAGAAGATAAGCAATTGGGGATTTATTTTTAAAACTTACTAAATGAAACGATGTCGTTTCATTTAGTAAGTTTTTTTAAAAAAATTAAATCCAATTGTTTATCTTCTTTCACACAGCAGAGCAGGGTATTCATTTGTTTTTTCCCTTAGCCAATTAGTTCGTCCGCCTCTCAGGCTCAGCCTCTGCCGACTGCCAAGTGCCACCAGCAGCTCTTCGCCACCAGGCACCAACAGCTCCTCGCCGACGCCGTCGATCTCCTCTCCCCTCCTTCGTCGCGTCGCTCCGATAACGATAAGTAGTTGTCAGTTTAATTGAATATTTGATTTAGAGTTTTAAAAAATTAGGAATTTGTGGTTATTGTTGTCATTAGTTAAAATTGATACAAATAAGGAATTTTGTGCTTAATATTGCCATTAAATTAGATATTTAGAGTTAGTTATGCTATGAATTAGATATTATGTGTTATTATCATTGAATTGAAATTTTATATTTATGGTATTTATATTATGGCATATTGTTTGTGAAATAATTAAATTGGGTTAGCTGATGAAATTATGGTTAAATATTTGAAACTTTGAATTGATGAAATTATTATGAATTGTTTAAATTGATGAAATTATTATGAAATATTATAATTAGGCAAAATAAATTTAAATATAAATTTGAGAAATGGTATATTTATGATATAATGATAGTATATAGTTGAAAGCAGCAGTTCAATCGTTAATAAATAATTTTTTTTATTGATATATTTTAACTCTCTCTAATATTCTCCTGATTCCGCCACTGTGTATAGCCATGCAAAATGTGCATGCATTTATATATGTATATGCAAGCGGACGTGGCCTGATAATGGATGAGATGAGTCACAGAGACATGTGACATAATTAGTGAAAAATGAGAAGTGAAATTATGAAGCATGCAAAGGACAAACAGTAGCAGTCATTGTGTTAAGCATACTCTCTCTCTCTCTCTTTATAAGACTAGAAGAAAAGGAAAAATTAGAGGAGAAATTAGAGAACCGGGTGTCTTGTCCAATTAATGCATCAATAATATGAGATTGGCAATTCCTCGTGGGTTCCATTATATATATATATATATATATATATATATATATATATATATATATATATATATCCCATGCCCTCGTGACCCATAAATCCCAACCACGCACCCACCCAGGCGCCCACCCTTGTCTCTCTCTTTCCAAAATAAGGATGGTGCCATGCATGGTGGTGGTGGTGCTGCTGCAGATACCTTCTTCTACTCTCTTTGACCATCTCTATTATCCTTTTAGAGAGAGAAAGGCAGCTACTGGCTTCTGTTTTTTGAGTCCATATCTACTGTCCCCCTCGACTATATATATGTCCCACTCCATGTATCAATACCCAAACAGTAATGCTACGCGGACAGGAAAATTGGACCGGAAAATTGGACCGGTCCAATTTTTTTTTTTTTTTTTTTTTTTGCTAGTGACCCTTAAAAAATATATAGTATTTATTCTAATATGAATTTTTATAAAATATAGTGTTTTAGGTGTAATTTAGATACATATACAAATACAGAGTTATACAGTCTGTATAACCCTGTATTTGTATATGTATCCAAATTACACCTAAAACACTATATTTTATAAAAATTCCTGTTAGAATAAATACTATACATTTTTTAAGGGTCACTAGCAAAAAAAAAAAAAAAAAAAATGGACCGGTCTAATTTTCCGGTCCAATTTTCCTGTCTGCCAAGACTTATTCATATCCAAATGTTATTTATTATTTTATTTAAAATTAGTTCTATTAATAGATAAAGAATACATATAGATGATAATACAATATATTCATTATATTTTAAAATTAGATATATAATTTGACTTTTGAAATCACACGATTACATATTAAATTTTAAATTAATATAAATTTATTTAATTTTTGTTAATACAACTATTATATTATAATAATTGTATAGTATATAACAAACACTATTAATTATAAAATTTATTTTATTTTAAACTTTTATAAGACATACTAATTTTAAAATTTAATGTCCCGTTAAATTTTAAAAGTCAAATTATATCTCTCATTATCTCTATCCATACTCTATTGATATTGACTCATTCTGCAGGATAGATATTCAATTTTTTCAATATGTACATAACAGATTCCTTATATTTATTCCTTAAATAATAATATTTAAAAGTTAAAATTTGAAAGTTCCAACAGTAACTACAACATCTTGTTTTTAATTATAAAATCTCTATTAATTTATTAATTTTTTTTAAAGTAAGTATTTGATATTTTTAAATTTAAATTTAATCAATACATATTGTAACTTATTTAAAAAAAAAAATACTACTACAATTCTTAGTAAAAATATTAAGTTTGAGAATGCATCAAATTATCTTATAAAAATTAATAATAATTTTATAATTTATAAAAGAAAGTATAATTTATATATTGTATTCCACTGTAAAATAACTTTTATTTTATTTTAAATTTTAAGTATTTTATGGAGTGAGTATTGAATGAATTGCAGTTGTAAATGTACATAAGATCAATATTAACTTTTAAAAAGTTAATATGTGATATTTTCAAATTTAAATTTAATATGATTCATTTAAATTTTGAAAATAATAAATTTATAATTAATAGTACTTTTATAATATTTATAATTATATTGACATGAATTAAATAAATTTATATAAATTTTAAATTTGAATACGTTTGAAATTAATTTTTAAAAAATAATTCAATATTAATTTTATAATTTGAAAATAAAGATGAGTTGAATAATGATTGATGAGTTGTCCAGTTAAATGAGGATGTGAAATGTTATTTTGTATACATAGAGAACGGTCTTTTGACTCTCTCATTCTCAGGAGTAAAATCCTATATAGAGATTGAAATAGAGAATTAAATAAGGATAAATAAACTGTTGGATAATGATTTATAAATGTATTCTTCAAAGTTGGGAATAGAGAGTTTGTAAGACCCCAATTTTTATAAATAAAGATGAATTTTCTATAAATATCATTTTTGAATATTATGGAGTGAAATTGATATAATGTTATAGTTGTGGATAATATTTATAAATTTTACAAAGTACGCAAGTTGTTATATAATATTCGATTGGTCGGAGAATATTCGTTTTAACAGGGAATATTCGTACGACGACACAATCATTGGTGGACCCTACAACGAAATTATTGTCGGATTGAAAAAATGACAAAATACTTTATGAAAATAACGGCGGAAGTTTTACCATTAATACTGTTGAACTACTCGGTAGTAAAAGTATAGTAATACGCATGGTTGCATATTAGCACACGATATTGATTATTGATGCTTACGTGATTAGTCACTCAGTTTTGTTTTATTGGTATTATTAATGTAATAAAACAGAAAAGCTTTTTATATAAAACAGAATACTTTTATAAAGTTATTCGTTTTATTAGGCTAATAGTAAAATCTTTTTATATAAAACAAAATACTTTTATAAAGTTATCTGTTTTATTAGACAATAATTAAAATATATTATATTTTATTATGCATAGTATTTGCATAGTGCTTGCATAGTATTTGCATAGTAAAATCTTTTATAAAGTTATTCGTTTTATTAGATTATAAATAGAATATATTATATTTTATTTAAAAGATTTTGCTTTAAATATGGACCGTCAGATTAAAGTAAATCAATCTGGACCGTTCATAAATTAGTTACTATGCATTCCATTCTTCTATAAATAGAAGCTCATTCCTTCATTATTTCTTACGAATTCACTGAAACTCTAGAGAGAGAAGTTATAGAGAGAAAGAATAAAAGTATTCTGCTACTGCACTAGTCATATATCCAGTATTCTTCTTCTTAAGGTAAGGGGTATTATTTATTGTACTCGACATTCTTTCTTTCTTATTCATGAAGAGAACTTCTGTTATTCCATTCTTTATTATTCTGTTGGAATAACCTGTATACGCGGGCTACCCTATACTTGGTGAAATTCTTCTGTTATTCTTTTCATTATTATTTTGTCAGAATATTCTGTCTGTGCATTTTACGCCGGACCTGGTTCCATTATTTATTATTCTGTCGGAATATCCTGTCGGTGCGTTTACGCATGACCTGGTTCCATTATTTATTTTCCTGTTGGAATAACCTGTCTGTGCGGTCTATCGCATGCATGGTGATTTTTTTTGTTATTCCATTCTTTATTATATTCAGTTGGTTAAAGTTTTGACTTTTATACTCCATGAAATTAGTGGAATATCCTTGATATTTGCGCTTCATCCAATATCTTTTTATAAAAATATTCTTCTGAGCGTTCTTGAATTTTACTGCACAAAGCAGTATCATGTTGACAATTTGGACGTTATTGGTTCTTGGATTAATTAATTCTTGAACTTGTTTTATTGAATTCTTATATCATTGTCATCATCCTCATGTTTATATTTTGTTGAAAGTCATTTATGGCATGTAGTGCATAGATGGACTTGGTATGATTATAACCAGGGATTATTCGGTGTAATAATGACCGTAATGTTACAAATGATGTGGTAAAAGTCCTCATTGGCCCGTAGTGCATTGGTAGATAATTGTTGACATGATCATGACCATTGATGAATACACGAATATCCTTGGCTGTGATGCATGGATAATTTGTGGTTGTGATACTAATGAATATCCTTTGCCGTAGTGCAGGGATGATGTAGATTATTTATTAAGCTGAGTCTCAGCGATAAAAGTGATGAAAAATCTTTTAAATCATAAAAGATAGTAGATTTTATTCTCTACTTGACTCTTTTAATGGATTGCTTGTTTCGCTGCAGTTAAACTTGTTGTTTGTTATATTTTATCAGTTTAACACTGTTGAAGGCTAACGATAATTTATTCTGCATTATCTTAGTCATAATATTTCTTACTGGGCTAGTTGAGCTCACCCTTTTGCTTTCATTGTTCTCTTCAGGAAATGAGAACGTAGCGGGGATTAGTCGGGGAATGGAGTGACGATTCAGAGGATAGCATTAGTAGTCCTCACTATTCTATGAAATAGTGTGAAAATAAATGTATTGAGAACTTATTTTGAGTTTGAATCCTGTTTAGAAGAAAGTGTTGTATTTAAACTCACAGCTTATGTTTTGTCGTATTTTACACGACAGTTGTATAATTAAGTTTTATTTATATTTTATACCATGTAGTTGACGTCTCAGAATAGGTGATGTATACCAATTTTGGGGGCGTCACAGTTGGTATCAGAGCTTAGGGATATGATCCCTGGCTGAGATGTGAGATAAGAACTAGGAGGGGAGAGACGGAAAATTCCTTCGCTAGTATGACCTACCTAAGTTTACTTGTTATTTAATTGGTCGGTTAGAGTATAGAGATAATATGTGATATGTGATTTAACCCTTGTTTTGTGGCAGTATTTGAAAATGACATCCGAGAATGTTGAGAATAGCAATGGAGCACAGGCGACCGTTGATTCACCACATATCAATAATCAGGATAATGTGCATCAGGAAGGCGATAATCCTCATGCAAACAACAACGCTGACCAAATGATGAATGATATAATGTTTAGAAGCTTTATGCAATTCATGCAACAGCAGGCGAGAGCGGCTCCTGTCCAAAATGTAGGTGGAAACACTGAAAACTCACGGACGGTCACCGCTAATGTAAGACCCCGGATTTTATGAAATAAAAGTATTCAATTTTTCTTATAATTACTATTCAGTAAATGGTTAAATTGATAAAAGTTAAATTTAAGGGTGATATATGAATTTTTTTTCAAAATACGCAAGTGGTTATAAAATACTCATTTCTATTGGGGAATATTCGTTTGGTCGTGGAATATTCTTTCTGTCGGAGAATATTCGTACGATGGCACAGCTATTTGTGGGCCCCATAACAAAATAACTGTCGGATGAAGAAAATGACAAAATTGAATTTTTATAATTAACGGCGTAGTTGTTACCGCTAACACTGTTGGAATACCCGGTGGTTAAAATACAGTAATACGCGTGGTTGTACAATAGCACACGGTATTGCACAGTATTATTGAATTATTGATTCTTACGTAAGAAGGCACTACTCAACAATTGTTACAGTAATTACTGTTCAATATTTTATTTTATTGATTCAATAATTACTACGTTGATAGGTTATATTATTGTTGATTCAATAATTGTCACTGCACAGTATTTCCCATTATCAGATCAATAATTCATATTATTTGAATAATATTATTAGATAACATTATTGGCAATGTCTAGAAAGTTCTGTCAAGGAGAGGTTTGGTCACCTAATTGCGCACCAGTAAGGAGAAATCCTTATCGGAAAGCCCCTTCTTTCCTGGGAACTGCCTGGTTGTCATTATTGTGTTTCTGTAATATTATTTGTGAATAATTAATTATTGATTTATATGATAAGGAAATATTTATTTGATGTAGATATAAATGATGGATTTATTTATATGGTTATAAATGAAGGAATTAATATTGAGGTATTTTATCAGTATTTTGTCGGATTGGAGGTATTAAAGATCATATCAGTGTTCTTACAGCTTTATTGTGTGAGTTATAATTTTTAATCTGACCGTTGGATCGTTGTGATTTTTGGATATGTTATACATATATAAGTTGAGTATATGTTTACAAATTTTGAACCGTTAAAAATGAACGAATGATTTGTTATGAATTTGAAGAGGTGACTGATTCGAAAATTAGGTTTATAAATAATTTTGGTAGAAAATTCTAGAAATGGGTGGGGCCCACTTTTGGTTGTTGGGGAAGATGGCTGGTTTTTGGTGGGTGAAATAGTAGCAGGTAAAGCCATCAGGTAGCAGGTCAAGTCTGCTTCGGCGTGCTAACATTTTCCTATAAATAGAGGGCTAAGTTAGAATTGAAAAACACACCAGAATTCATAAGCTTTCTCTCTTTTTCTCTCTAGATTATCGAGTGTATTTTGTGAGTATTTAGATACTTGGTGAGTTGCTATTCATCAATGCAAGTTTTTTCAGCGTCATATCCGATATCTAGTCAGAAGTGCTGCTCTTTTGAGGTAAGGGATAGTAAGGGGTGTTATATTCTTCTTAAAATGATATTTTCTTCAATATCATTATACCGAAATGTTGGTATGAACTTTTTATCAAATTTAGAACTTTTTAAGTCGGGGTTACTATTCACGTATACGACACTATTCATGCATATGACACTATTTACGTATATGACATTATTTATGTATACGGTACTATGTACGAATACGGAGTACTATTCATGAGTTACTATTCATGAGTGACTATTAATGAGTTACTATTCACGAGTTACTATTCACGGTTACTATTCATGACAAAATTTAGTTTCTTTTTCTAACCAAATTATAGTTGATTTATGAATATTACTCTGGAGATTAAACTATATATTGATTATATTATTTTTATTATCATATATAACATAACCCTAATAATGATATTCTCTTTCACTTGAGTGTAAAGATGGGTAGATTATTGGTATGATCATGACTAGGGTTCTCTTTGGCCAGTAGTGGAAAAGTTGAATTGTGACTGGTATGATCATGACCATTGAATTTATAATTGAATATCTTTAGCTTAAGTGCAAAGGTGAATTGATCAACATGGTTATAATTATTGTTTATATAAGTTCTAAAATGATTATATATTTCTTTGAGATATGAATATATTTGGCCTGTAGTGTAAATATGAACTGTTGAGGAATTTCTTTGGCTTGTAGTGCAAAGATGAATTATTGATGAATATCTTTGGCCCGTAGTGCAACGATGAATTATTGATAAATATCTTTGGCTCGTAATGCAAAGATGACTTGTTGTTGAATATCTTTGGCCTGTAGTGCAAATATGAGTTGTTGATGAATATATTTGGCTCGTAATGCAAAAATGACCTGTTGTTGAATATCTTTGGCATGTAGTGTAAAGATGACTTGTTGATGAATATCTTTGGGCCGTAGTGCAAAGATGAATTTATTAGTATGATTATGAACATGAACTGTGATTTGGTATAACCACGATGTTTGATGTTTCAGGTGATGAAAATTATCTTTGTCCTGGATGAGAAAAGGAATTTAGAACTATAATTACGATTATGAGTTATAAACGTGATTGTGGACAGGAATTGTTGATTGATGTTACAAGGATAAAATATTGTTGGTGGACTTTTAATGTGGAGAAGATAATAGACTTTATAGTCTATTTGACTCTTCTAATGGATTGCTCGTTCCGCTGCAACTATGGTTGAGAAGTTTTATCATCTACCATATGTTCTAAATCTCTGATTTATTACTGATGAAGGCTATTGATAATTTAATTATCTTTAGTTATGATATTCTTTACTGGGCTAGTTGTGCTCACCCTTTTGCTTCATAATTCCTTTTCAGGTAATAAGAGCGTAGCTGGGTCGAGCGGGGGTAACAAGCGAATAGAACGGTGGTCTTTAGCTGTGGAGTTCTCCCTAAGCAGTATATAAAAGTTCATTTAATAGTTATATTTGGTGAATCCAATAGGGTAAGGTGTACCCAATGTTGGAAGGGTGTTTTGCCACTATCATACAAGATGTCTAACGACATACAACCTCTTGTCATCATAAGGCAGGGTTGTGCACATCCACTTGCAGAGTATATTTACGAGCACTAGCTATATAATCTTGGTGTTTGTTTGAAGTATAATTCTCAATTAGAGACAGTGGAGATAATGATAAGTCAAGAGAAGACTCACCATTGGGAAGAATATGATAGTAATCTTCTCGTTTTTCTTTGGGGTATATTGGGTCAACCAAGGATAATTCTGTGGACATATGATATCTATCATAACTTGGAAGCATGGCCTCCCATGTATGAAGGTTTTCTTGAGCACTTCCCAAAGATTTTAATTTCTAAAACAGTTTTTGACTATACCTTTTGTGAAACCCCAGATTTTATGAATAAATATTTATTTTTTCTCGAAATAATTTTTTTTTATTATTGTGTGGATTTGATATAATAGTTATGGGTAGTATTTATAAATTTTACAAAGTATGCAAGTTGTCATATTATATTCGATTGGTCGGAGAATATTCTTTTTGTCGGGGAATATCCGTACGACGGTACAATTATTGGTGGACCCCACAACGGAATTATTGTCGGATTGAGAAAACGACAAAAATATTTTATGAAAATAACGGCGGAAGTTTTACCGTTGATACTGTTGAACTACTCGGTAGTAAAAGTACAGTAATACGTGTGGTTGCATAGTAGCACACGGTATTAATTATTAATGCTTATGTGAGAAGTCACTCAGTTTGATTCCATTATTGTCAGTTAATAATATGAATTATTTAGCGATAATGACGTTTTGTTTTATTCGTATTATTAACGTAATAAAACACAAACATCTTTTTATATAAAACAGAATACTTTATTAAAGTTATTCTATAAATAGAATATATTATATTTTATTTAAAAGATTTTTCTTTAAATATGGACCGTCAGATTAAAGTAATCAATCTGGACCGTTCATGGATTAGTTACTATGCATTCTATTTTTCTATAAATAGCAGCTCATTCCTTCATTATTTCTTACGAATTCACTGAACTCTAGAGAGAGAAACTATAGAGAGAAACTATAGAGAGAGAGAGAAGAAGAGTATTCTGCTACTTAACTACTTCCTTATTTCAGCTCTTCTTTAAAACGGTAAGGGGTGTTATTCTTTCTTATTCATGAAGAGAACTGTTGTTATTCCATTTCTTATTATTCTGTTGGAATAACCTGTATACGCGGTCTACCCTATACTTGGTGACATTCTCCTATTATTCTGTTGGAACATCCTGTCTGTGTATTTTACACCGGACCTGGTTCCGTTTTTATTATTATTCTGTTGGAACATCCTGTCTGTGTGTTTTACACCGGACCTAGTTCCGTTTTTATTATTATTCTGTTGGAACATCCTGTCTGTGTGTTTTACACCGGACCTGGTTCCGTCTTTATTATTATTCTGTCGGAATATCCTGTCTGTGTGTTTTACACCGGACCTGGTTTCATTATTATTATTCTGTCGGAATATCCTGTCTGTGCGTTTACGCCGGACCTGGTTCCATTATTATTATTCTGTTAAGAATAACCTGTCTATGCGGTCTATCGCATGCATGGTGATTTCTTTTGTTATTCTATTCTTTATTATACTCAGTTGGTTAAGTTTTGACTTCTATACTCCATAAAATTTGTGGAATATCCTTGACATTTGCGCTTCATCTAGTATCTATTCATGAAAATATTCTCCTGATCATTCTTGAATTTTACTCCACAAAGTAGTATCATGTTGACAATTTGGACGTTGTTAATTCTTGGATAAATTAATTCTTGAACTTGTTTTATTGAATTCTTATATCATTGTCATCATCCTCATGTTTATATTCTGTTGAAAGTCATCTGTGGCCTATAGTGCATAGATGTACTTGGTATGATTATGACCAGGGATTATTCGGTGTAATCATGACCGTAATGTTACAAATGATATGGTAAAAGTCCTCATTGGCCCGTAGTGCATTGATGGACAGTTGTTGGCATGATCATGACCATTAATGAATACACGAATATCCTTGGCCGTAGTGCAGGGGTGATTCGATGATGTGGATTGTTTTATTAAGCTGAGTCTCAGCGATAGCAGTGTTGAAAAACCTTTTAAATTATAAAAGATAGTAGAGTTTATTTTCTGCTTGACACTTTTAATGGATTGCTTGTTCCGATGCAGTTAAACTTGATGTGTATTATATTTTATCAGTTTAACATTGTTGAAGGCTAATGATAATTTATTCTGCATTATCTTAGTCATAATATTTCTTACTGGGCTAGTTGAGCTCACCCTTTCTTTCACTGTTCTCTTCAGGAAATGAGAACGTAGCTGGGGCAAGTCGGGAAACGGAGTGATGGTTCGAATGATAGTATTAGTTAGTAGTCCTCACTATTCTATGTAATAGTGTGTTAATAAATGTAATGAGGACTCCTTTTGAGTATGAATACTCTCTAGAAGATAATATTTGTATTCAAACTCACAGTTTATGTTTTGTCGTATTATACACGACAGTTGTATTAGTAAGTTGTATTTGAATTTTAAACCATGTAAGTGGCGACCCAAGATGGGTGACGTATACCTAATCTTGGGGGCGTCACAGTTGGTATCAGAGCTTAGGGATATGATTCCTGGCTAGGATGTGAGAATAGAACTAGGAGGGGAGAGACGGGGAATTTCTTCGCTAGTATGACCTACCTAAGTTTATTTGGTATTTAATTGGTCGGTCAAAGTATATGGATAATATGTTATATGTTAATTAACCCTTGTTTTGTTGCAGTATTTGCAAATGGCATCCGAAAATGTTGAGATAAACAATGAAGCACATGAGACCATTGAATCACCAACGATCAATGCTCAGGGTAATGTGCAACCAGAGGACAATAATCCTCATGAAAATAATAACACCGATGAAATGGTGAATGATGGGATGGTCGGAGACTTTATGCAATTCATGCAACAACAAAATAACTCTCGGACGGTCACCGCTAAGCAGTTCAAGGAGCAATTCATGCAACAACGGGCGAGAGCGGCTCCTATCCAAAATGAAGGAGGAAACAATGACAACCCACGGTTGGTCACCGCTAAGCAATTCAAGGAGCTAGGACCACCGGAATTTTTGGGAAAGCCAGAACCACTTAAGGCGGAGACGTGGTTAAAGCAGATCACCAAGATATTTGATGTCTTGGGATGCTCCGAGGAGCAAAAGGTTCCCTTTGCCACTTTTATGTTGCGTGAAGAGGCAGATTACTGGTGGGAATCTGTAAAACGTACCCAGCTTGACGCACTCAAGATGTCTTGGGAGAAGTTCCAAGAACTGTTCAATGACAAGTACTTTCCCGAAAGTATTCGTCACATGAAGGAGGTGGAATTTATCAAGTTGGAACAAAATAACATGACCGTATCGCAGTACGAAGCCAAGTTTGCCGAGTTGTCCCGATTTGCATCCCACTTGGTGGAGAATGAAGAGAGAATGACGCGGATGTTTTTAAGAGGTTTGAAACCGGAGATACGTCAATATCTTATTTCTCATAAACTGTGTTTATATTCAGATGTTGTGAATAGGGCTCAGTTAGTGGAGCGCGATAACGAGTCAACGCAACCAAAAGAGAGCAGCCAGAAAAATGATAATACTGGTGATAACAGTCATCAAAGCGGTGACAATAAGCATGGAGGGAATCAACATGCCAGAAATGGTAACCACTTCAATGGTAATCATAGTCAAAACAATAAGAATGGACATTTCAAGAAGAGGAAATTCAACAATGATGAAAAGACGTCAGCACCAGCACCCGTTGTTAAGGAAGGAGAACGACCACCTATCATATGCTTCAAATGCGGAGGGGAGGGACACATCAGTCCAAACTGCGCGATGCCATCCAAAGCATGCTATAATTGTGGAAGAGAAGGCCACTTAGCCCGATTTTGTCGTTCACCGAAGACAAGTTCAGATAGGATGGAGGCACCAAAGACCGTCCCAGAAAAGCCAAAGCCAGTAGTTTAAGAGAGAGCGTTTTTTTCGTGACGAGGAACCTGAATAAAATTATCACGGGTATGTTATTCATAAACTCTTGCGAAGTCTATACCGTGTTAGATACCGGTTCTACTCACTCTTTTATTTCACCTAGTTGTGTTCAATATTTGAACTTAACTCCGGAGAAGTTGGACTTTGATTTCTCTGTTGAAATTCCGTTGGGAGAAACCTTTGTTACCTCCACTATTTATAAATCTTGTTCAAATCAACACTTTCACGTTACCTGTTGATCTTATCTCTTTGAAAATACTTGCATTGATGTGATTTTTAAAAACGATTGGTTAACTGCTCATCATGCTTTTCGTAAGGTTGTTAGCTTTCATATTCCTAACCAATCTGTTATGCAAATTCAAAGTAACCAAACCACTAAAGTCAATCAGTGTCATATCAAGCCATAAGTAAAAATCCCCGTTCCTTTCGTTGTTGACTTCCTGGTGTGGAATGCACCGAAGCTAGACTTTTCGTAGGAGACGTTGTAAATGACGATGGCAAGTTGATAGGTATCAATGTGATGTGTTGTCCAAGTCTTGGATGAGGGTCACAGTTTTGAACGATATTTCTGTTGTTAATAAATTTCTTGACGTATTCTTGAAGACTTCTTAGCCTACCCCAGAGCGTAAAATTGAATTTTGTATTGACCCCAGTACAAAACCCATTTCTTAAACCCTCAAATATTTCTTCAACTAAAACGAACGTATTATGCGCCAAAGACGTTGGCTCGAGCTGTTGAAGATTACGATCGTACCATTCAATAACATCGTGGAAAAGCGAACGTGGTAGCTGACGCGTTGTGTAGAAGATCGTATACGGTTACAAGTGCGAATATACGAACCCACGTGAAGATAACGAATATACGATTAAAATCGACATTAATCGATAAAGTTAAAGCCGCTCAAGCTACATACTCAGAGCTGATAAATGTGAAGAAGAAGGTTCAAGAGGGCGTTATTCTAGAAGCAAGAATCGACGAAGAGAGAAAATCTCAACTCTCGATTTAATTGGCCCATTTGAAATTCTCGATGAAGTAGGAATTGTGGCCTATAGACTCATTTTACTGCCACGTATGTTGCATGTTCAGAACATTTTTTTTACGTATCGATGTTCGTAAATATGTGGACGACCCGAACCACATTATTAATTTAGAACCGGACGAGATAGCGAAAGATTTAATGTATGAGGAGATACGTGTTAACATCTTGGATAAGAAGGATCATATTCGATGCTTAAAGGTTATACCTCAAGAGTTAGAATTTGAAGTGAAGTCAAGGTATCCTCACATGTTCGGCATACCAAGTACGTACGTAAATTTCGATGTTCGGCATACCAAGTACGTACGTAAATTTTGAGGGCGAAATTCCATAAGGAGGGGAGATTGTGAAACCCCAGATTTTATGAATAAATATTTAATTTTTCTCGAAATAATTTTTTTTTATTATTGTGTGGATTTGATATAATAGTTATGGGTAGTATTTATAAATTTTGCAAAGTATGCAAGTTGTCATATTATATTCGATTGGTCGGAGAATATTCTTTTTGTCGGGGAATATCCGTACGACGGTACAATTATTGGTGGACCCCACAACGGAATTATTGTCGGATTGAGAAAAAGACAAAAATATTTTATGAAAATAACGGCGGAAGTTTTACCGTTGATACTGTTGAACTACTCGGTAGTAAAAGTACAGTAATACGTGTGGTTGCATAGTAGCACACGGTATTAATTATTAATGCTTATGTGAGAAGTCACTCAGTTTGATTCCATTATTGTCAGTTAATAATATGAATTATTTAGCGATAATGACGTTTTGTTTTATTCGTATTATTAACGTAATAAAACAGAAACATCTTTTTATATAAAACAGAATACTTTATTAAAGTTATTCTATAAATAGAATATATTATATTTTATTTAAAAGATTTTTCTTTAAATATGGACCGTCAGATTAAAGTAATTAATCTGGACCGTTCATGGATTAGTTACTATGCATTCTATTTTTCTATAAATAGCAGCTCATTCCTTCATTATTTCTTACGAATTCACTGAACTCTAGAGAGAGAAACTATAGAGAGAAACTATAGAGAGAGAGAAGAAGAGTATTCTGCTACTTAACTACTTCCTTATTTCAGCTCTTCTTTAAAACGGTAAGGGGTGTTATTCTTTCTTATTCATGAAGAGAACTGTTGTTATTCCATTTCTTATTATTCTGTTGGAATAACCTGTATACGCGGTCTACCCTATACTTGGTGACATTCTCCTATTATTCTGTTGGAACATCCTGTCTGTGTGTTTTACACCGGACCTGGTTCCGTTTTTATTATTATTCTGTTGGACATCCTATCTGTGTGTTTTACACCGGACCTGGTTCCGTTTTTATTATTATTCTGTTGGAACATCCTGTCTGTGTGTTTTACACCGGACCTGGTTACGTCTTTATTATTATTCTGTCAGAATATCCTGTTTGTGTGTTTTACACCGGACCTGGTTCCATTATTATTATTCTGTCGGAATATCCTGTCTGTGCGTTTACGCCGGACCTGGTTCCATTATTATTATTCTGTTAAGAATAACCTGTCTGTGCGGTCTATCGCATGCATGGTGATTTCTTTTGTTATTCCATTATTTATTATACTCAGTTGGTTAAGTTTTGACTTCTATACTCCATAAAATTTGTGGAATATCCTTGACATTTGCGCTTCATCTAGTATCTATTCATGAACATATTTTCCTGAGATCATTCTTGAATTTTACTCCACAAAGTAGTATCATGTTGACAATTTGGACGTTGTTAATTCTTGGATAAATTAATTCTTGAACTTGTTTTATTGAATTCTTATATCATTGTCATCATCCTCATGTTTATATTCTGTTGAAAGTCATCTGTGACCTGTAGTGCATAGATGTACTTGGTATGATTATGACCAGGGATTATTCGGTGTAATCATGACCGTAATGTTACAAATGATGTGGTAAAAGTCCTCATTGGCCCGTAGTGCATTGATGGACAGTTGTTGGCATGATCATGACCATTAATGAATACACGAATATCCTTGGCCGTAGTGCAGGGGTGATTCGATGATGAGGATTGTTTTATTAAGCTGAGTCTCAGCGATAGCAGTGTTGAAAAACCTTTTAAATCATAAAAGATAGTAGAGTTTATTTTCTGCTTGACTCTTTTAATGGATTGCTTGTTCCGCTGCAGTTAAACTTGATGTGTATTATATTTTATCAGTTTAACATTGTTGAAGGCTAATGATAATTTATTCTGCATTATCTTAGTCATAATATTTCTTACTGGGCTAGTTGAGCTCACCCTTTCTTTCACTGTTCTCTTCAGGAAATGAGAACGTAGCTGAGGCAAGTCGAAAAACGGAGTGATGGTTCGAATGATAGTATTAGTTAGTAGTCCTCAGTATTCTATGTAATAGTGTGTTAATAAATGTAATGAGGACTTCTTTTGAGTATGAATACTCTCTAGAAGATAATATTTGTATTCAAACTCACAGTTTATGTTTTGTCGTATTATACACGACAGTTGTATTAGTAAGTTGTATTTGAATTTTGAACCATATAAGTGGCGACCCAAGATGGGTGACGTATACCTAATCTTGGGGGCGTCACAGTTGGTATCAGAGCTTAGGGATATGATTCCTGGCTAGGATGTGAGAATAGAACTAGGAGGGGAGAGACGGGGAATTTCTTCGCTAGTATGACCTACCTAAGTTTATTTGGTATTTAATTGGTCGGTCAAAGTATATGGATAATATGTTATATGTTAATTAACCCTTGTTTTGTTGTAGTATTTGCAAATGGCATCCGAAAATATTGAGATAAACAATGAAGCACGTGAGACCATTGAATCACCAACGATCAATGCTCAGGGTAATGTGCAACCAGAGGACAATAATCCTCATGAAAATAATAACACCGATGAAATGGTGAATGATGGGATGGTCAGAGACTTTATGCAATTCATGCAACAACAAAATAACTCTCGGACGGTCACCGCTAAGCAGTTCAAGGAGCAATTCATGCAACAACGGGCGAGAGCGGCTCCTATCCAAAATGAAGGAGGAAATAATGACAACCCACGGTTGGTCACCGCTAAGCAATTCAAGGAGCTAGGACCACCGGAGTTTTTGGGAAAGCTAGAACCACTTAAGGCGGAGACGTGGTTAAAGCAGATCACCAAGATATTTGATGTCTTGGGATGCTCCGAGGAGCAAAAGGTTCCCTTTGCCACTTTTATGTTGCGTGAAGAGGCAGATTACTGGTGGGAATCTGTAAAACGTACCCAGCTTGACGCACTCAAGATGTCTTGGGAGAAGTTCCAAGAACTGTTCAATGACAAGTACTTTCCTGAAAGTATTCGTCACATGAAGGAGGTGGAATTTATCAAGTTGGAACAAAATAACATGACCGTGTCGCAGTACGAAGCCAAGTTTACCGAGTTGTCTCGATTTGCATCCCACTTGGTGGAGAATGAAGAGAGAATGACGCAGATGTTTTTAAGAGGTTTGAAACCGGAGATACGTCAATATCTTATTTCTCATAAACTGTGTTTATATTCAGATGTTGTGAATAGGGCTCAGTTAGTGGAGCGCGATAACGAGTCAACGCAACCAAAAGAGAGCAGCCAGAAAAATGATAATACTGGTGATAACAGTCATCAAAGCGGTGACAATAAGCATGGAGGGAATCAACATGCCAGAAATGGTAACCACTTCAATGGTAATCATAGTCAAAACAATAAGAATGGACATTTCAAGAAGAGGAAATTCAACAATGATGAAAAGACGTCAGCACCAGCACCCGTTGTTAAGGAAGGAGAACGACCACCTATCATATGCTTCAAATGCGGAGGGGAGGGACACATCAGTCCAAACTGCGCGATGCCATCCAAAGCATGCTATAATTGTGGAAGAGAAGGTCACTTAGCCCGATTTTGTCGTTCACCGAAGACAAGTTCAGATAGGATGGAGGCACCAAAGACCGTCCCAGAAAAGCCAAAGCCAGTAGTTTAAGAGAGAGCGTTTTTTTCGTGACGAGGAACCTGAATAAAATTATCACGGGTATGTTAGTCATAAACTCTTGCGAAGTCTATACCGTGTTAGATACCGGTTCTACTCACTCTTTTATTTCACCTAGTTGTGTTCAAAATTTGAACTTAACTCCGGAGAAGTTGGACTTTGATTTCTCTGTTGAAATTCCGTTGGGAGAAACCTTTGTTACCTCCACTATTTATAAATCTTGTTCAAATCAACACTTTCACGTTACCTGTTGATCTTATCTCTTTGAAAATACTTGCATTGATGTGATTTTTGAAAACGATTGGTTAACTGCTCATCATGCTTTTCGTAAGGTCGTTAGCTTTCATATTCCTAACCAATCTGTTATGCAAATTCAAAGTAACCAAACCACTAAAGTCAATCATTGTCATATCAAGCCATAAGTAAAAATCCCCGTTCCTTTCGTTGTTGACTTCCTGGTGTGGAATGCACCGAAGCTAGACTTTTCGTAGGAGACGTTGTAAATGACGATGGCAAGTTGATAGGTATCAATGTGATGTGTTGTCCAAGTCTTGGATGAGGGTCACAGTTTTGAACGATATTTCTGTTGTTAATAAATTTCTTGACGTATTCTTGAAGACTTCTTAGCCTACCCCAGAGCGTAAAATTGAATTTTGTATTGACCCCAGTACAAAACCCATTTCTTAAACCCTCAAATATTTCTTCAACTAAAACGAACGTATTATGCGCCAAAGACGTTGGCTCGAGCTGTTGAAGATTACGATCGTACCATTCAATAACATCGTGGAAAAGCGAACATGGTAGCTGACGCGTTGTGTAGAAGATCGTATACGGTTACAAGTGCGAATATACGAACCCACGTGAAGATAACGAATATACGATTAAAATCGACATTAATCGATAAAGTTAAAGCCGCTCAAGCTACATACTCAGAGCTGATAAATGTGAAGAAGAAGGTTCAAGAGGGCGTTATTCTAGAAGCAAGAATCGACGAAGAGAGAAAATCTCAACTCTCGATTTAATTGGCCCATTTGAAATTCTCGATGAAGTAGGAACTGTGGCCTATAGACTCATTTTACCGCCAAGTATGTTGCGTGTTCAGAACATTTTTTTTACGTATCGATGTTCGTAAATATGTGGACGACCCGAACCACATTATTAATTTAGAACCGGACGAGATAGCGAAAGATTTAATGTATGAGGAGATACGTGTTAACATCTTGGATAAGAAGGATCATATTCGATGCTTAAAGGTTATACCTCAAGAGTTAGAATTTGAAGTGAAGTCAAGGTATCCTCACATGTTCGGCATACCAAGTACGTACGTAAATTTCGATGTTCGGCATACCAAGTACGTACGTAAATTTTGAGGGCGAAATTCCATAAGGAGGGGAGATTGTGAAACCCCAGATTTTATGAATAAATATTTAATTTTTCTCGAAATAATTTTTTTTTATTATTGTGTGGATTTGATATAATAGTTATGGGTAGTATTTATAAATTTTGCAAAGTATGCAAGTTGTCATATTATATTCGATTGGTCGGAGAATATTCTTTTTGTCGGGGAATATCCGTACGACGGTACAATTATTGGTGGACCCCACAACGGAATTATTGTCGGATTGAGAAAACGACAAAAATACTTTATGAAAATAACGGCGGAAGTTTTACCGTTGATACTGTTGAACTACTCGGTAGTAAAAGTACAGTAATACGTGTGGTTGCATAGTAGCACACGGTATTAATTATTAATGCTTATGTGAGAAGTCACTCAGTTTGATTCCATTATTGTCAGTTAATAATATGAATTATTTAGCGATAATGACGTTTTGTTTTATTCGTATTATTAACGTAATAAAACAGAAACATCTTTTTATATAAAACAGAATACTTTATTAAAGTTATTCTATAAATAGAATATATTATATTTTATTTAAAAGATTTTTCTTTAAATATGGACCGTCAGATTAAAGTAATCAATCTGGACCGTTCATGGATTAGTTACTATGCATTCTATTTTTCTATAAATAGCAGCTCATTCCTTCATTATTTCTTACGAATTCACTGAACTCTAGAGAGAGAAACTATAGAGAGAAACTATAGAGAGAGAGAAGAAGAGTATTCTGCTACTTAACTACTTCCTTATTTCAGCTCTTCTTTAAAACGGTAAGGGGTGTTATTCTTTCTTATTCATGAAGAGAACTGTTGTTATTCCATTTCTTATTATTCTGTTGGAATAACCTGTATACGCGGTCTACCCTATACTTGGTGACATTCTCCTATTATTCTGTTGGAACATCCTGTCTGTGTGTTTTACACCGGACCTGGTTCCGTTTTTATTATTATTCTGTTGGAACATCCTGTCTGTGTGTTTTACACCGGACCTGGTTCCGTCTTTATTATTATTCTGTCGGAATATCCTGTCTGTGTGTTTTACACCGGACCTGGTTCCATTATTATTATTCTGTCGGAATATCCTGTCTGTGCGTTTACGCCGGACCTGGTTCCATTATTATTATTCTGTTAAGAATAACCTGTCTGTGCGGTCTATCGCATGCATGGTGATTTCTTTTGTTATTCCATTATTTATTATACTCAGTTGGTTAAGTTTTGACTTCTATACTCCATAAAATTTGTGGAATATCCTTGACATTTGCGCTTCATCTAGTATCTATTCATGAAAATATTCTCCTGATCATTCTTGAATTTTACTCCACAAAGTAGTATCATGTTGACAATTTGGACGTTGTTAATTCTTGGATAAATTAATTCTTGAACTTGTTTTATTGAATTCTTATATCATTGTCATCATCCTCATGTTTATATTCTGTTGAAAGTCATCTGTGGCCTGTAGTGCATAGATGTACTTGGTATGATTATGACCAGGGATTATTCGGTGTAATCATGACCGTAATGTTACAAATGATGTGGTAAAAGTCCTCATTGGCCCGTAGTGCATTGATGGACAGTTGTTGGCATGATCATGACCATTAATGAATACACGAATATCCTTGGCCGTAGTGCAGGGGTGATTCGATGATGTGGATTGTTTTATTAAGCTGAGTCTCAGCGATAGCAGTGTTGAAAAACCTTTTAAATCATAAAAGATAGTAGAGTTTATTTTCTGCTTGACTCTTTTAATGGATTGCTTGTTCCGCTGCAGTTAAACTTGATGTGTATTATATTTTATCAGTTTAACATTGTTGAAGGCTAATGATAATTTATTCTGCATTATCTTAGTCATAATATTTCTTACTGGGCTAGTTGAGCTCACCCTTTCTTTCACTGTTCTCTTCAGGAAATGAGAACGTAGCTGGGGCAAGTCGGGAAACGGAGTGATGGTTCGAATGATAGTATTAGTTAGTAGTCCTCACTATTCTATGTAATAGTGTATTAATAAATGTAATGAGGACTCTTTTTGAGTATGAATACTCTCTAGAAGATAATATTTGTATTCAAACTCACAGTTTATGTTTTGTCGTATTATACACGACAGTTGTATTAGTAAGTTGTATTTGAATTTTGAACCATGTAAGTGGCGACCCAAGATGGGTGACGTATACCTAATCTTGGGGGCGTCACACCTTTATGTAAGGTGTCATTGTGAGATGTTGTCCACGGTTGGGACATGAGTCACATTTGGTATATATTTGTATCCAAACTCACAACATATGTGTTGTTGTATTTTGCACGACAATTGTTGTAATAAAGTTGTAGTTATTTTCTGTACCATGTATTTGGCGACTCAGAATAGGTTGGATGGAATGGACCTATTTTGGGGTTGTCACAGCTAAACAGTTCAAGGAGCTGGGACCACCGGAGTTTATTGGAGAACTAAAACCACTTAAGGCGGAAACGTAGATAAAGCAGATCACCAAGATATTTGATGTCTTGGGATGCACCGAGGAGCAAAAGGTTCCCTTTACCACCTTTATGTTGCGAGGAGAGGCAGATTACTGGTGGGAATCGGTAAAGCGTACTCAACCTGCTGCACTGAAGATGTCTTGGGAGAAGTTCCAAGAACTGTTCAATGACAAGTACTTTCCCGAAAGTATTCGTCACATGAAGGAGATAGAGTTCATCAAGTTAGAGTAGAATAATATGACCGTGTCGCAGTACGAAGCTAAGTTTGTCGAGCTGTCCCGGTTTGCGTCCCACTTGGTGGATAATGAAGAGAGAATGACACGGATATTTTTAAACTCATAAACTGTGTTTGTATTCAGATGTTGTAAATAGGTCTCAGTTAGTGGAGCTTGATAACGAGTTAACACAACCTAAAGAGAGCAACCAGCAAAATGATAATACCAGTGAAAGCAGTTATCGAAGCGGTGACAACAAGCGTGGAGGGAATCAGCAGGCCAGAAATGGTAACCAGTTCGGTGGTAATCATGGCCAAAACAATAAGAATGGACATTTCAAGAAGAGGAGATTCAACAATGATGGAAAGACGTCAGCACCAGCACCCGTGGTTAAGGAAGGAGAACGACCACCGATCATATGCTTCAAATGCGGAGGGGAGGGACACATCAGTCCAAACTACGCGATGCCATCCAAAGCATGTTATAATTGTGGAAGAGAAGGCCACCTAGCCCGATTTTGTCGTTCACCGAAGACAAGTTCAGCTAGGATGGAGGCACCAAAGGACGTCCCAGAAAAGTCAAAACCGGTAGTGCAAGGGAGAGCGTTTGTTGTGACCTCCCAGAAAGCAAGGAACCCGAATGAGGTCATCACGGGTAAGCTTATCATAAACTCTAGCGAAGTCTATATCTTATTTGATACCGGTTCTACCCATTCTTTTATTTCTCCTATTTGCGTTCAACGATTAAATTTGACTCCAGAGAAATTAGACTTTAATTTATCTGTGGAAACTCCGTTGGGAGAAACCTTCATTACATCCACTGTTTATAAGTCTTGTTTGGTTCAAATCGGTACCCTCACATTACCTGTCGATCTTATTTCATTGAAAATACTTGCATTTGATGTAATTCTAGGGATTGATTGGTTAACTACTCATCATGCAAAAATTGATTATTTTTGTAAGGTTGTTAGCTTTCATATTCCTAATCAACCTATTATGCGAATTCAAATAACCAAACAATTAAAATCAATCACTGTCATCTCAAGCCATAAAGCTATTCGTTTATTAAAAAATGGATGTCAAGCTTTCTTAGCTCATGTCACGGATTTAAATAAAAATACTTCAGTTTTGAATGATATTTCTATTGTTAATGAATATCCTGACGTATTCCCTGAAGAACTTCCTGGCCTACCCCCAGAGCGTGAAATTGAATTTTGTATCAATCTTGAACCCAGTACAAAACCCATTTCTAAAGTCCCATATCGAATGGCTCCTATTGAACTTCAGGAGTTAAAGACCCAACTGCAGGAATTGTTAGACATTGGCTTTATTCGACCTAGTACTTCTCCTTGGGGTGCTCCTGTTCTATTTGTAAAGAAGAAAGATAGGAGTATGCGACTTTGTATTGATTATCGGGAGTTGAATCATGTCACCATCAAAATTAGGTACCCATTACCACGTATTGATGACCTGTTTGACCAGTTGCAAGGAGCACAATTCTTTTCAAAAATCGATCTTCGTTCTGGATATCATCAGCTGAAGGTTAGAACTGAGGATATTCCAAAGACTGCCTTCAGAACTCGGTACGGGCATTATGAATTCTTAGTCATGTCTTTTGGATTGACTAATGCTCCTGCTGCCTTTATGGATTTGATGAACCGAGTATTCAAGGAATATTTGGATCACTTTGTGGTTGTCTTTATTGATGACATCCTTATTTATTCTAAAAGCCGTGAAGATCATGAGCAACACTTGAGGCTGACACTCCAAAAGCTTCGTGAATACAAGCTTTATGCCAAGTTGAAGAAATGAGAGTTCTGGCTTGAGGAAGTAGCATTTCTTGGGCACGTAGTATCAAGTCATGGAATATCTGTTGACCCGGCAAAGATTGAAGCAATTCAAAGCTGGGAGAAACCTAAATCAGTGACCGAAGTACGTAGCTTTCTCGATTTAGCTGGTTATTATCGGAGATTCGTGGAAGGATTTTCTCGAATCGCTACTCCATTAACTCAGCTGACTCAAAAAGATACAAAGTTCGGTTGGAGCGAAGAATGTGAGAAGAGTTTTCAAGAACTCAAGAGGAGAATCATTTCAGCACCTATTTTGACAATACCATCTGGCTCAGAGGGATTTGTCATCTACTGTGATGCTTCGGGCAAAAGGTTGGGATGTGTTCTCATGCAACATGGGAAAGTCATAGCCCATGCCTCATGATAACTCAAAGAATATGAGAGGAATTATCCTACTCATGATCTAGAGTTGGTAGCTGTTGTCTTCACACTTAAAATTTGGAGGCATTACTTGTATGGGGAGAAAGTGGAGATCTTTACGGATCATAAAAGCCTCAAATATTTCTTCACTCAAAAGAAACTCAACATGCGACAACGACGTTGGCTGGAACTGTTGAAAGATTATGATCATACCATCCAATACCATCTTGGAAAAGCGAACGTGGTAGCTGATGCATTGAGTAGAAGATCATATGCAAGTACGAGTGCGATATTATCAACGCAAAGGCCCATTTTGTGTGACTTGCAAAGGATGGAGATAAAGTTAAAGACTCTAGGGACCCATGTGATGATGGCGAATATACGAGTAGAATCGACTTTAATTGATAATGTTAAGGCTGCTTAAGCTACAGACCTGGAGCTGATGCGTATGAGGAAGAAAGTGCAAGAAGGTGCTATGCCGGAAGCAAGAATCGATGTAGAAGGAATACTTCGAGTCAACTCCAGACTTTGTGTTCCTAACGACCCTGATTTAAAGTATAAAATCATGATGGAGGCGAACAACACACCGTTTGTAATCCATCCTGGGAGTACCAAAATGTATCATGATCTTCGTCATATATTTTGGTGGAGCAATATGAAGAGAGAGATAGCGCTGTTTATCTCAAGGTGTCTAACTTGTCAACGTGTCAAAGTGGAGCATCAAGTACCAAAAGGTCCATTGCAACCACTTGAAATTCCAGAATGGAAGTGGGAGCACATTATCATGGATTTCGTTACTGGTCTTCCCAA
Organism: Panax notoginseng; assembly: GCA_016801055.1. Classification (NCBI taxonomy): domain Eukaryota; kingdom Viridiplantae; phylum Streptophyta; class Magnoliopsida; order Apiales; family Araliaceae; genus Panax; species Panax notoginseng. The sequence continues at coordinate 6,233,213 of CM029021.1, read as the reverse complement.
GGTTTCTCAAGGCATTGATGCAATTTGGGTCATTGTTGATAGATTGACCAAGTCTGCTCATTTCTTACCAATACGAGAAACTTATACACTTGAACGTCTTGCTCGTATGTACATAAACGAGATTGTAAGACTGCATGGTATGCCAATATCTATAGTTTCTGATCGAGACACAAGATTCACTTCACGATTTTGGGTTAGTTTGCAAAAAGCTATGGGCACGAATTTACGATTTAGTTCAGCATATCATCCCAGACGGATGGACAATCAGAGAGGACTATTCAAACTCTTAAAGATTTATTAAGACTCTGTGTCCTTGACTTCAAGGGAAGTTGGGATAAGTTCTTACCATTGATGGAGTTTTCCTACAATAACAGTTATCAAGCAAGTATTGGCATGGCTCCATTCGAAGCGTTGTATGGAAGAAAATGTCGTTCTCCAGTATGCTGGGATGAGGTGGGTGAAGAAACGTTGTTGGGACCGAAGTTCGTACGTATGACTACAAAAAAGATTTAAGAGATCCGATAACGTATAAAAACCTCACAAGATCGACAAAAGAGTTATGTTGATCTTCATCGAAAGGACTGAGAATTTGATATAGGAGATCATGTGTTGTTACGAGTTGCTCCGTGGAAAGGAGTTACGAGATTTGGAAAGAAAGGAAAGCTCAATCCTCGATTCATTGGCACATTTTTAATCCTCGATCGAGTAGGAACTGTGGCCTATAGACTCGCTTTACCGCCAAGTATGTCTCGTGTTCATAATATTTTTCACATATCCATGTTACGTAAATATGTGGAAGACCCGAACCACATTATTGAGTTAGAACCGGACGAAATAGCGGAAGATTTAACGTATGAAGGGGTTCCTGTTCAAATCTTGGATAAGAAGGAACATATTCTACGCTCCAAGGTTATACCTCAAGTCAAAGTTTTGTGGAGAAACCACGATGTTGAGGAAATGACATAGGAGTTAGAATCTAAAATGAAGTCAAGGTATCCTTACCTGTGACAACCCCAAAATAGGTCCATTCCATCCAACCTATTCTGAGTCGCCAAATACATGGTACAGAAAATAACTACAACTTTATTACAACAATTGTCGTGCAAAATACAACAACACATATGCTGTGAGTTTGGATACAAATATATACCAAATGTGACTCATGTCCCAACCGTGGACATCACCTCACAATGACACCTTACATAAATGTATAGTCAAAAACTGTTTTAGAAATTAGTATCTTTGAGAAGTGTTCAAGGAAACCTCCGTACATGGGAGGCCATGCTTCCAAGTTATGATAGTTATCATATGTCCACAGAATTATCTTTGGTTGACCTAATAGACCCCAAAGAAAAACAAGAAGATTACTATCATATTCTTTCCAATGGTGAGTCTTCTCTTGACATATCATTATCTCCACAGTCTTTAATCATGAATTATACTTCAAACAAAAACCAAGATTATATAGGTAGTGCTCGTAAATATACTCAGCAAGTGGATGTGCACAACCGTGTCTTATGATGACACGAGGTTGTATGTCATTAGACATCTTGTATGATAGTGATAAAATACCCTTCCAACGTTGGGTTCGCCTCACCCTATTTGATTCACCAAATATGACTACTAAATGATCACCACCGTTCAATTTCCCTGTTACCCCCGTTCGACCCAGCTACACTCTTATTACCTAAAAAGAATTGTGAAACAGAAGGGTGAGCACAACTAGCCCAGTAAAGAATATATCATGACTAAAGATAAATAAATTATCAATAGCCTTCAACAGTAATAAATCAGAGATTTAGAACATATGGTAGATGATAAAAAAATTTTAACCATAGTTGCAGCGGAACGAGCAATCCATTAGAAGAGTCAAATAGACCATAAAGTCTATTATCTTCTCCATGTTAAAAATCCACCAACAATAATTTATCCCTGTAACATCAATCAACAGTTCTGGTCCACAATCATATGAATAACTCATAATCATAATTGTGATTCTAAATTCCTCTTCGCACCCAGGACAAAAATAATTTTCATCACATATCTTTACCTGAAATATCAAAGATCATTGTAAGACCCCAACTTATTAATGAATAAAATCAAATTTTCTCTAAATATTATTGTGAATAATAAGGGGTTAATTTGATATAATACTTTGGTTATGGGTGAAATGTGCAAATTTTACAAAATAAGCAAGTGGTTATAAAATATTTATTTTTGGTCGGTGAATATTCGGTTGGTCGTGGAATATTCTTGCTGTCGGGGAATATTCGTACGACGACGCAGCCTTGTGTGGGCCCCATAACGGAAAGCGATTGGATGAAGAAAACGACAAGTATAAGTTGTTTATAAATAACGGCGTAGTTGTTACCGTTAATACTGTTGGAATACCCGGTGGTTAAAATACAGTAGCACACGGTATTGCACCAATTATTGATTCTTACGTAAGAAGGCACTACTCAATAATTGTTACAGTAGTTATTATTCAATATTTTATTTTATTGATTCAATAATTGCTGCGTTGATATTTTATATTATTGTTGTTTCAATAATTGTTGCTGCACAGTATTTTCATTTATCAGATCAATAATTCATATTATTTGAATAATATTATTAGATAACATTATTGGCAATGTCTAGAAAGTTCTGTCTAAGGAGAGGTTTGGTCATCTAATTGCGCGCCAGTAAGGAGAAATCCTTATTGGAAAGCCCCCTCTTTCCTGGGAACGGCCTGGTTGTCATAAATGTGATTCTGTAATATTATTTGTGAATAATTAATTATTGATTCATATGATAAGGAAATATTTATTTTATGTGGATATAAATGAGGGATATATTTTTGTGGTTAAAAATGAAGGAGTTAATGTTGAGGTTTTTGTCAGTATTTTTGTCGGAATGGAGGTATTAAAAATCAGGGTTTTTGAGATAGTTTGCGGGGGTTATAATTTTTAATCCGACCGTTGGATCGTGGTAATTTTTGGATATGTTATACATATATAAGTTGAGTATATGTCCACAAATTTTGAACCGTTAAAAATGAACGTATGATTTATTACGAATTTTACAAGATGACTGGTTCAGAAATTGTTGAATTTTCGGAGTTTATCATTTTGGTGGAAAATTCTAGAATTGGTGGGCCCCACTTGTGGTTGGTGAAGAAATGTGCTGAATTATATTTCAAATGTGGTGGGTGGGAATAGTAGCAGGTAAAGCCATCAGGTTGCAGGTCAAACCTACTAAAATTTTCCTATAAATAGAGGGCTAAGTTAGAATTGAAAATCACACCAGAAACAAGTTTTCTCTCTTTCTCTCTCTAGATTATTGAGTGTATTTTGTGAGTATTTAGATACTTTGAGAGTTTCTATTCATCAGAGCAAGTTTCTTTCAGCCTTATACCGGTATTCCGACCAGAAGTACTGATATTTTGAGGTAAGGGATATTATTTTCTTCTTAATGATATTATTTTCTTCAATATCATTATGCTGAAATATTGATATGAGTTTTTATCAAATTTGGAACTTTTTGTGTCGGGGGTTACTATTCACGTATACGGCACTATTCACGTATACGGCACTATTCACGAATACGGCACTATTCACCGAAAAATAAAATTTTCTCTTTTTGTCCAAGATGTCTATTATGGTTACTATCTTTGATTGTATCCATGTTTTGATCTTTATTTTTGAATTCTGCTTCACAATTGATTATTATGAAGTATTATTGATCTTGGATAAACTGTTATACGAATCCCTACTATTTGTCCTTCTGTCTCATTGGATTCGTTCTCTTTAAGATATTTTTCATCATCCTCAGTCCTAAATGATGATATTACTGAATATCTTTGGCCTGTAGTGCAAAGATGTATAATTACTTGATGAATATCTTTGGCCTGTAGTGCAAAGATGAACAGGTGTTGAGATGAACATGACCGACTGATGATACAAATGAATATCTTTGGCCTGTAGTGCAAAGATGAATATTTGGTTAAAGATGATTATTAATTGATGTTACAGGGATAAAATATTGATGATGGACTTTTAAATCTTAGAAGATAGTAGAATTCTTTCTCTACTTGACTCTTCTAATGGTTTGCTGTTTCCGCTGCAGTTGTTGATCTAAAACTTGTTGTCGATTATATTTTATCAGATTTTTCCCTGTTGAAGACTAACGATAATTTGTTGTATATTATCTTAGTCATAATATTCTTTACTGGGCTAGTTGAGCTCACCCTTTTCCTTTTTGTTCCATTTTTCTTCTCAGGAGGTGAGAACATAGCAGGATCTAGTCGGGGTATGGAGTGATGGTTCTAGAAAGATGTATTAGCAGTCCTCACTATTTCTGTAAAATAGTGTTTGAATAATTGTAATGAGGATTTATTTGAGTGTGGATATTGTCTAGAAGACAATATTTGTATTTAAACTCACAGTATGTGTTGTCGTATTTTGCACGACAATTGTATTATTGAAGTTGTAGTTTGCTTTCTGTACCATGTATTTGGCGACTCAGAATGGGTGTTGTATACCTATTCTGGGGGCGTCACAGTTGGTATCAGAGCTTAGGGATATGATCCCTGGCTGAGATGTGAGACAAGAACTAGGAGGGGAGAGACGGGAAATTCCTTCGCTAGTATGACCTGACTAAGTTTATTTGGTGTTTATTTGGTCGGTCAGAGTATAGGGATAATATATGACATGACTATTAACCCTTGTTTTATGGCAGTATTTAAGAATGGCAGCTGAGAACGTTAATAATGGAGTAAATCAGACCGTGGAGACACCTTTGATCACTACCCAGGGGAACGTGCAACAGGAAGGCAATATTCCTCCTGTAAACAACGTTACCGAGCAAACGATGAATGATGGAATGTTTAGGAGCTTTTTGCAGTTCATGCAAAATCAGACGAGGGAGACTCGTGTGCAGAATACGGGTGGAAATGATAACAACGCGCGGTTTGTCACAGCTAAGCAGTTCAAAGAATTGGGACCACCAGAATTTAAGGGAAAGCCGGATCCGATCATGGCGGAAACGTGGGTCAAGCAAATTACCAAGATATTTGATGTCTTGGGATGCACGGAGGAACAGAAGGTTCCATTCGCCACATTTATGTTCCGCGGTGAGGCAGACTACTGGTGGGAGTCTGTGAAGCGTACCCAGCCTGACGCACTCAACATGTCCTGGGAAACATTTCAAAAACTGTTCAATGACAAGTACTTTCCTGAAAGTATTCGTCATATGAAGGAGGTTGAGTTTATTAGACTGGAACAAAACAACATGACGGTGTCCCAGTACGAGGCGAAGTTTGCAGAGTTATCCAGGTTTGCACCTCATTTGGTCGAAAATGAGGAACGAATGACAAGGATGTTTCTGAGAGGTCTAAAACCCGAGATTCGCAATATCTTATCTCTCATAAATTTTCTTTATATTCAGATGTTGTAAACAGGGCTCAATTATTAGAGCGAGATAATGAGTATGTGCAACCGAGGGACCACAACCAGGGTCATACCGGTGGCGGCAGTCATCGAAGCAATGAAAACCAGCAGGGAGGAAAACATTCGGACAAAAGCGGTAACCACTCTGGTGGTAATCGTGGTCGTGATAATAGAAGGAGCGAGTCGGGAGGAGATTTCAAGAAGAGAAGGTACAACAATGATAACGTGAAGACGTCAGCACAAACATCAACTGTTTCTAGGGGAGGAGAACGACCACCGGTCGTATGTTACAAATGTGGGAAAGAGGGACATATCAGCCCAAACTGCCCACAACAATCCAAGGTATGTTATAACTGTGGAAAGGAAGGTCATATAGCTCGAGAGTGTTCTGTAGCAAAACCAAGTTCAGCGGGGATGGTGACTCCAAAAGTTATCCCGGATAAGTCGAAATCAGCGGTTCCTGGAAGGGCGTTTGTCGTTACTGGCCAAAACGCGAGAAACCCGAACGAGGTGATCACGGGTAAGCTAATCTTGAATTCTTGCGAAGTTTATACTTTACTAGATACCGGTTCTACCCATTCTTTTATCTCTCCTGCTTGTGCTCAACGTTTAAACTTGACTCCGGAGAAATTGGACTTTAACTTATCTGTTGAAACTCCGTTGGGTGAAACCTTCGTTACATCTACAGTTTATAAATCTTGCATGATCCAAGTTGGCACTATCACATTACCTGTTGATCTTATCTCTTTAAAGATACTTGCTTTTGATGTGATTTTAGGAATTGATTGGTTAACCACTCATCATGCTAAAATTGATTGTTTTCGTAAGGTTGTTAGTTTTCATATTCCTAACCAACCTGTCATACGAATTCAAACTACTAAACCACTAAAATCAGTCACTGTCATATCAAGCCACAAAGCTATTCGTTTATTGAAAAACGGATGTCAAGCTTTCTTAGCCCATGTTATGGATTTGAACAAAGACAAGTCAGATTTGAATAATATTTCTATTGTTAGAGAATTTTCCGATGTATTTCCTGAAGAACTTCCCGGTCTACCCCCGGAACGAGAAATTGAATTCTTTATTGACCTTGAACCCGGTACAAAGCCCATTTCTAAAACCCCATATCGAATGGCTCCTATTGAACTTCAGGAGTTAAAAGTCCAACTACAGGAGTTGTTGGACATCGGTTTTATTCGTCCTAGTACGTCTCCTTGGGGTGCTCCTGTTTTATTCGTAAAGAAGAAAGACGGGAGTATGCGACTTTGTATTGACTATCGAGAATTGAACCATGTCACCATCAAGAATAGGTATCCGCTACCTCGCATTGATGACCTGTTTGACCAGTTGCAAGGAGCACAATTCTTTTCAAAGATCGATCTTCGTTCTGGATATCATCAGCTGAAGATTAAAACTGAGGATATTCCAAAGACTGCCTTCAGAACTCGGTACGGGCATTATGAATTCTTAGTAATGTCTTTTGGATTGACTAATGCTCCTGCTGCCTTCATGGATATGATGAACCGTGTATTCAAAGAATATTTGGATCAGTTCGTTGTTGTCTTTATTGATGACATCCTCATCTATTCCAAAAGCCGTGAAGATCATGAGCGCCATTTGAAGCTGGTACTGCAAAGGCTTCGTGAAAACAAGCTATATGCCAAACTGAAGAAATGCGAGTTCTGGCTTGAGGAAGTAGCATTCCTTGGGCACGTGGTGTCAAAACATGGAGTATCTGTCGACCCGGCGAAGATTGAAGCCATACAAAGTTGGGAGCAACCGAAGTCGGTAACCGAAGTACGTAGCTTTCTGGGCTTAGCTGGTTATTATCGGAGATTTGTGGAAGGATTTTCTCGAATCGCTACTCCGTTAACTCAGCTGACTCGGAAAGATACAAAATTCGTATGGAGTGAGGAATGCGAGAAGAGTTTCCAAGAACTCAAGAGGAGACTCATTTCGGCACCTGTTTTGACAATACCATCTGGTTCGGATGGATTTGTTATCTACAGCGATGCTTCAGGCAAAGGGTTAGGATGTGTTCTCATGCAACATGGGAAAGTCATAGCCTATGCCTCACGACAACTCAAAGAATATGAGAGGAATTATCCTACTCATGATTTGGAGTTGGCAGCAGTCGTTTTTGCGTTGAAGATCTGGAGACACTACCTGTATGGGGAGAAAGTGGAGATCTATACAGATCATAAAAGCCTCAAATATTTCTTCACCCAAAAGGAACTCAACATGCGGCAACGACGTTGGCTTGAGCTGTTGAAAGATTACGATCATACCATCCAATACCATCCTGGAAAAGCAAACGTAGTAGCTGACGCATTGAGTAGAAGATCATATGCGGGTACGAGTGCAATGTTTTTAACACAAAGGCCCATTTTGTATGACTTGCAAAGGATGGAGATAGAGATGAAGGCTCCAAGTACCCACATGATGATATCAAATATACGAGTAGAACCGACTTTAATCGATAAAGTTAAAGCTGCTCAAGCTACGGATATAGAGCTGATGCGTATGAAGAAGAAAGTGCAAGAAGGTGCTATTCCAGAAGCAAGAATCGATGAAGAAGGAATACTTCGAGTCAACTCCAGACTTTGTGTTCCTAACGATTTTGACTTGAAGCATAGAATAATGATGGAGGCACACAACACACCGTTTGCAATCCATCCTGGGAGTACCAAAATGTATCACGATCTTCGACATACATTTTGGTGGAGCAATATGAAAAGAGAGATCGCGGAGTTTATCTCGAGATGTTTAACTTGTCAACGTGTAAAAGCGGAGCATCAAGTACCAAAGGGTCCATTGCAACCACTTGAGATTCCGAAATGGAAGTGGGAACACATTACTATGGATTTTGTTACAGGTCTTCCCAAGGTTTCTCAAGGCATAGATGCGATTTGGGTTATTGTTGATAGATTAACCAAGTCCGCTCATTTCTTGCCGATACGTGAGACTTATTCCCTTGAACGTCTTGCTAGTATGTACGTGAACGAGATTGTGAGATTGCATGGCATGCCAGTATCCATAGTTTCGGATCGTGACCCAAGATTCACTTCACGATTTTGGGTTAGCTTGCAGAAAGCTATGGGCACGGATTTACGATTCAGTTCAGCATACCATCCTCAAACGGACGGACAATCAGAGAGGACTATTCAAACTCTTGAAGATCTATTAAGACTTTGTGTCTTAGATCTCAAAGGGAGTTGGGATAAGTACCTACCATTGGTGGAATTCTCCTACAACAACAGTTATCAGGCGAGCATAGGTATGGCTCCATTTGAGGCGTTGTATGGAAGAAAATGTCGTTCTCCAGTATGCTGGGACGAGGTGGGTGAAGCAACATTGTTGGGACCAGAATTGGTACGCATTACTACAGAGAAGATCCAAACGATTCGACAACGTATACAAACGGCACAGGATCGACAAAAGAGTTATGCGGATCTTCATCGGAAGGACGTGGAATTTAATATTGGGGATCATGTATTGTTACGTGTTGCACCATGGAAGGGAGTTACAAGATTTGGGAAGAGAGGAAAGCTCAATCCAAGATTTGTTGGTCCATTTGAGATTCTTGAGCGAATAGGAAATGTGGCATATAGACTCGCATTACCTCCAAGCATGTCTCGTGTTCATAATGTTTTTCACATATCTATGCTTCGTAAATATGTTAAAGACCCGAACCACATTATTGAGTTAGAACCAGACGAGATAGCTGAAGATTTAACGTACGAGGAGGTACCTGTTAAGATCTTGGATAGGAAAGAGCATGTCCTACGCACGAAGGTTATACCACAAGTTAAGGTTTTGTGGAGAAACCATGCTATTGAAGAAATGACCTGGGAGTTGGAATCAGAAATGAAAGCGAGGTATCCTCACCTTTTTGAAACATCAGGTACGTACGTCAATTTCGAGGACGAAATTTCATAAGGAGGGGAGGTTGTAAGACCCCAACTTATTAATGAATAAAATCAAATTTTCTCTAAATATTATTGTGAATAATAAGGGGTTAATTTGATATAATACTTTGGTTATGGGTGAAATGTGCAAATTTTGCAAAATAAGCAAGTGGTTATAAAATATTTATTTTTGGTCGGTGAATATTCGGTTGGTCGTGGAATATTCTTGCTGTCGGGGAATATTCGTACGACGACGCAGCCTTGTGTGGGCCCCATAACGGAAAGCGATTGGATGAAGAAAACGACAAGTATAAGTTGTTTATAAATAACGGCGTAGTTGTTACCGTTAATACTGTTGGAATACCCGGTGGTTAAAATACAGTAGCACACGGTATTGCACCAATTATTGATTCTTACGTAAGAAGGCACTACTCAATAATTGTTACAGTAGTTATTATTCAATATTTTATTTTATTGATTCAATAATTGCTGCGTTGATATTTTATATTATTGTTGTTTCAATAATTGTTGCTGCACAGTATTTTCATTTATCAGATCAATAATTCATATTATTTGAATAATATTATTAGATAACATTATTGGCAATGTCTAGAAAGTTCTGTCTAAGGAGAGGTTTGGTCATCTAATTGCGCGCCAGTAAGGAGAAATCCTTATTGGAAAGCCCCCTCTTTCCTGGGAACGGCCTGGTTGTCATAAATGTGATTCTGTAATATTATTTGTGAATAATTAATTATTGATTCATATGATAAGGAAATATTTATTTTATGTGGATATAAATGAGGGATATATTTTTGTGGTTAAAAATGAAGGAGTTAATGTTGAGGTTTTTATCAGTATTTTTGTCGGAATGGAGGTATTAAAAATCAGGGTTTTTGAGATAGTTTGCGGGGGTTATAATTTTTAATCCGACCGTTGGATCGTGGTAATTTTTGGATATGTTATACATATATAAGTTGAGTATATGTCCACAAATTTTGAACCGTTAAAAATGAACGTATGATTTATTATGAATTTTACAAGATGACTGGTTCAGAAATTGTTGAATTTTCGGAGTTTATCATTTTGGTGGAAAATTCTAGAATTGGTGGGCCCCACTTGTGGTTGGTGAAGAAATGTGCTGAATTATATTTCAAATGTGGTGGGTGGGAATAGTAGCAGGTAAAGCCATCAGGTTGCAGGTCAAACCTACCAAAATTTTCCTATAAATAGAGGGCTAAGTTAGAATTGAAAATCACACCAGAAACAAGTTTTCTCTCTTTCTCTCTCTAGATTATTGAGTGTATTTTGTGAGTATTTAGATACTTTGAGAGTTTCTATTCATCAGAGCAAGTTTCTTTCAGCCTTATACCGGTATTCCGACCAGAAGTACTGATATTTTGAGGTAAGGGATATTATTTTCTTCTTAATGATATTATTTTCTTCAATATCATTATGCTGAAATATTGATATGAGTTTTTATCAAATTTGGAACTTTTTGTGTCGGGGGTTACTATTCACGTATACGGCACTATTCACGTATACGGCACTATTCACGAATACGGCACTATTCACCGAAAAATAAAATTTTCCCTTTTTGTCCAAGATGTCTATTATGGTTACTATCTTTGATTGTATCCATGTTTTGATCTTTATTTTTGAATTCTGCTTCACAATTGATTATTATGAAGTATTATTGATCTTGGATAAACTGTTATACGAATCCCTACTATTTGTCCTTCTGTCTCATTGGATTCGTTCTCTTTAAGATATTTTTCATCATCCTCAGTCCTAAATGATGATATTACTGAATATCTTTGGCCTGTAGTGCAAAGATGTATAATTACTTGATGAATATCTTTGGCCTGTAGTGCAAAGATGAACAGGTGTTGAGATGAACATGACCGACTGATGATACAAATGAATATCTTTGGCCTGTAGTGCAAAGATGAATATTTGGTTAAAGATGATTATTAATTGATGTTACAGGGATAAAATATTGATGATGGACTTTTAAATCTTAGAAGATAGTAGAATTCTTTCTCTACTTGACTCTTCTAATGGTTTGCTGTTTCCGCTGCAGTTGTTGATCTAAAACTTGTTGTCGATTATATTTTATCAGATTTTTCCCTGTTGAAGACTAACGATAATTTGTTGTATATTATCTTAGTCATAATATTCTTTACTGGGCTAGTTGAGCTCACCCTTTTTCTTTTTGTTTCATTTTTCTTCTCAGGAGGTGAGAACATAGCAGGATCTAGTCGGGGTATGGAGTGATGGTTCTAGAAAGATGTATTAGCAGTCCTCACTATTTCTGTAAAATAGTGTTTGAATAATTGTAATGAGGATTTATTTGAGTGTGGATATTGTCTAGAAGACAATATTTGTATTTAAACTCACAGTATGTGTTGTCGTATTTTGCACGACAATTGTATTATTGAAGTTGTAGTTTGCTTTCTGTACCATGTATTTGGCGACTCAGAATGGGTGTTGTATACCTATTCTGGGGGCGTCACAATCATGGTTATACCAAATCACAGTTTCTGTTCATAATCACACTAACAATTTCATCTTTGCACTACGACCAAAGATATTCATCAACAGACCATCTTCGCACTACAGGCCAAAGATATTCAACAACAGGTCATCTTTGCAGTATATTCATCAACAATTCATCTTTGCACTACAGGCTACAGGCCAAAGATATTCATCAACAATTCATCTTTGCACTACAGGCCAAATATATTAATATCTCAAAGAAATATATAATCATTTCAGAATTTATATAAACAATAATTATAACCATGTTGATCATTTCACCTTTGCACTTAAGCTAAAGATATTCAATTATAAATTCAATGGTCATGATTATATCAGTCAATAATTCAACTTTGTACTACTGGCCAAAGGGAACCCATAGTCATGATCATACCAAAAATCTACCCATCTTTACACTCAAGTCAAATAGAAATATCATCATTAGGGTTATAAAAATGTTATATATAATAGTAAAATCAATATAATCAAAACATTTAAATTTAATCTCATGAGTAATATTCATAAATCAACTATAATTTGGTTAGAAAAAGAAACCAATTTTGTCATGAATAGTAACTCGTGAATAGTAACCCGTGAATAGTAACCCATGAATAGTAAGTCGTGAATAGTAACTCATGAATAGTAAACCCGACACAAAAAGGTAGAGATTCCACAATAAAATATATACCAATATTTTGGTATAATGATATTGAAATAACATTTCTTAAACTTATAAATAATTTATTTTAATTGTTTACACTTTACTAAATAATACATTTAATCATCCTAAAATTTCAAACTCATAATATTCATCACGAATAACCAAAACCCTCATCAAAAATCTGCATATACCTCATATAGGATTCTCAAGCCATAAAATCCTATTTTTCAATTTTCTTACTTCACATAACATATTTAATTCATTTACTCATAACTAGTCCATTTTTATAAAAAATATCAAATCAGTACAAACAAATTTTCTTTTATGATATTTAGTAGAATATAGTCCCATATTGAACATATATTTTTCTCAGAATTTTTAAAAATTATTTACTATTTTTTATATGGCCAAAATAGCTGAATATTTAGATATTTATCAAAAATTGTACTTTTATCCAAAAATTCCGAAATTTACAGAGAATACTTCTATCATATACATGTACTCTCAATAAAAATTTCACCAATTTTGGACTTAACCACAAGGAGTTATAAGCGGTTACTTTTAAAATAGTCTTTTCTCATAAAATTCACAACTCTTAATCTATACATTCAAAAATCGCCATTTTTGGACACAATCTAGAAAACTCATCAAATTATCATTTTAAATTTTTTCAAAATTTTTGAAGGTTAGAAAAATTACGAAACTGAAAAACATAACAACCCTTAAATTCTCTTACTATCCCTTACCTCAAAAGAGCAACACTTCTGATTGGATATCGGATATGAAGCTGAAGGAAACTTGCACTGATGAATAGCAACTCACAAAGTATCTAAATACTCACAAAATATACTATATAATCTAGAGAGAAAAAGAGAGAAAACTTATGAATTCTGGTGTGATTTTCAATTCTAATTTAGCCTTCTATTTATAGGAAAATGTTAGCACGCCGAAGCAGACTTGACATGTTACCTGATGGCTTTATCTGTTACTATTCTAACCACCAAAAATCAGCCATCTTCCCCAACAACCAAAAGTGGGGCCCACCCATTTCTAGAATTTTCTACCAAAATCATTTATAAATCTAATTTCTGAATCAGTCACCTCTTAAAATTCATAACAAACCATTCGTTCATTTTTAACGGTTCAAAATTTGTGAACATGTATAACATATCAAAAAATTACAACGATCCAACGGTCGGATTAAATATTATAACTCACACAATAAAGCTGTAAGAACACCGATTTGATCTTTTAATACCTCTAATCCGATAAAATACTAATAAAATACCTCAACATTAATTCATTCATTTATAAGCACATAAATAAATCCATCATTTATATCCACATTAAATAAATATTTTTCCTATCATATAAATTAATAATTAATTATTAAATAATATTACAGAATCACAATAATGACAACCAGGCAGTTCCTAGGAAAGAGGGGGCTTTCCAATAAGGATTTCTCCTTACTGGCGCACAATTAGATGACCAAACCTCTCCTTAGACAGAACTTTCTAGACATTGCCAATAATTGTATCTAATAATATTATTCAAATAATATGAATTATTGATCTGTTAATAGAAAATACTGTGCAACAATAATTATTGAAACAATAATAATATAAAATATCAATGCATCAATTATTGATTCAATAAAATAAAATATTGAACATAAATTATTGTAACAATTATTGAGTAGTGCCTTCTCACGTAAGAATCAATAATTGAAAAAATACTGTGCAATTCCGTGTGCTACTGTGCAACTACGCGTATTACTGTATTTTAACCACCAGGTATTCCAACAGTGTTAACGGTAACAACTACGCCGTTATTTATAAAAACTCAAATTTATCGTTTTTTTCATCCGACAGTTATTCTATTATGGGGCCCACAAATGGATGCGCCGTCGTACGAATATTTTTCGACAGAAAAAATATTCCACGACTAAACGAATATTCCCCGATAACAATGAATGTTTTATAACCACTTGCGTATTTTGAAAAAAAAATTCATATATCACCCTTAACTTCAACTTTTATCAATTTAACCATTTACTGAATAGTAATTATAAGAAAAATTGAATACTTTTATTTCATAAAATTCGGGGTCTTATAATCTCCCCTTCTTATAAAATTTCGTCCCCGAAATTTACGTACCTGGTATTTCGAAAAGTTAAGAATACCTTGCTTTCATTCCAGATTCTATCTCCCCCGGTCACCATGATTTCTCCATTGCTCATCTCCCGTGATAACTTTATTTGGGTTCCTCACTTGTTAGAAAGTCATGACAACCGCTATCCCTTGAACTACTCGGCTTTGACTTGTCTGGGGCAGCATTTGGTGTCATCACTACCGTTGGAATATACTTTTCTATAGGGCATATTCTACCCTCAATTCAAAACTCGATGTTGGGTTCTCCCAATTGCTGTCCAAAAAGAGAAATACATATCATCTATTTTAACCTTCTTAGATCGGACATCTCTTTCTACAATATCAATGCGTCGTGCGGCTTTTCCCCATGCATTACTCACCCTTACTCGTTCAGTTTTTTCTTCTTTCAGCTCAGATTCCAGCTTTATCATCTTATACTCTGCCAAAGAATGCTTCTGTTCAAGCATCACATATCGGGTAACACAAGCTTGAATTGTTGCATCCTTTTGCTCCACGACCGCATGTCGTTCTTCAGCCTGCTCTTCTAACTCATGAATACAATTTTACAATTCTACATTTTGATCATATAATACCTCTAATAAATTCTCCTCAGTTACGTCTTCTTCCTCTTCTTCTTCACTCTCAGCTGTTACATCAGCGACTATCTCGGGTGCAACTATCAATTCTTCACTCACCACATGAATTTCTCTAATTCCTTCTTTGCCTAACATCACATTATCCTGGTTGGTGATTAGAGGTATCCCCACGGTCTCATTCACTCCATTGTTAACATTCTCAGCAGCCATTCTCAAATACTGTCATAAAATAAGGGTTAATTAAACAAATTAACATATCACATAATATCCCAATATTATGACTGACCAACAAATAAGCTTAGGTAGGACACACTAGCGAAGGATTTACTCATCTCTTCCCTCCTAGTCATCTCGCCAAATACATGGTACAAAAAATAACTATAACTTTATTACAACAATTGTTGTGCAAAATACAACAACACATATACTGTGAGTTTGGATACAAATATATACCAAATGTGACTCATGTCCCAACCGTGGACAGCACCTCACAATGACACCTTACATAAAAGTATAGTCAAAAACTGTTTTAGAAATTAGAATATTTGGGAAGTGCTCAAGGAAACCTCCGTACATGGGAGGCCATGCTTTCAAGTTATGATAGATATCATATGTCCACAGAATTATCCTTGGTTGATGTAAGACCCCAACTTATTAATAAATAAAATTAAATTTGTGACGCCCCCAAAATTAGGTATACATCACCCATCTTGGGTCGTCAGATACATGGTACAGAATACAAATACAACTTACTAATACAACTGTCGTGTACAATACGACAAAACATAACTGTGAGTTTGAATACAATTATTGTCTACTAGAGACTATACAAACTCAAAAGGAGTCCTCATTACAGTTATTGTCACACTATTTAATAGAATAGCGAGGACTACTAATACTATCATCTGGTCCATCACTCCGTTTCTCGACTCGTCCCAGCTATATTCTCATTTCCTGAAGAGAACAGTGAAAGAAAGGGTGAGCTCAACTAGCCCAGTAAAAAATATTATGACTAAGATAATGCAGAAAAAATTATCATTAGCCTTCAACAGTGTTAAACTGATAAAATATAACGAACATCAAGTTTAACTGCAGCGGAACAAGCAATCCATTAAAAGAGTTAAGTAGAGAATAAAATCTACTATCTTCTATGATTTAAAAGATTTTTCAACACTGTTATCGCTGGGACTCAGCTTAATAAAATAATCCACATCATCGAATCACCCCTGCACTACGGCCAAGGATATTCGTGTATTCATTAATGGTCATGATCATGCCAACAACTGTCCATCAATGCACTACGGGCCAATAAGGACTTTTACCACATCATTTGTAACATTACGGTCATGATTATACCGAATAATCCCTCGTCATAATCATACCAAGTCCATCTATGCACTATAGGCCACAGATGACTTTCAACATTTTATAAACATGAGGATGATGACAATGATATAAGAATTCAATAAAACAAGTTTAAGAATTGATTTATCCAAGAATTAACAACGTCCAAATTGTCAACATGATACTGCTTTGTGGAGTAAAATTCAAGAATGCGTAGAAGAATATTTTCATGAAAAGATACTGGATGAACCGCAATTATCAAGGATATTCCACAAATTTCATGGAGTATAGAAGTCAAAACTTAACTAATTGAGTATAATAAAGAATGGAATAACAAAAGAAATCACCATGCACGCGACAGACCGCAAAGACAGGTTATTCCAACAGAATAATAAATAATAGAACCAGGTCCGGCGTAAAACGTACAGACAGGATATTCCAACAGAATAATAACAAAGACGGAACCAGGTCCAGTGTAAAACACACAGACAGGATGTTCCAACAGAATAATAATAAAGACGGAACCAGGTCCGGTGTAAAACACACAGACAGGATGTTCCAACAGAATAATAATAAAAACGAAACTAGGTCCGGTGTAAAATACACAGACAGGATGTTCCAACAGAATAATAATAAAAACAGAACCAGGTCCGGTGCAAAACACACAGACAGGATATTCCAACAGAATAATAGAAAAATGTCACCAAGTATAGGGTAGACCGCGTATACAGGTTATTTCAACAGAATAATAAGAAATGGAACAACAACAGTTCTCTTCATAAATAAGAAAGAATAACACCCTTCCCGTTTTAAAAAAGAACTGAAATAAGGAAGTAGTTAAGTAGCAGAATACTTTTCTTCTCTCTCTATCTAAAGTTTCTCTCTCTAGAGTTCAGTGAATTCGTAAGAAATAATGAAGGAATGAGCTACTATTTATAGAAAAATGGAATGCATAGTAACTAATCTATGAACGGTCCAGATTGATTACTTTAATCTGACGGTCCATATTTAAAGAAAAATCTTTTAAATAAAATATAATATATTCTATTTATAGAATAACTTTAATAAAGTATTCTGTTTTATATAAAAAGATGTTTCTGTTTTATTACGTTAATAATACGAATAAAACAACACTTCATTATCGCTAAATAATTCATATTATTAACTGACAATAATTGAATCAAACTGAGTGACTTCTCACATAAGCATTAATAGTCAATACCGTGTGCTACTATGCAACCACACGTATTACTGTACTTTTACTACCGAGTAGTTCAACAGTATCAATGGTAAAACTTCTGCCGTTATTTTTAATAAAATATTATTGTCGTTTTCTCAATCCGACAATAATTCCGTTGTGGGGTCCACCAATGATTGTGCCGTTGTACGAATATTTCCTGTTAAAACGAATATTCCGCGACCAATCGAATATTATATAACAACTTGCGTACTTTGTAAAATTTATAAATAATGCCCATAACTATAACATTATATCAAATTAACTCCATAATATTCAAAAATAATATTTATAGAAAATTCATCTTTATTTATAAAAGTTGGGGTCTTACAAAATTTTCTCTATTTATTATTTTGAAATAGAAAGGGTTGATTTGATTAATGTGGTTAGTTATGGGTAAAATGCGCAAATATTTCAAATAAGCAAGTGGTTATAAAATATTCATTTTTGGTCGGTGAATATACGTGTGGTCGTGGAATATTCTTTCTGTCGGGGAATATTCGTACGACGGCGCAGCTATTTGTAGGCCCCATAACGGAAAACGATTGGATGAAGATAACGGCAAAAATAATTTTTTATAAATAACGGCGTAGTTGTTACCGTTAACATTGTTGGAATGCCCGGTGGTTAAAATACAGTAATACGTGTGGTTGCACAGTAGCACACGGATTGCACAGTATTTTAGAATTATTGATTCTTACGAAGGAAGACACTACTCAATAATTATTACAGTAGTTACTGTTTAATATTTTATTTTATTGATTCAATAATCGTTGCGTTGACATTTTATATTATTGTTGTTTCAATAATTGTTGCTGCACAGTATTTTCTATTATCAGATCAATAATTCATATTATTTAAATAATATTATTAGATAACATTATTGGCAATGTCTAGAAAGTTCTGTCTAAGGAGAGGTTTGGTCATCTAATTACGCGCTAGTAAGGAGAAATCCTTATTAGAAAGCCCCCTCTTTCTTGGGAACGGTCTGGCTGTCATAAATGTGATTCTGTAATATTATTTGTGAATAATTAATTATTGATTCATATGATAAATAAATATTAATTTTATGTGGATATAAATGAGGGATATATTTTGTGGTTAAAAATGAAAGAGTTAATGTTGAGGTGTTTTATCTGTATTTTTGTCGGAACGGAGGTATTGAAAATCAAATTAGGGTTTTTGAGATATTTTGCGGGGGTTATAATTTTTAATCCGACAGTTGGATCGTGGTAATTTTTAGATATGTTATACATATATAAGTTGAGTATATTTCCACAAATTTTGAACCGTTAAAAATGAACGTATGATTTATTATGAATTTTACGAGATGACTGGTTCAAAAATTGTTAAATATTCAGAGTTTATCATTTTGGTGGAAAATTCTAGAATTGGTGGGCCCCACTCTTGGTTGGTAAAGAAATGTGCTGAGATTTTTATTGAAATGTGGTAGGCTTGAATAGTAGCAGGTAAAGCCATCAGGTTGCAGGTTAAGTCTGCTTCAGTGTGCTAACATTTTCCTATAAATAGAGGGCTAAGTTAGAATTGAAAATCACACCAGAAACAAGTTTTCTCTCTTTTTCTGTGACGCCCCCAAAATTAGGTATACATCACCCATCTTGGGTCGTCAGATACAAAGTACAGAATACAAATACAACTGATTAATACATCTGTCGTGTACAATACGACAAAACATAAACTGTGAGTTTGAATACAAATATTATCTTCTAGAGAGTATTCATACTCAAAAGGAGTCCTCATTACATTTATTAACACACCATTACATAGAATAGTGAGGACTACTAACTAATACTATCATTCGGACCATCACTGTACCCCGACTTGTCCCAGCTACGTTCTCATTTCCTGAAGAGAACAGTGAAAGAAAGGGTGAGCTCAACTAGCCCAGTAAGAAATATTATGACTAAGATAATGCAGAATAAATTATCATTAGCCTTCAACAATGTTAAACTGATAAAATATAATAGACATCAAGTTTAACTGCAGTGGAACAAGCAATCCATTAAAAGAGTCAAGTAGAAAATAAACTCTACTATCTTTTATGATTTAAAAGGTTTTTCAACACTGCGATCGCTGAGACTCAGCTTAATAAAATAATCCACATCATCGAATCACCCTGCACTACGGCCAAGGATATTCGTGTATTCATTAATGTCATGATCATGCCAACAACTGTCCATCAATGCACTACGGGCCAATGAGGACTTTTACCACATCATTTGTAACATTACGGTCATGATTATACCGAATAATCCCTGGTCATAATCATACCAAGTCCATCTATGCACTACATGCCACAGATGACTTTCAATATTTTATAAACATGAGGATGATGACAATGATATAAGAATTCAATAAAACAAGTTCAAGAATTAATTTATCCAGGAATTAACAACGTCCAAATTGTCAACATGATACTGCATTGTGGAGTAAAATTTAAGAACGCTTAGAAGAATATTTTCTTGAAAAGATACTGGATGAAACGCAACTATCAAGGATATTCCACAAATTTCATGGAGTATAGAAGTCAAAACTTAACCAACTGAGTACAATAAAGAATGGAATAACAAAAGAAATCACCATGCATGCGATAGACCGCACAGACAGGTTATTCCAATAGAATAATAAATAATGGAACCAGGTCCGGCGTAAACGCACAGACAGGATATTCCGATAGAATAATAAATAATGGAACCAGGTCCGGTGTAAAACACACAGACAGGATATTTCCAACAGAATAATAATAAAACGGAACCAGGTCCGGTGTAAAACACACAGACAGGATGTTCCAACAGAATAATAAACGGAACCAGGTCCGGTGTAAAACACACAGACAGGATGTTCCAACAGAATAATAAACGGAACCAGGTCCAGTGTAAAACACACAGACAGGATGTTCCAACAGAATAATAGAAGAATGTCACCAAGTATAGGGTAGACCGCGTATACTGGTTATTCCAACAGAATAATAACAAATGGAATAACAGAAGTTCTCTTCATGAATATAAAAGAAATAATATTCCTACCGTTTTAAAGAAGAGCTGAAGTAAGGAAGTAGTTAAGTAGCAGAATACTCTTCTTCTCTCTCTCTATAGTTTCTCTCTATAGTTTCTCTCTCTAGAGTTCAGTGAATTCGTAAGAAATAATGAAGGAATGAGCTGCTATTTATAGAAAAATAGAATGCATAGTAACTAATCCATGAACGGTCCAGATTGATTACTTTAATCTGACGGTCCATATTTAAAGAAAAATCTTTTAAATAAAATAAAATATATTCTATTTATAGAATAACTTTAATAAAGTATTTTGTTTTATATAAAAAGATGTTTCTGTTTTATTACGTTAATAATACGAATAAAACAAAACGTCATTATCGCTAAATAATTCATATTATTAACTGACAATAATAAAATCAAACTGAGTGACTTCTCACATAAGCATTAATAATCAATACCGTGTGCTACTATGCAACCACACGTTATTACTGTACTTTTACTACCGAGTAGTTCAACAGCAACAATGGTAAAATTTTCCGCCGTTATTTTTAATAAAATATTTTTGTCGTTTTCTCAATCCGAAAAATTCCGTTGTGGGGTCCACCAATGATTGTGTCGTTGTACGAATATTCCCTGTTAAAACGAATATTCCCCGACCAATCGATTATTATATAACAACTTGCGTACTTTGCAAATTTATAAATATTACCCACAACTATAACATTATATCAAATTAACTCCATAATATTCAAAAATGATATTTATAAAAAAAATTATCTTTATTTATAAAAGTTGGGGTCTTACAACCTCCCCTTCTTATGAAATTTCGCCCTCGAAATTAGGGTACGTACCTGGTATGTCGAAGAGGTAAGGATACCTTGATTTCATTTCTGATTCTAACTCCCAAGTCATTTCCTCAACATCGTGGTTTCTCACAAAACTTTGACTTGAGGTATAACCTTGGAGCGTAGAATATGTTCCTTCTTATCCAAGATTTGAATAGGAACTTCTTCATACGTCAAATCCTCCGCTATTTCGTCCGGTTCTAACTCAATAATGTGGTTCGGGTCTTCCACATATTTGCGTAACATGGATATGTGGAAAACGTTATGAACACGAGACATACTTGGCGGTAAAGCGAGTCTATAAGCCACAGTTCCTACTCGATCGAGGATTAAAAATGGACCGATGAATCGAGGATTTAGCTTTCCTCTCTTTCCAAATCTCGTAACACCTTTCCATGGAGCAACACGTAAGAACACATGATCTCCTACATCAAATTCCACGTCCTTTCGATGAAGATCAGCATAACTCTTTTGTCGATCTTGTGAGGTTTTTATACGTTGTCGGATCGTTTGAATCTTTTCTGTAGTCATACGTACCAACTCCGGTCCCAACAACGTTGCTTCGCCCACCTCATCCCAGCATACTGGAGAACGACATTTTCTTCCATACAATGCTTCGAATGGAGCCATGCCAATACTTGCTTGATAACTGTTGTTGTAGGAAAACTCCACCAATGGTAAGAACTTGTCCCAACTTCCTTTGAAGTCAAAGACACAGAGTCTTAATAGATCTTCAAGAGTTTGAATAGTCCTCTCTGATTGTCCGTCCGTCTGAGGATGATATGCTGAACTAAATCGTAACTCCGTGCCCATAGCTTTTTGTAAACTAACCCAAAATCGTGAAGTGAATCTTGGGTCTCGATCAGAAACTATGGATACTGGCATACCATGCAGTCTTACAATCTCGTTTATGTACATACGAGCAAGACGTTCAAGTGTATAGTTTCTCGTATCGGTAAGAAATGAGCAGACTTGGTCAATCTATCACAATGACCCAAATCGCATCAATACCTTGAGAAACCCTAGGAAGACCGGTAACGAAATCCATGGTAATGTGCTCCCACTTCCATTCTGGAATTTCAAGTGGTTGCAATGGACCTTTTGGTACTTGATGCTCCGCTTTGACTCGTTGACAAGTTAGACACCTTGAGATAAACAACGCTATCTCTCTCTTCATATTGCTCCACCAAAATGTATGACGAAGATCATGATACATTTTGGTACTTCCAGGATGGATTGCAAATGGTGTGTTGTGCACCTCCATCATGATTTCATACTTTAAATCAGGGTTGTTAGGAACACAGAGTCTGGAGTTGACTCGAAGTATTCCTTCTTCATCGATTCTTGCTTCCGGCATAGAACCTTCTTGCACTTTCTTCCTCATACGCATCAGCTCCAGGTCTGTAGCTTGAGCAACTTTAACTTTATCGATTAAAGTCGGTTCTACTCGTATATTCGCCATCATCACATGGGTCCCTGGAGTCTTCAACTCTATCTCCATCCTTTGCAAGTCACACAAAATGGGCCTTTGCGTTGTTAATATTGCACTTGTACCCGCATATGATCTTCTACTCAATGCGTCAGCTACCACGTTCGCTTTTCCAGGATGGTATTGAATGGTATGATCATAATCTTTCAACAGTTCAAGCCAACGTCGTTGTCGCATGTTGAGTTCCTTTTGAGTGAAGAAATATTTGAGGCTTTTATGATCCGTAAAGATCTCCACTTTCTCCCATACAAGTAATGCCTCCAAATTTTTAAGCGCAAAGACAACAGCTGCCAACTCTAGATCATGAGTAGGATAATTCCTCTCATATTCCTTGAGTTGTCTTGATGCATAGGCTATGACTTTTCCATGTTGCATGAGAACGCATCCCAACCCTTTGCTCGAAGCATCACTGTAGATGACAAATCCCTCCGAGCCAGATGGTATTGTTAGAACAGGTGCTGAAATGAGTCTCCTCTTGAGTTCTTGAAAACTCTACTCACATTCTTCGCTCCAACCAAACTTTGTATCTTTCCGAGTCAGCTGAGTTAATGGAGTAGCGATTCGAGAAAATCCTTCCACGAATCTCCGATAATAACCAGCTAAACCAAGAAAGCTACGTACCTCGGTCACTGATTTAGGTTGCTACCAGCTTTGAATAGCTTCAATCTTTGCCGGGTCAACAGATATTCCACGACTTGATACTACGTGCCCAAGGAATGCTACCTCTTCCAGCCAGAACTCGCATTTCTTCAACTTGGCATAAAGCTTGTATTCACGAAGCTTTTGGAGTACCAGCCTCAAGTGTTGCTCATGATCTTCACGGCTTTTGGAATAAATAAGGATGTCATCAATAAAGACGACCACAAAGTGATCCAAATATTCCTTGAATACCCGGTTCATCATATCCATGAAGGCAGCAGGAGCATTAGTCAATCCAAAGGACATGACTAGGAATTCATAATGCCCGTACCGAGTTCTAAAAGCCGTCTTTGGAATATCCTCAGTTCTAACCTTCAGCTGATGATATCCAGAACGAAGATCGATCTTTGAAAAGAATTGTGCTCCTTGCAACTGGTCAAACAGGTCATCAATACGTGGCAATGGGTACCTATTTTTTATGGTGACATGATTCAACTCCCGATAATCAATACAAAGTCGCATACTCCCATCTTTCTTCTTCACGAACAGAACAGGAGCACCCTAAGGAGAAGTACTAGGACGAATAAAACCAATGTCTAATAATTCCTGCAGTTGGATCTTTAACTCCTGAAGTTCAATAGGAGCCATTCGATATGGGGCTTTGGAAATGGGTTTTGTACCGGGTTCAAGATCGATACAAAATTCAATTTCACGCTCTGGGGGTAGGCCAGGAAGTTCTTCAGGGAATACGTCAGGGAATTTATTAACAATAGAAATATCATTCAAAACTGAGTATTTTTGTTTAGATCTGTGACATGAGCTAAGAAAGCTTGACATCCGTTTTTCAATAAACGAATAGCTTTATGACTTGAGATGACAACGATTGATTTTAATGGTTTGGTTGCTTGAATTCGCATAATAGGTCGATTAGGAATATGAAAGCTAACAACTTACGAAAACAATCAATTTTTGCATAATGAGTAGTTAACCAATCAATCCCTAGAATCACGTCAAATGCAAGTATTTTTAATGAAATAAGATCGACAGGTAATGTGTGGGTACCAACTTGAACCAAACAAGACTTATAAACCGTGGATGTAATGAAGGTTTCTCCAATGGAGTTTCTACTGCTAAGTCAAAGTCTAATTTCTCCGGAATCAAATTTAATCGATGAGCGCAAGTAGGAGAAATAAAAGAATGGGTTGAACCGGTATCAAATAAAGTATAGACTTCGTTAGAGTTTATGATAAGCTTACCCGTGATGACCTCATTCGGGTTCCTTGCGTTCTGGGAGGTCACAACAAACGCTCTCCCTTGCACAACCGGTTTTGACTTTTCTGGGACGGCCTTTGGTGCCTCCATCCTAGCTGAATTTGTCTTCGGTAAACGACAAAATCGGGCTAAATGACCTTCTCTTCCACAATTATAACATGCTTTGGACGGCATCGCGTAGTTTGGACTGATGTGCCCCTCCTCCCGCATTTGAAACATATGATAGGTGGTCGTTCTCCTTCCTTAACGACAGGTGCTGGTGCTGACATCTTTCCATCATTGTTGAATCTCCTCTTCTTAAAATGTCCATTCTTATTGTTTTGGCCCTGATTACCACCGAAGTGGTTACCATTTCTGGCCTGTTGATTCCCTCCACGCTTGTTGTCACCGCTTCGATGACTGCTCTCACTGGTATTATCATTTTGCCGGCTGCTCTCTTTTGGTTGCGTTATCTCGTTATCGCGCTCCACCAACTGAGCCCTATTTACAACATCTGAATACAAACACAGTTTATGAGAAACAAGATGTTGACGTATCTCCGGCTTCAAACCTCTTAAAAACATCCGCGTCATTCTTTCTTCATTATCCACCAGGTGGGACGCAAACCGGGATAACTCCGCAAATTTTGCCTCGTACTGCGACACGGTCATATTATTCTGCTCCAATTTGATGAACTCCACCTCCTTCATGTGACGAATACTCTCGGGAAAGTATTTGTCGTTAAACAGATCTTGAAACTTCTCCCAAGACATCTTCAGTGCGACAGGTTGAGTACGCTTTATCGATTCCACCAGTAATCTGCCTCTCCTCGCAACATAAAGGCGGCAAAGGGAAACCTTTTGCTCCTCGGAGCAACCCAAGACATCAAATATCTTGGTGATCTGCTTTATCCATATTTCAGCTACAAGTGGTTTGGGTTCTCCCTTAAACTCGGTGGTCCCAGCTCCTTAAACTGTTTAGCGGTGACCGCCTGAGAGTTTCCAGTATTTCCACCTACGTTGTGGACAGGAGCCGCTTTCACCTGTTGTGCATGAATTGCATAAAGCCTCTGAACATTTGATCATTCATCATTTGGTCAGTGTTGTTGTTTGCATGAGGATTGACACCTTCCTGATGCACATTATCATGATTATTGATGTGTGGTGAATCAACAGTCGTCTGTGCTCCATTGCTATTCTCAACATTCTCAGATGCCATTTTCAGATACTGCCACAAAATAAAAATTAATTGATATGTCATATATTATCCTTATATTATGACCGACCAATTAAATACCATGCAAATAAACTTAGGTATGCCATACTAGCGAAGGAATTCCCCGTCTCTCCCCTCCTAGTTCTATTCTCACATCTTAGCCAGGGATCATATCCCTAAGCTTTGATACCAATTGTGACGCCCCCAAAATTAGGTATACATCACCCATCTTGGGTCGTCAGATACAAAGTACAGAATACAAATACAACTGATTAATACATCTGTCGTGTACAATACGACAAAACATAAACTGTGAGTTTGAATACAAATATTATCTTCTAGAGAGTATTCATACTCAAAAGGAGTCCTCATTACATTTATTAACACACCATTACATAGAATAGTGAGGACTACTAACTAATACTATCATTCGGACCATCACTCCGTACCCCGACTTGTCCCAGCTACGTTCTCATTTCCTGAAGAGAACAGTGAAAGAAAGGGTGAGCTCAACTAGCCCAGTAAGAATATTATGACTAAGATAATGCAGAATAAATTATCATTAGCCTTCAACAATGTTAAACTGATAAAATATAATAGACATCAAGTTTAACTGCAGTGGAACAAGCAATCCATTAAAAGAGTCAAGTAGAAAATAAACTCTACTATCTTTATGATTTAAAAGGTTTTTCAACACTGCGATCGCTGAGACTCAGCTTAATAAAATAATCCACATCATCGAATCACCCCTGCACTACGGCCAAGGATATTCGTGTATTCATTAATGGTCATGATCATGCCAACAACTGTCCATCAATGCACTACGGGCCAATGAGGACTTTTACCACATCATTTGTAACATTACGGTCATGATTATACGAATAATCCTGGTCATAATCATACCAAGTCCATCTATGCACTACATGCCACAGATGACTTTCAATATTTTATAAACATGAGGATGATGACAATGATATAAGAATTCAATAAAACAAGTTCAAGAATTAATTTATCCAGGAAATTAACAACGTCCAAATTGTCAACATGATACTGCATTGTGGAGTAAAATTTAAGAACGCTTAGAAGAATATTTTCTTGAAAAGATACTGGATGAAACGCAACTATCAAGGATATTCCACAAATTTCATGGAGTATAGAAGTCAAAACTTAACCAACTGAGTACAATAAAGAATGGAATAACAAAAGAAATCACCATGCATGCGATAGACCGCACAGACAGGTTATTCCAATAGAATAATAAATAATGGAACCAGGTCCGGCGTAAACGCACAGACAGGATATAACGATAGAATAATAAATAATGGAACCAGTCCGGTGTAAAACACACAGACAGGATATTCCAACAGAATAATAATAAAACGGAACCAGGTCCGGTGTAAAACACACAGACAGGATGTTCCAACAGAATAATAAACGGAACCAGGTCCGGTGTAAAACACACAGACAGGATGTTCCAACAGAATAATAAACGGACCCAGGTCCAGTGTAAAACACACAGACAGGATGTTCCAACAGAATAATAGAAGAATGTCACCAAGTATAGGGTAGACCGCGTATACTGGTTATTCCAACAGAATAATAACAAATGGAATAACAGAAGTTCTCTTCATGAATATAAAAGAAATAATATTCCCTACCGTTTTAAAGAAGAGCTGAAGTAAGGAAGTAGTTAAGTAGCAGAATACTCTTTTTCTCTCTCTCTATAGTTTCTCTCTATAGTTTCTCTCTCTAGAGTTCAGTGAATTCGTAAGAAATAATGAAGGAATGAGCTGCTATTTATAGAAAAATAGAATGCATAGTAACTAATCCATGAACGGTCCAGATTGATTACTTTAATCTGACGGTCCATATTTAAAGAAAAATCTTTTAAATAAAATAAAATATATTCTATTTATAGAATAACTTTAATAAAGTATTTTGTTTTATATAAAAAGATGTTTCTGTTTTATTACGTTAATAATACGAATAAAACAAAACGTCATTATCGCTAAATAATTCATATTATTAACTGACAATAATAAAATCAAACTGAGTGACTTCTCACATAAGCATTAATAATCAATACCGTGTGCTATATGCAACCACACGTATTACTGTACTTTTACTACCGAGTAGTTCAACAGCAACAATGGTAAAATTTCCGCCGTTATTTTTAATAAAATATTTTTGTCGTTTTCTCAATCCGACAATAATTCCGTTGTGGGGTCCACCAATGATTGTGTCGTTGTACGAATATTCCCTGTTAAAACGAATATTCCCCGACCAATCGAATATTATATAACAACTTGCGTACTTTGCAAAATTTATAAATATTACCCACAACTATAACATTATATCAAATTAACTCCATAATATTCAAAAATGATATTTATAAAAAAAATTATCTTTATTTATAAAAGTTGGGGTCTTACATTTTCTCTCTAGATTATTGAGTGTATTTTGTGAGTATTTAGATACTTTGAGAGTTTTTATTCATCAGAGCAAGTTTCTTTCAGCCTTATACCGGTATTCCGACCAGAAGTACTGATATTTTGAGGTAAGGGATATTATTTTCTTTTTAAATGATATTATTCTTTCAATATCATTATACCGAAATATTGGTATAGATTTTATTGTGGAATTTTTTCCTTTTTCATGTCGAGTTACTATTCACGAGTTACTATTCATGAGTTACTATTCACGAGTTACTATTCATGACAAAATTAGTTTCTTTTTCTGACCAAATTATAGTTGATTTATGAATATTACTCTTGAGATTAAATCTATATGTTGATTATATTGATTTTATTATCATATATAACATTTTTATAACCCTAATGATGATATTTCTCTTTGACTTGAGTGTAAAGATGGGTATATTTTTGGTATGATCATGACTATGGGTTTCCTTTGGCCAGTAGTGCAAAGTTGAATTGTTGACTGGTATGATCATGACCATTGAATTTATAATTGAATATCTTTAGCTTAAGTGCAAATGTGAATTGATCAACATGGTTATAATTATTGTTTATATAAATTCTGAAATGATTATATATTTCTTTGAAATATTAATATGTTTGGCATGTAGTGCAAATATGAACTGTTTATGAATATATTTGGCATGTAGTACAAATATGAACTGTTATTGAATATCTTTGGCATGTAGTGCAAAGATGAACTGGTGATGAATATCTTTGACCCATAGTGCAAAGATGACCTGTGGTTGAATATCTTTGGCCAGTAGTGCAAAGATGAATTGTTGATGAATATCTTTGGCCCGTAGTGTAAAGATGACATGTTGTTGAATATCTTTGGCCAGTAGTGCAAAGATGAACATGTGTTGAGATGAACATGACCAACTGGTGATACAAATGAATATCTTTGGTCGTAGTGCAAAGATGAAGTTATTAGTATGATTATGAACAAGAAATGTGATTTGGTGTAACCATGATCTTTGATGTTTCAGGTAAAGATAGGTGATGAAACTTATCTTCGTCCTAGATGAGAAGAGAAATTTAGAACTACAATTATTCATATGATTGTGGACCAGAATTGTTGATTGATATTACAAGGATAAAATATTGATGATGGACTTTTAAATCATAGAAGGTAGTAGAATTCTTTCTCTACTTGACTCTTCTATTGGTTTGTTGTTTCCGCTGCAGTTGTTGATCTAAAACTTGTTGTCTATTATATTTTATCAGATTTTTCCCTGTTGAAGACTAACGATAATTTGTTGTATATTATCTTAGTCATAATATTCTTTACTGGGCTAGTTTGAGCTCACCATTTTCCTTTTTGTTCCATTTTTCTTCTCAGGAGGTGAGAACATAGCAGGATCTAGTCGGGGTATGGAGTGATGGTTCTAGAAAGATGTTTTAGCTGTCCTCACTATTTATGTAAAATAGTGTTTGAATAATTGTAATGAGGACTTATTTGAGTGTGGATATTGTCTAGAAGACTATATTTATATTTAAACTCACAGTATGTGTTGTCGTATTTTGTATGACAATAGTATTATTGAAGTTGTAGTTATTTTCTGTACCATGTATTTGGCGACTCAGAATAGGTTGGATGGAATGGACCTATTTTGGGGTCGTCACAGTTGGTATCAGAGCTTAGGGATATGATCCCTGGCTGAGATGTGAGACAAGAACTAGGAGGGGAGAGACGGGAAATTCCTTCGCTAGTATGACCTGAATAAGTTTATTTGGTAATTATTTGGTCGGTCAGATATAGGGATAAATATGTGACATGTCAATTAACCCTTATTTTGTGGCAGTATTTGAGAATGGCAGCAGAGAACGTTAACAATGGAGTGAATGAGACAGTGGAGACACCTTTAATCACCACCCAGGGGAACGTGCTACAGGAAGGCAATATTCCTCCTATAAACGTTACCGAGCAAACTATGAATAATGGAATGTTTAGGAGATTTTTGCAGTTCATGCAAAATCAGACGAGGGAGACTCGTGTGCAGAATACGGGTGAAAATGGTAACAACGCGCAGTTTGTCACAGCCAAGCAGTTCAAAAAATTGGGACCACCAGAATTTAAGGGAAAGCCGGATCCGATCATGGCTGAAACGTGGGTCAAGCAAATTACCAAGATATTCGATATCTTGGGATGCACGGAGGAACAGAAGGTTCCATTCGCCACCTTTATGTTCTGCGGTGAGGCAGACTACTGGTGGGAGTCTGTAAAGCGTACCCAGCCTGACGCACTCAACATGTCCTGGAAAACGTTTCAAAAACTGTTTAATGACAAGTACTTTCCTAAAAGTATTCGTCATATGAAGGAGGTAGAGTTTATTAGATTGGAACAAAACAACATGACGGTGTCCCAGTACGAGGCGAAGTTTACAGAGTTATCCAGGTTTGCACCTCATTTGGTCAAAAATGAGGAACGAATGACAAGGATGTTTCTAAGAGGTCTAAAATCCGAGATTCGGCAATATCTTATCTCTCATAAATTTTCTTTATATTCAGATGTTGTAAACAGGGCTCAATTATTAGAGCGAGATAATGAGTATGTGCAACCGAGGGACCACAACCAGGGTCATACTGGTGACAGCAGTCATCGGAGCGATGAGAACCAGCGAGGAGGGAAAAATACAGACAAAAGTGGTAAACACTCGATTGGTCATCGTGGCCATGATAATAGGAGAGGTGAGTCAAGTGAAAATTTTAAGAAGAGAAGATTTAACGATAACAGGAAGACGTCGACAGCAGCACCAGCACCAGGAACAAATTTTAGGGGAGGAGAACGACCGCCAGTTAGATGTTACAGATGCGGAGATGAGGGACATATAAGTCCAAACTGCCCACAAGAGTTCAAGGTATGATATAATTATGGAAAGGAAGGACATATCGCTCGAGATTGTACTATAGCAAAACCAAGTCCAGCTGGGACGGTGACACCAAAGGCGGATACGGACAAAATAAAGTCGACGGTTTCTGGAAGAGCGTTTGTCGTGACTGCCCAAAACGCGAGGAACCCGGACGAAGGTATAACGGGTTAGTTAATTATAAATTCTTGCGAAGTTTGTACCTTACTAGATACCAGTTCTACCCATTCTTTTATCTCTCCTGCTTGTGCTCAATGTTTAAACTTGACTACGGAGAAATTAGACTTTGACCTATCTGTGGAGACTCCGTTAGGAGAAACTTTCATTACATCTACAGTTTATAAATCTTGCTTAATCCAAGTTGGCACAATCACATTACCTGTTGACCTTATCTCTTTAAAGATACTTATTTTTGATGTGATTTTAGGAATTGATTGGTTAACTACTCATCATGCCAAAATTGATTGTTTTCATAAGGTTGTTAGTTTTCATATTCCTAACCAACCTGTTATGCGAATTCAAGCAACCAAACCACTAAAATCAATCGTTGTCATACCAAGCCATAAAGCCATTCGTTTATCAAAAACGGATGTCAAGCTTTCTTAGCCCATGTCATGGACTTGAACAAAAATACGTCAGATTTGAATGATATTTCTGTTGTTAGTGAATTTCCTGACGTATTTCTTGAAGAATTTCCTGGCCTAACCCAGAGCGTGATATTGAATTTTTGTATTGATCTTCAACCGATACAAAACCCATTTCTAAAATCTCATATTGAATAGCTCCTATTGAACTTCAGGAGTTAAAAACCCAACTATAGAAGTTGGTAACTCGAGCCTCTATTTGGTGACTTCCTTTGTGGAATGCACCAAAGCCAGACTCTCCGTAAGGGACTCTATATTTGTGTGGTGGTAAAACAATAGGTGCCATTGTGACGTGCTATCCAAGATTGGGATATGAATCACAATTGAGAGCAACCGAAGTCAGTGACCAAAGTACGTAGCTTTCTGGGCTTAGCTGGTTACTATCGGAGATTCGTGGAAGGATTTTCTCGAATCGCTATACTCCGTTAACTTAGCTGACTCAGAAGAAAGATACAAAATTTCGTATGGAGCGAGGAATGCGAGAAGATTTTCCAATAGCTCAAGAGGCGACTCATTCGAAACCTGTTCTGATTATACCATCCTGGAAAAGCGAACGTGGTAGCTGACGCGTTGAGTAGAAGATTGTACGCGAGTACGAGTGTGATATTGTTGAACACAAAGACCTGTTTTGTATAATTTATAAATGATAGAGATAGAGTTAATGACTGTAGGGACCCACGTGATGATATACGAGTAAAATTAACTTTAATCGACAACGTTAAAGTCGCTCAAGCTACAGACCTGGAGCTGATGAATATAAAGAAGAAGGTGTAAGAATGTGTTATTCTAGAAGTAAGAGTCGATGAAGAGAAGAAAGCTCAAGCCTTCAATTTATTTGAAATCCTCGATCGAGTAGGAACTGTGGCCTATAGACTCGCCTTAACGCTAAGTATGTCGCGTGTTCATAACGTTTTTCACGTATCGATGTTACGTAAATATGTGGACGACCCGAATCATATTATTACGTTAGAACCAGACGTGATAGCCGAAGATTTAACGTACGAGGAAGTACCTGTTAAGATATTGGATAGAAAAGAACATGTCCTATGCACGAAGGTTATACCACAAGTTAAGGTTTTATGGAGAAACCATGCTATTGAAGAAATGACTTGGGAGTTGGAATCAGAAATAAAAGCGAGGTATCCTCACCTTTTCGAAACACCAGGTACGTACGTCAATTTCGAGGACGAAATTTCATAAGGGGGGGAGGTTGTAAGACCCCAACTTATTAATAAATGAAATTAAATTTTCTCTATTTATTATTTTGAAATAGAAAGGGATGATTTGATTAATGTGGTTAGTTATGGGTAAAATGCGCAAATATTTTAAATAAGCAAATGGTTATAAAATATTCATTTTTGGTCGGTGAATATTCTTTCTGTCGGGGAATATTCGTACGACGGCGCAGCTATTTGTGGGCCCCATAACAAAAAATGATTGGATGAAGATAACGACAAAAATTGAATTTTTATAAATAACGGCGTAGTTGTTACCGTTAACACTGTTGGAATACCCGGTGGTTAAAATACAGTAATACACGTGGTTGCACAGTAGCACACGGATTGCACAGTATTTTAGAATTATTGATTCTTACGAAGGAAGGCACTACTTAATAATTATTACAGTAGTTACTGTTCAATATTTTATTTTATTGATTCAATAATTGCTGCATTGATATTTTATATTATTGTTATTTCAATAATTGTTGCTGCACAGTATTTTCTATTATCAAATTAATAATTCATATTATTTAAATAATATTATTAGATAGCATTATTGGTAATGTCTACAAAGTTCTGTCTAAGGAGAGGTTTGGTCATCTAATTGCGCGCTAGTAAGGAAAAATCCTTATTGAAAAGCCCCCTCTTTCCTGGGAAAGGCCTGGTTGTCATAAATGTGATTCTGTAATATTATTTGTGAATAATTAATTATTGATTCATATGATAAGAAAATATTTATTTTATGTGGATATAAATGAGGGATATATTTTGTGGTTAAAAATGAAGGAGTTAATGTTGAGGTGTTTTATCTGTATTTTTGTCGGAACGGAGGTATTGAAAATTAAATTAGGATTTTTGAGATATTTTGCGGGGGTTATAATTTTTAATCCGACCGTTGGATCGTGGTAATTTTTGGATATGTGATACATATATAAGTTGAGTATATGTCCACAAATTTTGAAACATTAAAAATGAATGTATGATTTATTATAAATTTTACGAGATGACTGGTTCAGAAATTGTTGAATTTTCAGAGTTTATCATTTTGGTAAAAAATTCTAGTATTGGTGGGCCCCACTCTTGGTTGGTGAAGAAATGTGCTGAGATTTTTATTCAAATGTGGTAGGCTTGAATAGTAGCAGGTAAAGCCATCAGGTTGCAGGTTAAGTCTGCTTCGGCGTGCTAACATTTTCCTATAAATAGAGGACTAAGTTAGAATTGAAAATCACACCAGAAACAAGTTTTCTCTCTTTTTCTCTCAGGATTATTGAATGTATTTTGTGAGTATTTAGATAATTTGAGAGTTTCTATTCATCAGAGCAAGTTTCTTTCAGCCTTATACCGGTATTCCGACCAGAAGTACTGATATTTTGAGGTAAGGGATATTATTTTCTTTTTAAATGATATTATTCTTTCAATATCATTATACCGAAATATTGGTATATGGATTTTATTGTGGAATTTTTACCTTTTTCATGTCGAGTTACTATTCACGAGTTACTATTCATGAGTTACTATTCACGAGTTACTATTCACGACAAAATTAGTTTCTTTTTCTGACCAAATTATAGTTGATTTATGAATATTACTCTTGAGATTAAATCTATATGTTGATTATATTGATTTTATTATCATATATAACATTTTTATAACCCTAATGATGATATTTCTCTTTGACTTGAGTGTAAAGATGGGTAGATTTTTGGTATGATCATGACTATGGATTTCTTTTGGCCAGTAGTGCAAAGTTGAATTGTTGACTGGTATGATCATGACCATTGAATTTATAATTGAATATCTTTAGCTTAAGTGCAAATGTGAATTGATCAACATGATTATAATTATTGTTTATATAAATTCTGAAATGATTATATATTTCTTTGAAATATTAATATATTTAGCCTGTAGTGCAAATATGAACTGTTGATGAATATATTTGGCCTATAGTACAAATATGAACTGTTATTGAATATCTTTGGCCTGTAGTGCAAAGATGAACTGGTGATGAATATCTTTGGCACATAGTGCAAAGATGACCTGTGGTTGAATATCTTTGGCCAGTAGTGCAAAGATGAATTGTTGATGAATATCTTTGGCCCGTAGTGCAAAGATGACATGTTGTTGAATATTTTTGGCCAGTAGTGCAAAGATGAACATGTGTTGAGATGAACATGACCAACTGGTGATACAAATGAATATCTTTGGTCGTAGTGCAAAGATGAAGTTATTAGTATGATTGGTGTAACCATGATCTTTGATGTTTCAGGTAAAGATAGGTGATAAAAATTATCTTCGTCTTAGATGAGAAGAGGAATTTAGAACTACAATTATTCATATGATTGTGGACCAGAATTGTTGATTGATATTATAGGGATAAAATATTGATGATGGACTTTTAAATTTTAGAAGATAGTAGAATTCTTTCTCTACTTGACTCTTCTAATGGTTTGCTGTTTCCGCTGCAGTTGTTGATCTAAAACTTGTTGTCTATTATATTTTATCTGATTTTTCCTTGTTGAAGACCTAACGATAATTTGTTGTATATTATCTTAGTCATAATATTCTTTACTGGGCTAGTTGAGCTCACCCTTTTCTTTTTTGTTCCATTTTTCTTCTTAGGAGGTGAGAACATAGCAGGATCTAGTCGGGGTATGGAGTGATAGTTCTAGAAAGATGTTTTAGCTGTCCTCACTATTTATGTAAAATAGTGTTTGAATAATTATAATGGGGACTTATTTTAGTGTGGATATTGCCTAGAAGACAATATTTGTATTTAAACTCACAGTATGTGTTGTCGTATTTTGCACGACAATTGTATTATTGAAGTTGTAGTTATTTTCTGTACCATGTATTTGGCGACTCAGGATAGGTTGGATGGAATGGACCTATGTTGGGGTCGTCACAGTTGACCTAATAGACCCCAAAGAAAAATAAGAAGATTACTATCAATTCTTTCCAATGGTGAGTCGGTGAGTCTTCTCTTGACATATCATTATCTTCACAGTCTTTAATCATGAATTATACTTCAAACAAACACCAAGATTATATAGGTAGTGCTCGTAAATATACTCAGCAAGTGGATGTGCACAACCGTGTCTTACGATGATACGAGGTTGTATGTCATTAGACATCTTGTATGATAGTGACAAAACACCCTTCCAACGTTGGGTTCACATCACCCTATTTGATTCACCAAATATAACTACTAAATGATGACCACCATTCTATTCTCCTGTTACCCCCGCTCGACCCAGCTACACTCTTATTACCTGAAAGGAATTGTGAAACAGAAGGGTGAGCACAACTAGCCAGTAAAGAATATCATGACTAAAGATAAATAAATTATCAATAGCCTTCAACAGTAATAAATCAGAGATTTAGAACATATGGTAGATGATAAAAAATTTCAACCATAGTTACAGCGGAACGAGCAATCCATTAGAAGAGTCAAATAGACCATAAAGTCTATTATCTTCTCCGTGTTAAAAATCCACCAACAATAATTTATCCCTGTAACATCAATCAACAGTTCTGGTCCACAATCATATGAATAACTCGTAATCATAATTGTGATTCTAAATTCCTCTTCGCACCCAGGGCGAAGATAATTTTCATCACATATCTTTACCTGAAACATCAAAGATCATGGTTATATCAAATCACCGTTCTTGTTCATAATTATACTAACAATTTCATCTTTGCACTACGGCCAAAGATATTCATCAACAGACCATCTTTGCACTACAGGCCAAAGATATTCAACAACAGGTCATCTTTGCAGTACGGGCCAAAGATATTCATCAACAATTCATCTTTGCACTACAGGCTACAGGCCAAATATATTCATCAACAATTCATCTTTGCACTACAGGCTAAATATATTAATATCTCAAAGAAATATATAATCATTTCAGAATTTATATAAACAATAATTATAACCATGTTGATCATTTCACCTTTGCACTTAAGCTAAAGATATTCAATTATAAATTTAATGGTCATGATCATACCAGTCAACAATTCAACTTTGCACTACTGGCCAAAGGGAACCCATAGTCATGATCATACCAAAAATCTACCCATCTTTACAATTAAGTCAAATAGAAATATCATCATTAGGGTTATAAAAATGTTATATATAATAGTAAAATCAATATAATCAAAATATCTAAATTTAATCTCATGAGTAATATTCATAAATCAACTATAATTTGTGTGACGCCCCCAAGATTAGGTATACGTCACCCATCTTGGGTCGCCACTTACATGGTTCAAAATTCAAATACAACTTACTAATACAACTGTCGTGTATAATACGACAAAACATAAACTGTGAGTTTGAATACAAATATTATCTTCTAGAGAGTATTCATACTCAAAAGGAGTCCTCATTACATTTATTAACACACTATATACATAGAATAGTGAGGACTACTAACTAATACTATCATTCGAACCATCACTCCGTTTCCCGACTTGCCCAGCTACGTTCTCATTTCCTGAAGAGAACAGTGAAAGAAAGGGTGAGCTCAACTAGCCCAGTAAGAAATATTATGACTAAGATAATGCAGAATAAATTATCATTAGCCTTCAACAATGTTAAACTGATAAAATATAATACACATCAAGTTTAACTGCAGCGGAACAAGCAATCCATTAAAAGAGTCAAGCAGAAAATAAACTCTACTATCTTTTATGATTTAAAAGGTTTTTCAACACTGCTATCGCTGAGACTCAGCTTAATAAAACAATCCACATCATCAAATCACCCTGCACTACGGCCAAGGATATTCGTGTATTCATTAAGGTCATGATCATGCCAACAACTGTCCATCAATGCACTACGGGCCAATGAGGACTTTTACCACATCATTTGTAACATTACGGTCATGATTACACCGAATAATCCCTGGTCATAATCATACAAGTACATCTATGCACTACAGGCCATAGATGACTTTCAACAGAATATAAACATGAGGATGATGACAATGATATAAAAATTCAATAAAACAAGTTCAAGAATTAATTAATTTATCCAAGAATTAACAACGTCCAAATTGTCAACTGATACTACTTTGTGGAGTAAAATTCAAGAATGATCAGGAGAATATTTTCATGAATAGATACTAGATGAAGCGCAAAATGTCAAGGATATTCCACAAATTTTATGGAGTATAGAAGTCAAAACTTAACCAACTGAGTATAATAAAGAATGGAATAACAAAAGAAATCACCATGCATGCGATAGACAGCACAGACAGGTTATTCTTAACAGAATAATAATAATGGAACCAGGTCCGACGTAAACGCACAGACATGATATTTCGACAGAATAATAATAGTGGAACCAGGTCCGGTGTAAAACACACAGACAGGATATTCCGACAGAATAATAATAAAGACGGAACCAGGTCCGGTGTAAAACACACAGACAGGATGTTCCAACAGAATAATAATAAAACGAACCAGGTCCGGTGTAAAACACACAGACAGGATGTTCCAACAGAATAATAATAAAAACGGAACCAGGTCCGGTGTAAAACACACCGACAGGATGTTCCAACAGAATAATAGGAGAATGTCACCCAAGTATATGGTAGACGCGTATACAGGTTATTCCAACAGAATAATAAGAAATGGAATAACAACAGTTCTCTTCATAAATAAGAAAGAATAACACCCCTTACCGTTTTAAAGAAGAGCTGAAATAAGGAAGTAGTTAAGTAGCAGAATACTCTTCTTCTCTCTCTCTATAGTTTCTCTCTCTAGAGTTCAGTGAATTCGTAAGAAATAATGAAGGAATGAGCTGCTATTTATATAAAAATAGAATGCATAGTAACTAATCCATGAACGGTCCAGATTGATTACTTTAATCTGACGGTCCATATTTAAAGAAAAATCTTTTAAATAAAATATAATATATTCTATTTATAGAATAACTTTAATAAAGTATTCTGTTTTATATAAAAAGATGTTTCTGTTTTATTACGTTTATAATACGAAAAAAACAAAACGTCATTATTGCTAAATAATTCATATTATTAACTGACAATAATGGAATCAAAATGAGTGACTTTCTCAATAAGCATTAATAATTAATACCGTGTGCTACTATGCAACCACACGTATTACTGTACTTTTTCTACCGAGTAGTTCAACAGTATCAACGGTAAAACTTCCGCCGTTATTTTCATAAAGTATTTTTTGTCGTTTTCTCAATCCGACAATAATTCCGTTGTGGGGTCCACCAATAATTGTACCGTCGTACGGATATTCCCCGACAAAAAGAATATTCTCTGACCAATCGAATATAATATGACAACTTGCATACTTTACAAAATTTATAAATACTACCCATAACTATTATATCAAATCCACACAATAATAAAAAAAAATTATTTCGAGAAAAATTAAATATTTATTCATAAAATCTGGGGTTTCACAATCTCCCCTCCTTATGGAATTTCGCCCTCAAAATTTACGTACGTACTTGGTATGCCGAACATCGAAATTTACGTACGTACTTGGTATGCCGAACATGTGAGGATACCTTGACTTCACTTCAAATTCTAACTCTTGAGGTATAACCTTTAAGCATCGAATATGATCCTTCTTATCCAAGATGTTAACACGTATCTCCTCATACGTTAAATCTTTCGCTATCTCGTCCGGTTCTAAATTAATAATGTGGTTCGGGTCGTCCACATATTTACTAACATCGATACGTAAAACAAATGTTCTGAACACGCAACATACTTGGCGGTAAAATGAGTCTATAGGCCACAGTTCCTACTTCATCGAGAATTTCAAATGGGCCAATTAAATCGAGAGTTGAGATTTTCTCTCTTCGTCGATTCTTGCTTCTAGAATAACGCCCTCTTGAACCTTTTTCTTCACATTTATCAGCTCTGAGTATGTAGCTTGAGCGGCTTTAACTTTATCGATTAATGTCGATTTTAATCGTATATTCGTTATCTTCACGTGGGTTCGTATATTCGCACTTGTAACCGTATACGATCTTCTACACAACGCGTCAGCTACCACGTTCGCTTTTCCACGATGTTATTGAATGGTACGATCGTAATCTTCAACAGCTCGAGCCAACGTCTTTGGCGCATAATTACGTTCGTTTTAGTTGAAGAAATATTTGAGGGTTTAAGAAATGGGTTTTGTACTGGGGTCAATACAAAATTCAATTTTACGCTCTGGGGTAGGCTAAGAAGTCTTCAAGAATACGTCAAGAAATTTATTAACAACAGAAATATCGTTCAAAAACTGTGACCCTCATCCAAGACTTGGACAACACGTCACATTGATACATATCAACTTGCCATCGTCATTTACAACGTCTCTACGGAAAGTTTAGCTTCGGTGCATTCCACACCAGGAAGTCAACAACGAAAGGAACGGGGATTTTTACTTATGGCTTGATATGACAATGATGACTTTAGTGGTTTGGTTACTTTGAATTTGCATAACAGATTGGTTAGGAATATGAAAGCTAACAAACTTACGAAAAGCATGATGAGCAGTTAACCAATCGTTTTCAAAAATCACATCAATGTAAGTATTTTCAAAGAGTTAAGATCAACAGGTAACGTGAAAGTGTTGATTTGAACAAGATTTATAAATAGTGGAGGTAACAAAGGTTTCTACCAACGGAATTTCAACAGAGAAATCAAAGTCCAACTTCTCCGGAGTTAAGTTCAAATATTGAACACAACTAGGTGAAATAAAAGAGTGAGTAGAAACGGTATCTAACACGGGTATAGACTTCGCAAGAGTTTATGACTAACATACCCGTGATAATTTTATTCAGGTTCCTCGTCACGAAAAAAAAACGCTCTCTCTTAAACTACTGCTTTGGCTTTTCTAGGACGGTCTTTGGTGCCTCCATCCTATCTGAACTTATCTTCGTCGGTGAACGACAAAATAGGGCTAAGTGACCTTCTCTTCCACAATTATAGCATGCTTTGGATGGCATCGCGCAGTTTGGACTGATGTGTCCCTCCCCTCCGCATTTGAAGCATATGATAGGTGGTCGTTCTCCTTCCTTAACAACGGGTGCTGGTTGCTGACGTCTTTTCATCATTGTTGAATTTCCTCTTCTTGAAATGTCCATTCTTATTGTTTTGACTATGATTACCATTGAAGTGGTTACCATTTCTGGCATGTTGATTCCCTCCATGCTTATTGTCACCGCTTTGATGACTGTTATCACCAGTATTTTCTTTTTTTCGGTGCTCTCTTTTGGTTGGTTGACTCGTTATCGCGCTCCACTAACTGAGCCCTATTCACAACATCTGAATATAAACACAGTTTATGAGAAATAAGATATTGACGTATCTCCGGTTTCAAACCTCTTAAAAACATCCGCGTCATTCTCTCTTCATTCTCCACCAAGTGGG
The DNA here is from genome assembly GCA_016801055.1 of Panax notoginseng. NCBI lineage: Eukaryota > Viridiplantae > Streptophyta > Magnoliopsida > Apiales > Araliaceae > Panax > Panax notoginseng. The sequence continues at coordinate 6,191,272 of CM029021.1, read as the reverse complement.
ATGCAAATCGGGACAACTCGGCAAACTTGGCTTCGTACTGCGACACGGTCATGTTATTTTGTTTCAACTTGATAAATTCCACCCTCTTCATGTGACGAATACTTTCGGGAAAGTACTTGTCATTGAACAGTTCTTGGAACTTCTCCCAAGACATCTTGAGTGCGTCAAGCTGAGTACGTTTTTACAGATTCCCACCAGTAATCTGCCTCTTCACGCAACATAAAAGTGGCAAAGGGAACCTTTTGCTCCTCGGAGCATCCAAGACATCACATCAAATATCTTGGTGATCTGCTTTAACCACGTCTCCGCCTTAAGTGGTTCTGGCTTTCCCAAAAACTCCGGTGGTCCTAGCTCCTTGAATTGCTTAGCGGTGACCAACCGTGGGTTGTCATTGTTTCTCCTTCATTTTGGATAGGAGCCGCTCTCGCCCGTTGTTGCATGAATTGCTCCTTGAACTGCTTAGCGGTGACCGTCCGAGAGTTATTTTGTTGTTGCATGAATTGCATAAAGTCTCCGACCATCCCATCATTCACCATTTCATCGGTGTTATTATTTTCATGAGGATTATTGTCCTCTGGTTGCACATTACCCTGAGCATTGATCGTTGGTGATTCAATGGTCTCATGTGCTTCATTATTTATCTCAACATTTTCGGATGCCATTTACAAATACAGCAATAAAACAAGGGTTAATTAACATATAACATATTATCCATATACTTTGACCGACCAATTAAATACCAAATAAACTTAGGTAGGTCATACTAGCGAAGGAATTCCCTGTCTCTCCCCTCCTAGTTCTATTCTCACATCCTAGCCAGGGATCATATCCCTAAGCTCTGATACCAACTGTGACGCCCCCAAGATTAGGTATACGTCACCCATCTTGGGTCGCCACTTACATGGTTCAAAATTCAAATACAACTTACTAATACAACTGTCGTGTATAATACGACAAAACATAAACTGTGAGTTTGATACAAATATTATCTTCTAGAGAGTATTCATACTCAAAAGGAGTCCTCATTACATTTATTAACACACTATTACATAGAATAGTGAGGACTACTAACTAATACTATCATTCGAACCATCACTCCGTTTCCCGACTTGCCCCAGCTACGTTCTCATTTCCTGAGAGAACAGTGAAAGAAAGGGTGAGCTCAACTAGCCCAGTAAGAAATATTATGACTAAGATAATGCAGAATAAATTATCATTAGCCTTTCAACAATGTTAAACTGATAAAATATAATACACATCAAGTTTAACTGCAGCGGAACAAGCAATCCATTAAAAGAGTCAAGCAGAAATAAACTCTACTATCTTTTATGATTTAAAAGGTTTTTCAACACTGCTATCGCTGAGACTCAGCTTAATAAAACAATCCACATCATCAAATCACACCCTGCATACGGCCAGGATATTCGTATATTCATTAATGGTCATGATCATGCCAACAACTGTCCATCAATGCACTACGGGCCAATGAGGACTTTTACACATCATTTGTAACTTACGGTCATGATTAACACGAATAATCCCTGGTCATTATAACACACCAAGTACATCTATGCACTACAGGCCACAGATGACTTTCAACAGAATATAAACATGAGGATGATGACAATGATATAAAAATTCATAAAACAAGTTCAAGAATTAATTTATCCAGAATTAACAACGTCCAAATTGTCAACATGATACTACTTTGTGGAGTAAAATTCAAGAATGATCAGGAGAATATTTTCATGAATAGATACTAGATGAAGCGCAAATGTCAAGGATATTCCACAAATTTTATGGAGTATAGAAGTCAAAACTTAACCAACTGAGTATAATAAAGAATGGAATAACAAAAGAAATCACCATGCATGCGATAGACAGCACAGACAGGTTATTCTTAACAGAATAATAATAATGGAACCAGGTCCGACGTAAACGCACAGACATGATATTTCGACAGAATAATAATAGTGGAACCAGGTCCGGTGTAAAACACACAGACAGGATATTCCGACAGAATAATAATAAAGACGGAACCAGGTCCGGTGTAAAACACACAGACAGGATGTTCCAACAGAATAATAATAAAAACGGAACCAGGTCCGGTGTAAAACACACAGAAGGATGTTCCAACAGAATAATAATAAAAAACGGAACCAGGTCCGGTATAAAACACACAGACAGGATGTTCCAACAGAATAATAGAAGAATGTCACCAAGTATAGGGTAGACCGCGTATACAGGTTATTCCAACAGAATAATAAGAAATGGAATAACAACAGTTCTCTTCATGAATAAGAAAGAATAACACCCCTTACCGTTTTAAAGAAGAGCTGAAATAAGGAAGTAGTTAAGTAGCAGAATACTCTTCTTCTCTCTCTCTATAGTTTCTCTCTATAGTTTCTCTCTCTAGAGTTCAGTGAATTCGAAAGAAATAATGAAGGAATGAGCTGCTATTTATATAAAAATAGAATGCATAGTAACTAATCCATGAACGGTCCAGATTGATTACTTTAATCTGACGGTCCATATTTAAAGAAAAATCTTTTAAATAAAATATAATATATTCTATTTATAGAATAACTTTAATAAAGTATTCTGTTTTATATAAAAAGATGTTTCTGTTTTATTACGTTAATAATACGAAAAAAACAAAACGTCATTATTGCTAAATAATTCATATTATTAACTGACAATAATGGAATCAAACTGAGTGACTTCTACAATAAGCATTAATAATTAATACCGTGTGCTACTATGCAACCACACGTATTACTGTACTTTTACTACCGAGTAGTTCAACAGTATCAACGGTAAAACTTCCGCCGTTATTTTTAAAGTATTTTAATCGTTTTCTCAATCCGACAATAATTCCGTTGTGGGGTCCACCAATAATTGTACCGTCGTACGGATATTTCTCGACAAAAAGAATATTCTCCGACCAATCGAATATAATATGACAACTTGCATACTTTGCAAAATTTATAAATACTACCCATAACTATTATATCAAATCCACACAATAATAAAAAAAATATTATTTCGAGAAAAATTAAATATTTATTCATAAAATCTGGGGTTTCACAATTTGGTTAGAAAAAGAAACCAATTTTGTCATGAATAGTAACTCGTGAATAGTAACTCGTGAATAGTAACTCGTGAATAATAAACTCGACACAAAAAGGTAGAGATTCCACAATAAAATCTATACCAATATTTCGGTATAATGATATTAAAATAACATTTCTTAAACTTATAAACAATTTATTTTAATTGTTTACACTTTACTAAATAATACATTTAATCATCCTAAAATTCCAAACTCATAAGATTTCATCACCAATAACCAAAACTCTCATCAAAAATCTGCATATACCTCATATAGGATTCTCAAGCCATAAAATCACATTTTCCAATTTTTTTTACTTTACATAACATATTTAATTCATTTACTCATAACTGGTCCATTTTTATGAAAAATACCAAATCAGTACAAAAAAATTTTCTTTTATGAGATTTAGTAGAATATAGTCCCATATTGAACATATATTTTTCTCAGAATTTTTAAAAATCATTTACTATTTTTCATATGGCCAAAATAGCCGAATATTTAGATATTGATAAAAAATTGTACTTTTATCCAAAAATTCCGAAAGTTACAGAGTATACTTCTATCATATACATGTACTCTCATTAAAAAATTCACCAATTTTGGAGTTAACCACAAGGAGTTATAAGCGGTTACTTTTAAAATAGTCTTTTCTCATAAAATTCACAACTCTTAATCTATACATCCAAAAATAGCCATTTTTGAACACAATCTAGAAAACTCATCAAATTATCATTTCAAATTTTTCCAAAATTTTTGAAGGTTAGAAAAATTACGAAACTGAAAAACATAACAACCCTTAAATTCCCTTACTATCCCATACCTCAAAAGAGCAGCACTTCTGACAGGATATCGGATATGACGCTGAAGGAAACTTACACTGATGAATAGCAACTCACTAAGTATCTAAATACTCACAAAATACACTCGATAATCTAGAGAGAAAAAGAGAGAAAACTTATGAATTCTGGTGTGCTTTTCAATTCTAACTTAGCCCTCTATTTATAGGAAAATGTTAGCACGCCAAAGCAGACTTAACCTGCTACCTGATGGCTTTATCTGCTACTATTCTAACCACCAAAAATTAGCCATCTTTCCCAACAACTAAAAGTGGGGCCCACCCATTTCTAGAATTTTCTACCAAAATTATTTATAAACCTAATTTCCGAATCAGTCACCTCTTAAAATTCATAACAAATCATTCATTCATTTTTAACGGTTCAAAATTTGTGAACATATACTCAACTTATATATGTATAACATATCCAAAAATCACAACGATCTAACGGTCGGATTAAATATTATAACTCACACAATAAAGCTGTAAGAACACCGATTTGATCTTTTAATACCTCCAATCCGATAAAATACTAATAAAATACCTCAACAATAATTCATCCATTTATAAGCACATAAATAAATCTATCATTTATATCCACATTAAATAAATATTTTTCCTATCATATAAATCAATAATTAATTATTAAATACTATTACAGAATCACAATAATGACAACCAGGCAGTTCCCAGAAAAGAGGGGGCTTTCCAATAAGGATTTTTTCTTACTGACGCGGAATTAGATGACCAAACCTCACCTTAGACAGAACTTTCTAGACATTGCCAATAATGCTATCTAATAATATTATTCAAATAATATGAATTATTGATCTATTAATGGAAAATATTGTGCAACAACAATTATTGAAACAACAATAATATAAAATATCAACGCATCAATTATTGATTCAATAAAATAAAATATTGAACAGAAATTACTGTAACAATTATTGAGTAGTGCCTTCTCACGTAATAATCAATAATTGAAAAAATATTGTGCAATAACGTGTGCTACTGTGCAACTACGCGTATTACTGTATTTTAACCACCAGGTATTCCAAACAGTGTTAACGGTAATAACTACGCCGTTATTTATAAAAACTCAAATTTGTCGTTTTCTTCATCCGACAGTTATTCTATTATGGGGCCCACAAATGGCTGCGCCGTCGTACGAATATTTCCCGACAGAAAAAATATTCCACGACTAAACGAATATTCCCCGATAACAATGAATGTTTTATAACCACTTGCGTATTTTGAAAAAAAAATTCATATATCACCCTTAACTTTAACTTTTATCAATTTAACCATTTAATGAATAGTAATTATAAGAAAAATTGAATACTTTTATTTTATAAAATTCGGGGTCTTACATTACCTCTTCGATATACCAGGTACGTACCCTAATTTCGAGGGTAAAATTTCATAAGAAGGGGAGGTTGTAAGACCCCAACTTTTATAAATAAAGATGAATTTTTTATAAATATCATTTTTGAATATTATGGAGTGAAATTGATATAATGTTATAGTTGTGGGTAATATTTATAAATTTTACAAAGTACGCAAGTTGCTATATAATATTCGATTAGTCGGAGAATATTCGTTTTAACAGGGAATATTCGTATGACGACACAATCATTGGTGGATCCCACAACGGAATTATTGTCGGATTGAGAAAACGACAAAAATATTTTATGAAAATAACGGCGGAAGTTTTTCCATTAATACTGTTGAACTACTCGGTAGTAAAAGTACAGTAATACGCATGGTTGCTGTGACGCCCCCAAAATTTGGTATACATCACCCATCTTGGGTCGCCAAATACATGGTACAGAATTCAAATACAACTTACTAATACAACTGTCGTGTATAATACGACAAAACATAACTGTGAGTTTGAATACAATTATTGTCTACTAGAGATTATACAAACTCAAAAGGAGTCCTCATTATAATTATTGTCACACTATTTAACAGAATAGTGAGGACTACTAATACTATCATCTGGTCCATCACTCCGTTCCCCGACTCGTCCCAGTTATATTCTCATTTCCTGAAGAGAACAGTGAAAGAAAGGGTGAGCTCAACTAGCCCAGTAAGAAATATTATGACTAAGATAATGCAAAATAAATTATCATTAGCCTTCAACAGTGTTAAACTGATAAAATATAATAAATATCAAGTTTAACTGCAGCGGAACAAGCAATCCATTAGAAGAGTCAAGTAGAGAATAAAATCTACTATCTTCTATGATTTAAAAGGTTTTTCAACACTGTTATCGCTGGGACTCAGCTTAATAAAATAATCCACATCATCGAATCACCCCTGCACTACGGCCAAGGATATTCTTTAGTATCACGACCACAATTATCCATGCACTACGGGCTAAGAATATTTGTGTATTCATTAATGGTTATGATCATGCCAACAACTGTCCATCAATGCACTACGGGCCAATGAGGACTTTTACCACATTATTTGTAACATTACGGTCATAATTATACCGAATAATCCCTGGTCATAATCATACCAAGTCCATCTATGCACTACAGTCAATATTTTATAAACATGAGGATGATGACAATGATATAAGAATTCAATAAAATAAGTTCAAGAATTAATTTATCTAAGAATTAACAACATCCAAATTGTCAATATGATACTGTTTTGTGGAGTAAAATTCAAGAATTCTTAGAAGAATATTTCCATGAAAAGATATTAGATGAAGCGCAAATATCAAAGATATTCCACTAATTTCATGGAGTATAGAAGTCAAAGTTTTAACCAACTGAGTATAATAAAAAATAGAATAACAAAAGAAATCACCATGCATGCGATAGACCACACAGACAGGTTATTTTAACAGAATAATAAATAATGGAACCAGGTCCGGCGTAAAACGTACAGACAGGATATTCCAACAGAATAATAATAAAGACGGAACCATGTCCGGTGTAAAACACACGGACAGGATGTTCCAACAGAATAATAATAAAGACGGAACCAGGTCCGGTGTAAAACACACAGACAGGATGTTCCAACAGAATAATAATAAAGACGGAACCAGGTCCGGTGTAAAACACACAGACAGGATGTTCCAACAGAATAATAAAAAAATGTCACCAAGTATAGGGTAGACCGCGTATACAGGTTATTCTAACAGAATAATAAATAATGGAATAACAGAAGTTCTCTTCATGAATACAAAAGAAATAATACCCCTTACCGTTTTAAAGAAGAACTGAAATAAAGAAGTATTTAAGTAACAGAATATTTTTCTTCTTTCTCTCTATAGTTTCTCTCTATAGTTTCTCTCTCTAGAGTTCAGTGAATTCGTAAGAAAATAATGAAGGAATGAGCTTCTATTTATAGAAAAATGGAATGCATAGTAACTAATACATGAACGGTCCTGATTGATTTACTTTAATCTGACGGTCCATATTTAAAGAAAAATTTTTTAAATAAAATATAATATATTCTATTTATAAAATAACTTTAATAAAGTATTCTGTTTTATATAAAAAGATGCTTCTGTTTTATTACGATAATAATACGAATAAAATAAAACTTCATTATCGCTAAATAATTCATATTATTAATTGACAATAATTGAATCAAACTGAGTGACTTCTCACATAAGCATTAATAATCAATACCGTGTGCTACTATGCAATCACACGTATTACTGTACTTTTACTACCGAGTAGTTCAACAGTATCAACGGTAAAACTTCCGCCGTTATTTTTAATAAAATATTTTTGTCGTTTTCTCAATCCGACAATAATTATGTTGTGGGATCCACTAATAATTGTGTCGTCGTACGTGTGATGCCCCAAAATTAGGTATACATCACCCATCTTGGGTCGTCAGATACATGGTACAGAATACAAATATAACTTACTAATACAACTGTCGTGTACAATACGACAAAACATAACTGTGAGTTTGAATACAATTATTGTCTACTAGAGACTATACAAACTCAAAAGGAGTCCTCATTACAGTTATTGTCACACTATTTAACAGAATAGTGAGGACTACTAATGCTATCATCTGGTCCATCACTCCGTTTCCCGACTCGTCCCAGCTATATTCTCATTTCTTGAAAAGAACAGTGAAAGAAAGGGTGAGCTCAACTAGCCTAGTAAGAAATATTATGACTAAGATAATGCAGAATAAATTATCATTAGCCTTCAACAGTGTTAAACTGATAAAATATAACGAACATCAAGTTTAACTGCAGCGGAACAAGCAATCCATTAAAAGAGTCAAGTAGAGAATAAAATCTACTATCTTCTATGATTTAAAAGGTTTTCCAACACTGTTATCGCTGGGACTCAGCTTAACAAAATAATCTACATCATCGAATCACCCCTGCACTACGGCCAAGGATATTCTTTAGTATCACAACCACAATTATCCATGTACTACGGGCCAAGAATATTTGTGTATTCATTAATGGTCATGATCATGCCAACAACTGTCCATCAATGCACTACGGGCCAATGAGGACTTTTACCACATCATTTGTAATATTACGGTCATGATTATACCAAATGATCCCTGGTCATAATCATACCAAGTCCATCTATGCACTACAGGCCACAGATGACTTTCAACATTTTATAAACATGAGTATGATGACAATGATATAAGAATTCAATAAAGCAAGTTCAAGAATTAATTTATCCAAGAATTAACAACGTCCAAATTATCAATATGATACTACTTTGTGGAGTAAAATTCAAGAATTCCTAGAAGAATATTTTCATGAAAAGATACTTTTCTTCTCTCTCTCTATAGTTTCTCTCTCTAGAGTTCAGTGAATTCGTAAGAAATAATGAAGGAATGAGTTGCTATTTATAGAAAAATAGAATGCATAGTAACTAATCCATGAACGGTTCAGATTGATTACTTTAATCTGACGGTCCATATTTAAAGAAAAATCTTTTAAATAAAATATAATATATTCTATTTATAGAATAACTTTAATAAAGTATTCTGTTTTATATAAAAAGATGCTTCTGTTTTATTACGTTAATAATACGAATAAAACAACACTTCATTATCGCTAAATAATTCATATTATTAACTGGCAATAATTGAATCAAACTGAGTGGCTTCTCACATAAGCATTAATAATCAACACCGTATGCTACTATGCAACCACACGTGTTATTGTACTTTTACTACCGAGTAGTTCAACAGTATCAATGGTAAAACTTCCGCCGTTATTTTTAATAAAATATTTTTATCGTTTTCTCAATCCGACAATAATTTCGTTGTGGGGTCCACCACTGATTGTGCCGTTGTACGAATATTCCATGTTAAAACGAATATTCTCCGACCAATCGAATATTATATAACAACTTGCGTACTTTGTAAAATTTATAAATAATACCCACAACTATAACATTATATCAAATTAACTCCATAATATTCAAAAATGATATTTATAGAAAATTCATCTTTATTTATAAAAGTTGGGGTCTTACAACCTCCCCTTCTTATGAAATTTCGTCCTCGAAATTAGGGTATGTACCTGGTATGTCGAAGAGGTAAGGATACCTTGACTTCATTTCAGATTCTAACTCCCAAGTCATTTCCTCAACATCGTGATTTCTCCAGAAACTTTGACTTGAGGTATAACCTTGGAGCGTAGAATATATTCCTTCTTATCCAAGATTTGAACAGGAACTTCTTCATACGTCAAATCCTCCGTTATTTCGTCTGGTTCTAACTCAATAATGTGGTTCGGGTCTTCCATATATTTACGTAACATGGATATGTGAAAAACGTTATGAACATGAGACATACTTAGCGGTAAAGCGAGTCTATAAGCCACAGTTCCTACTCGATCGAGGATTAAAAATGGACCGATAAATCGAGGATTGAGCTTTCCTCTATTTCCAAATCTCGTAACTCCTTTCCATGGAGCAACACGTAAGAACACATGATCTCCTATATCAAATTTCACGTCCTTTCGATGAAGATCAACATAACTCTTTTGTCGATCTTGTGAGGTTTTTATACGTTATCGGATCGTTTGAATCTTTTCTGTAGTCATACGTACCAACTCCGGTCCCAACAACGTTGCTTCACCCACCTCATCCCAGCATACTGGAGAACGACACTTTCTTCCATACAACGCTTCGAATGGAGCCACGCCAATACTTGCTTGATAACTGTTGTTGTAGGAAAACTCCACCAATGATAAGAACTTGTCCCACCTTTCCTTGAAGTCAAGGACACAGAGTCTTAATAAATCTTCCAGAGTTTGAATAGTCCTCTCTGATTGTCCGTCCGTCTGAGGATAATATGCCGAACTAAATCGTAAATCCGTGCCCATAGCTTTTTGTAAGCTAACCCAAAATCGTGAAGTGAATCTTGGGTCTCGGTCAGAAACTATGGATACTGACATACCATGCAGTCTTATAACCTCGTTTATGTATATACGAGCAAGACGTTCAAGTGTATAAGTTTCTCGTATCGATAAAAAATGAGCAGACTTGGTCAATCTATCAACAATGACCCAAATCGCATCAATACCTTGAGAAATCTTAGGAAGACCGGTAACGAAATCCATGGTAATATGCTCCCACTCCCATTTTGGAATTTTAAGTAGTTGCAATGGACCTTTTGGTACTTGATGCTCCGCCTTGACTCGTTGAGAAGTTAGACACCTTGAGATAAATAGCGCTATCTCTCGCTTCATATTGCTCCACCAAAATGTATGACGAAGATCATGATACATTTTGGTACTCCCAGGATGGATTACAAACGGTGTGTTGTGTGCCTCCATCATAATTTCATACTTTAAATCAGGGTCGTTAAGAACACAAAGTCTGGAGTTGACTCGAAGTATTCATTCTTCATCGATTCTTGCTTCCGGCATAGCACCTTCTTACACTTTCTTCCTCATACGCATCAGCTCCAGGTCTGTAGCTTGAGCAGCTTTAACTTTATCGATTAAAGTCGGTTCTACTCGTATATTCGCCATCATCACATGGGTCCCTGGAGTCTTTAACTCTATCTCCATCCTTTGCAAGTCACACAAAATGGGCCTTTGTGTTGACAATATTGCACTCGTACTTGCATATGATCTTCTACTCAATGCGTCAGCTACCACGTTCGCTTTTCCAGAATGGTATTGAATGATATGATCATAATCTTTCAACAGTTCAAGCCAAAGTCGTTGTCGCATGTTGAGTTCCTTTTGAGTGAAGAAATATTTAAGGTTTTATGATCCGTAAAGATCTCCACCTTCTCTCCATACAAGTAATGCCTCCAAATTTTAAGTGCAAAGACAACAGCTGCCAACTCTAGATCATGAATAGGATAATTCCTCTCATATTCCTTGAGTTGTCTTGATGCATAGGCTATGACTTTTCCATGTTGCATGAGAACGCATCACAACCTTTTGCTCGAAGCATCACTGTAGATGACAAATCCCTCCGATCCAGATGATATTGTTAGAACAGGTGCTGAAATGAGTCTCCTCTTGAGTTCTTGAAAACTCTTCTCACATTCTTCGCTCCAACCGAACTTTGTATCTTTCCGAGTCAGCTGAGTTAATGGAGTAGCGATTCGAGAAAATCCTTCCACGAATCTCCGATAATAACCAGCTAAACAGAGAAAGCTACGTACTTCGGTTACTGATTTAGGTTGCTCCCAGCATTGAATAGCTTCAATCTTTGTCGGGTCAACAGATATTCCACGACTTGATACTACGTGCCTAAGGAATGCTACCTCCTCCAGCCAGAACTCGCATTTCTTCAACTTGGCATAAAGCTTGTATTCACGAAGCTTTTGGAGTACCAGCCTCAAGTGTTGCTCATGATCTTCACGACTTTTGGAATAAATAAGGATGTCATCAATAAAGACGACCACAAAGTGATCCAAATATTCCTTGAATACCCGGTTCATCATATCCATGAAGGCAGCAGGAGCATTAGTCAATCCAAATGACATAACTAGGAATTCATAATGCCCGTACCGAGTTCTGAAAGCCGTCTTTAGAATATCCTCAGTTCTAACCTTCAGCTGATGATATCCAGAACAAAGATCGATCTTTGAAAAGAATTGTGCTCCTTGCAACTGGTCAAACAGGTCATCAATATGTGGCAATGGGTACCTATTTTTGATGGTGATATGATTCAACTCCCGATAATCAATACAAAATCGCATACTTCTATCTTTCTTCTTCACGAATAGAACAGGAGCACCCCAAGGAGAAGTACTAGGACGAATAAAGCCAATGTCTAACAATTCCTGCAGTTGGATCTTTAACTCCTGAAGTTTAATAGGAGCCATTCGATATGGGACTTTGGAAATTGGTTTTGTACCTGGTTCAAGGTCGATACAAAATTCAATTTCACGCTCTGGGGGTAGGCCAAGAAGTTCTTCAGGAAATACGTCAGGGAATTTATTAACAATAGAAATATCATTCAAAACTGACGTATTTTTGTTTAGATCCGTGACATGAGCTAAGAAAGCTTGACATCTATTTTTCAATAAACGAATAGCTTTATGGTTTGAGATGACATCGATTGATTTTAATGGTTTGGTTGCTTGAATTCGCATAATAGGTCGATTAGGAATATGAAAGCTAACAACCTTACGAAAATAATCAATTTTTGCATGATGAGTAGTTAACCAATCAATCCCTAGAATCACGTCAAATACAAGTATTTTTAATGAAATAAGATCGACAGGTAATGTATGGGTACCAACTTGAACCAAACAAGACTTATAAACCATGGATGTAATGAAGGTTTCTCCCAATAGAGTTTCAACAGATAAGTCAAAGTTTAATTTCTCCGGAGTCAAATTTAATCGATGAGCGCAAGTAGGATAAATAAAAGAATGGGTAGAACCAGTATCAAATAAAGTATAGACTTTATTAGAGTTTATGATAAGCTTACCCGTGATGACCTCATTCGAGTTTCTTGCTTTCTGGGAGGTCACAACAAACGCTCTCCCTTGCACTACCGATTTTGACTTTTCTGGGACGACCTTTGGTGTCTCCATCCTGGCTGAACTTGTTTTTAGTAAACGACAAAATTGAGTTAAATGACCTTCTCTTCCACAATTATAACATGCTTTAGATGGCATCGCGCAGTTTGGACCGATATGCCCCTCCCCTCCGCATTTGAAACATATGATAGGTGGTCGTTCTCCTTCCTTAACAACGAGTGCTGGTGCTGACGTCTTTCCATCATTGTTGAATCTCCTCTTCTTGAAATGACCATTCTTATTATTTTGGCCCTGATTGTGACAACCCCAAAATAGGTCCATTCCATCCAACCTATTCTGAGTCGCCAAATACATGGTACAGAAAATAACTACAACTTTATTACAACAATTGTCGTGCAAAATACAACAACACATATGCTGTGAGTTTGGATACAAATATATACCAAATGTGACTCATGTCCCAACCATGGACAGCACCTCACAATGACACCTTACATAAAGGTATAGTCAAAAACTGTTTTAGAAATTAGAATATTTGGGAAGTGCTCAAGGAAATCTTCGTACATGGGAGGCCATACATCTAGGTTATGATAGATATCATATACCCACATAATTATCCTCGGTTGACCCAATAGACCCCAAAGAAAAATGAGAAGATTACTATCATATTCTTTCCAATGGTGAGTCTTCTCTTGACATATCATTATCTCCACCATCTCTAATTGAGAATTATACTTCAACCAAACTCCAAGATCATATAGGTAATGCTTGTAGATATACTCAACTAGTGGATGTGCACAACCTTATCTTATGATAACATGAGGTTGTATGTCATTCGACATCTTGTATGATAGTGGCAAAACACCCTTCCAACGTTGGGTTCGCCTCACCCTAGTTGATTCACCAAATATAACTACTAAATGATGTATAAAATACAACACACTTTTCTATACTGCTTAGGGAGAACCTCCACAGTTAGAGACCACCGTTCTATCTCCCTGTTACCCTCGCTCGACCCAGCTACACTCTTATTACCTGAAAGGAATTGTGAAGCAAAAGGGTGAGCACAACTAGCTCAGTAAAGAATATTATGTCTAAAGATAATTAAATTATCAATAGCATTCATCAGTAATAAATCAGAAATTTAGAACATATGGTAGATGATAAAACTTTTCAACCATAGTTGCAGCGGAACGAGCAATCCATTAGAAGAGTCAAATAGACTATAAAGTCTACTATCTTCTCCACATTAAAAGTCCACCAACAATGCTTTAACCCTGTAACATCAATCAACAGTTCCTGTCCACAATCATGTGAATAACTCATAATCATAATTATGGTTCTAAATTCCTTTTCGCATTCAGGACGAGGATAATTTTCATCACCTGTCTTTACCTGAAACATCAAAGATCATGGTTATACCAAATCACAGTTCCTGTTCATAATCATATTAATAAATTCATCTTTGCACTACAGGCCAACGATATTCGTCAACAGTTCATCTTTGCACTACTGGCCAAAGATATTGAATAACAGGTCATCTTTGTACTACGGGCCAAAGATATTCATCAACAATTTATCTTTGCACTACAGGCCAAAGATATTCCTCAACAGTTCATATTTGCACTACAGGCCAAATATATTCATATCTCAAAGAAATACATAATCATTTCAGAATTTATATACACCATAATTATAACCATGTTAATCAATTCATTTTTACACTTAAGCTAAAGATATTTAATTATAAATTCAATGGTCATGATCATACCAGTTAACAATTCATCTTTGCACTACAGGCCAAAGACATTCCTCAGTCACGATCATACCAATAATTTACCCATCTTTACACTTAAGTGAAAAAGAAATTCAACATCAGGGTTATAAAAATGTTATATATGATAATAAAAACAATATGATCAACAACTGCATTTATTTTCAAAAGCAACAATCATAAATCAACGATAATTTGGTCAGAAAAAGAAACCAATTTTTGTCGTGAGTAGTACCCGTGAATAGTAACTCGTGAATAGTAACTCATAAATAGTAACTCGTGAATAGTAACTCATAAATAGTAACTCATGAATAGTATTCTGTATTCGTACATATTACCGTATACGTAAATAATGTCATATACGTAAATAGTACCATATACATGAATAGTGCCGTATACGTGAATAGTGCCGTATACGTGAATAGTAACTCCGACTCAAAAAGTTTCAAATTTGATAAAATGTTCATACCAACATTTCGGTATAATGATATTAAAGAAAATATCATTTTAAGAATAATATAACACCCCTTACTATCCCTTACAATCCCTTACCTCAAAAGAGCAGTATTTCTGATCGGAATGTAAAGCCGAAGGAACCTTGCACTGAATAGCAACTCTCAAAGTATCTAAAAACTCACAAAATATGCTTCATAATATAGAGAGAGAAAGAGAGAAAACTTATGTTTCTGGTGTGATTTTCAATTCTAACTTAGCCCTCTATTTATAGAAAAATGCTAGCACGCCGAAGCAGACTTGACCTACAACCTGATGGCTTTACTTGCCACTATTCCTACCCACCACATTTGAATAAAAATTTCAGCATATTTCTTCACCAACCAAGAGTGGGGCCCACCAATTTTAGAATTTTCCACCAAAATGATTAACTCCGAAAATTCAATAATTTCTGAACCAGTCATCTCGTAAAATTCATAACAAATCATACGTTCATTTTTAACGGTTCAAAATTTGTAGACATATACTCAACTTGTATATGTATAACATATCCAAATATTACCACGATCCAACGGTCGGATTAAAAATTATAACACTCGCAAAATATCTCAAAAACCCTAATTTTTAATACCTCCATTCCGACAAAATACTGATAAAATACCTCAACATTAATTCCTTCATTTATAATCACATAAATAAATCCATCATTTATATTCACATCAAATAAATATTTCATTATCATATAGATCAATAATTAATTATTCACAAATAATATTACAGAATCACAATAATGACAACCAGGCAGTTCCCAGGAAAGAGGGGGCTTTCCAATAAGAATTTCTCCTTACTGGCGCACAATTAGATGACCCAACCTCTCCTTAGACAGAACTTTCTAGACATTGCCAATAATGCTATCTAATAATATTATTCAAATAATATGAATTATTGATCTGATAATGGAGAATACTGTGCAGTGACAATTATTGAAACAACAATAATATAAAATATCAACGCAGCAATTATTGAATCAATAAAATAAAATATTAAACAGTAATTACTGTGACAATTATTCAGTAGTGCCTTCTTACGTAAGAATCAATAATTTCAAAAATACTGTGCAATACCGTGTGCTACTGTGCAATAACGCGTATTACTGTATTTCAACCACCGGGTATTCCAACAGTGTTAACGGTAACAACTACGCCGTTAATTATAAAAACTCAAATTTTGTCATTTTTTTCATCCGACAGTTATTCGTTATGGGGCCCACAAATGGCTGCGCCGTCGTACGAATATTTCCCGACAGAAAGAATATTCCATGACCAAACGAATATTCCCCGACAAAAATGAATATTTTATAACCATTTATGTATTTTGAAAAAAAAATCATATATCACCCTTAACTTTAACTTTTTATCAATTTAACCATTTACTGAATAGTAATTATAAGAAAAATTGAATACTTTTATTTCATAAAATTCGGGGTCTTACACTGATTACCACCGAAATGGTTACCATTTCTGGCGTGTTGATTCCCTCCATACTTGTTGTCACCGTTTCGATGACTGCTCTCACTAGTATTATCATTTTGCTGACTACTCTCTTTTGGTTGCGTTGACTCATTATCGCGCTCCACTAACTGAGCCATATTCACAACATCTGAATACAAACACAGTTTATGAGAAATAAGATGTTGACGTATCTCAGATTTCAAACCTCGCAAAAACATTCGCGTCATTCACTCTTCATTATCGACCAAGTGGGACGTAAACCGGGACAACTCAGCAAATTTAGCCTCATACTGCGACACGGTCATATTATTCTACTCTAATTTGATGAACTCCACCTCCTTCATGTGACGAATACTTTCGGGAAAGTATTTGTCATTGAACAGCTCTTGGAACTTCTCCCAAGACATCTTCAGTGCGGCAGGTTGAGTACGCTTAATCGATTCTCACCAGTAATCTGCCTCTCCTCGCAACATAAAGGCGGCAAAGGGAACTTTTTGCTCCTCGGAGCATCCCAAGACATCAAATATCTTGGTGATCTGCTTTATCCATGTTTCCGCTATAAGTGGTTTTGGCTCTCCCTTAAACTCCGGTGGTCCCAACTCCTTGAACTGTTTAGCAGTGACCGTCCGAGTGTTTTCAGTGTTTCCACCTACATTTTGAACAGGAGCCGCTCTCGCCTGCTGTTGCATAAACTGCATAAAGCTTCTAAACATTTCATCATTCATCATTTGGTCAGTATTGTTGTTTGCATGAGGATTGTCGCCTTCCTGATGCACATTATCCCGATTATTGATATGTGGTGAATCAACAGTCGCCTGTGCTCCATTGCTATTCTCAACATTCTCGGATGCCATTTTCAGATACTGCCACAAAATAAAAGTTAATTGATATGTCATATATTATCCTTATATTCTGACCGACCAAGTAAATACCATGCAAATAAACTTAGGTAGGTCATACTAACGAAGGAATTTCCCGTCTCTCCCCTCCTAGTTCTATTCTCACATCTTAGCCAAGGATCATATTCCTAAGCTTTGATACCAACTGTGACGCCCCCAAAATTAGGTAGACATCACCCATCTTGGGTCGCCAGATATATAGTACAAAATACAAATACAACTGTCGTGTACAATACGACAAAATATAACTGTGAGTTTGAATACAATTATTGTCTACTAGAGACTATACAAACTCAAAAGGAGTCCTCAATACAATTATTGTCACACTATTTAATAGAATAGTAAGGACTACTGATACTATCATCTGGTCTATCACTCCGTTCCCCGACTCGTCCCAGCTATATTCTCATTTCCTGAAGAGAACAGTGAAAGAAAGGGTGAGCTCAACTACCCCAGTAAGAAATATTATGACTAAGATAATGCAGAATAAATTATCATTAGCTTTCAACAGTGTTAAACTGATAAAATATAACGAACATCAAGTTTAACTGCAGCGGAACAAGCAATCCATTAAAAGAGTCAAGTAGAGAATAAAATCTACTATCTTCTATGATTTAAAAGGTTTTTCAACACTGTTATCGCTGGAACTCAGCTTAACAAAATAATCCACATCATCGAATCACCCCTGCACTACGGCCAAGGATATTCTTTAGTATCACGACCACAATTATCCATGCACTACGGGCCAAGAATATTTGTGTATTCATTAATGGTCATGATCATGCCAACAACTGTCCATCAATGCACTACGGGCCAATGAGGACTTTTACCACATCATTTGTAATATTACGGTCATGATTATACCGAATGATCTCTGGTCATAATCATACCAAGTCCATCTATGCACTACAGGCCACAGATGACTTTCAACATTTTATAAACATGAGGATGATGACAATGATATAAGAATTCAATAAAACAAGTTCAAGAATTAATTTATCCAAGAATTAACAACGTCCAAATTGTCAATATGATATTACTTTGTGGAGTAAAATTCAAGAATTCCTAGAAGAATATTTCCATGAAAAAATACTAGATGAATCGCAAATATCAAAGATATTCCCCTAATTTCATGGAGTATAGAAGTCAAAACTTTAACCAACTGAGTATAATAAAGAATGGAATAACAAAAAAAATTACCATGCATGCGATAGACCACACAGACAGGTTATTCCAACAGAATAATAAATAATGGAACCAGGTCCGGCGTAAAACGTACAGACAGGATATTCCAACAGAATAATAATAAAAACGGAATCAGGTCTGGCGTAAAACGCACAGACAGGATATTCGAACAGAATAATAATAAAGACGGAACCAGGTCCGGTGTAAAACACACAGACAGGATGTTCCAACAGAATAATAATAAAGACGGAACCAGGTCCGGTGTAAAACACAAAGACAGGATGTTCCAACAGAATAATAATAAAAACGAAATCAGGTCCGATGTAAAACACACAGACAAGATGTTCCGGGTAGACCGCGTATACAGGTTATTCCAACAGAATAATATGAAATGGAATAACAAAACTTCTCTTCATGAATAAGAAAGAATAACACCCCTTACCGTTTTAAAGAAGAACTGAAATAAGGAAGTAGTTAAGTAGCAGAATACTTTTCTTCTCTCTCTCTATAGTTTCTCTCTCTAGAGTTCAGTGAATTCGTAAGAAATAATGAAAGAATGAGCTGCTATTTATAGAAAAATAAAATGCATAGTAACTAATCCATGAACGGTCCAGATTGATTACTTTAATCTGACGGCCCATATTTAAAGAAAAATCTTTTAAATAAAATATAATATATTCTATTTATAGAATAACTTTAATAAAGTATTTTGTTTTATATAAAAAAATGTTTCTATTTTATTACGTTAATAATACGAATAAAACAAAACTTCATTATCGCTAAATAATTCATATTATTAACTGACAATAATTGAATCAAACTGAGTGACTTCTCACATAAGCATTAATAATCAACATCGTGTGCTACTATACAACCACACGTGTTACTGTACTTTTACTACCGAGTAGTTCAACAGTATCGATGGTAAAACTTCCGCCGTTATTTTTAATAAAATATTTTTGTCATTTTCTCAATCCGACAATAATTCCGTTGTGGGGTCCACCAATGATTGTGCCGTTGTACGAATATTCCCTGTTAAAACGAATATTTCCTGACCAATCGAATATTGTATAGCAATTTGCGTACTTTTGCAAAATTTATAAATATTACCCACAACTATAACATTATATCAAATTAACTCCATAATATTCAAAAATGATATTTATAAAAAATTCATCTTTATTCAAAAAGTTGGGATTTTACAGTTGCATAGTAGCACACGGTATTGATTATTGATGCTTACGTGATTAGTCACTCAGTTTTGTTTTATTAGTATTATTAATGTAATAAAACAGAAAAACTTTTTAAATAAAACAGAATACTTTTATAAAGTTATTCATTTTATTAGGCTAATAATAAAATCTTTTTATATAAAACAGAATACTTTTATAAAGTTATCTGTTTTATTAGACAAAAATTAGAATATATTATATTTTATTATGCATAGTGTTTGCATAGTGCATGCATAGTGTTTGTTTGAAGTATAATTCTCAATTAGAGACATTGGAAATAATGATAAGTCAAGAGAAGACTCACCATTGGGAAGAATATGATAGTAAACTTCTCGTTTTTCTTTGGGGTCTATTGGGTCAACCAAGGATAATTCTGTGGCCATATGATATCTATCATAACCTAGATGCATGGCCTCCCATGTACGAAGGTTTCCTTGAGCACTTTCCAAATATTCTAATTTCTAAAACAGTTTTTGACTATACCTTTATGTAAGGTGTCATTGTGAGGTGCTGTCCATGGTTGGGACATGAGTCACATTTGGTATATATTTGTATCCAAACTCACAGCATATGTGTTGTTGTATTTTGCACGACAATTATTGTAATAAAGTTGTAGTTGTTTTCTGTACCATGTATTTGGCGACTCAGAATAGGTTGGATGGAATGGACCTATTTTGGGATTGTCACAGTTGGTATCAAAGCTTAGGGATATGGTCTCTGGCGGAGATCGGAGAATAGAACTAGGAAGGGAGAGACGAGTAAAATCCTTCGCTAGTGTATCCTACCTAAGCTTATTTGTTGGTCAGTCATAATATCGGGATATTATGTGATATGTTAATTTGTTCAATTAACCCTTGTTTTGAAGCTATATTCTAGAATGATATCTAAAATACAGGAGATGAGCAATGGAGAAATCATGATGACAGGGAAGATGGAATCTGAAATGAAAGCAAGGTATTCTCAACTTTTTGAAATACCAGGTACGTAAATTTCGGGGACGAAATTTCATAAGGAGGGGAGATTGTAAGACCCCGAATTTTATGAAATAAAAGTATTCAATTTTTCTTATAATTACTATTCAGTAAATGGTTAAATTGATAAAAAGTTAAAGTTAAGGGTTGTAAGACCCCGAATTTTATGAAACTAAAGTATTCAATTTTTATTTATTTAGTAAATGGTTAAATTGATAAATGGTCAAATGAACATTAATCGGATAAATGAGTGAATAAAAGAGGAGAATTAAATCTTCTAGAAGAGGGGAGGCGGCTAAGAAATTGATTAGAGAAATTGGGAGATCACGAGGTGGGGGAAATGCTGATATTAATTTTCTGTATGCTTCCCAATTCTTCATAAACATTGCACCAAATATTTTTCTATTGGTCCATTTATTTTGTGGGGCAAAGATGTGGCCATCCATTTTGGCTGAAAAGTCACATGTTCAGCACTTTGCTTCTCATTTTTTTTCCAAGGAATGTTGGCCATTCTTTTTGGCTAAGTCAAATATGCAGCCTTTTTCTTCTCATTCTCTCATGCTCCCTCCCGTAGCCATGTTCAGAAGAAGAAAGAGAGAAGAGAGAGAGGAAAGAGAAAGAAAGGAAGAAAGAGAAAGAAAGAAGAAGATGAAACCATGGAAGCATGATGGTAGAATAAGAACTAAAAAGGTAAAACCAAAACTTCCCATCTCTTTAATTTTTCCTAAGAGTTTGAATTGTTGAAAGTTGGATTATAAGGGATCATGATGGATCCAAAGTTGTAAGGGAGTATATGATAAAAATTTTATGTTTAATCCATGTCATAATAGAATTTAAGAACAAAAAGTTTGGCATATGTTTGAGGATGAACAAAAGTTATGTTGAGGACTTAAATCAAACTTGTAAAAGTGTTGATGGTTGATTTATGTGTAAATATGAGGAGGAAGATCTATAGATTAAGAAGTTATGGAAATATTCTAATTTGAAAGAACTAAAAATGATTTAAATTGAAGTTGTGATGAAAGTTTTCATAAAACATGTTAATCGATGAAAAACTTAGTCTTGGGGGACTTTGGAGCCAAATTTTGGAATAATTAATGAATCTGAAAAATTCTAAAATCATGGGGGTTTTGTAGAGCATGTTACGAGCTTTCCATAGCCTCGAAAACGGACTAATTCCGATAACGGATGAAGAAGTTATGAAGATTTAAAATATGTGTGTCAAAAGTTGCAAAATTTGGAAAATTGGAGTTAAGTGCCAAAGTTTGAGCGCCTAGGCGCTAGGCTCGGCGCTTAAAATCTGCTCTTGGGCGCCTAGGCGCTTGCCCAAGGCCAAATTTGGGCGCCTAGGCGCTGGTCAAGTGTTAAGTCAAAATCTGTCCGGACGTCCTTTAGTATATTGAGCATAACTTTTTCATACGAACTCCGATTGAGGAAATTCAAGATGATCCGGAACGAGGACGAATGGGCCTACAACTTTTGTTCTTTAGGTGTTTCAATTTGAGGTCGTTAGAATGGGTCAAAATGGTTATCTTTGGGACTGTTGTGTTTTTGGAGGCAATCGGAGGACGTCGGGCATTCACGTATGCAACGTGTAATGTTTTCGACGATAAAGGATGTTGTTCTAAGTTGTAAAACATGAAAATTATTAAATATAATGATATTATGCAAAGACAACTTAAATGAATAATGAATTATTAGTTGATGTATATATTATTCGAGATAATTATGATTTGATGTTGATCCTTACTTTTAATAGAATTTAAATTATTTATAAGTAAGGTATTGATTTGATTCCTACGTAAGAAGTCACTTGGTATTTATTTCAATAATTACCACAGTAGTTGTTACACAGTGACTCATATTATTTGATTTGATATAGTTGGCAGTATTGAGAGTCTGTGTTAGTAATTGTGAATAATGGTTCAAAGATTGAAAGGTTGTTGATTAAAAGATAAGAATGATATACAGATGTTTGCTCAATTATTTTCTTTTTACAAAAGTAAGTTTGGCAGGACTTGCCGACACTCTACTTTTTCTAAAGTAGTATGGACCACAACTCTATTATTGAACAAATTTTGTTAAAACGTGTACAAGTTGATTTAATTTTCTCTGCGGGACCATAAATTCCACTGCCATTATTATATACCTCATTTGGTTATTTTGTCAAAGCAGGTGTGCTAGTTGTTTACTAAATTTTTAGTATAAATAGGTTGCTCGGCTGAGTAACTAAAGACACACCATCACTACACAAAAAATATAGAATTCTTTTACTTCAATATTGTGAGTATTTCTATTGAGTGTAATATTACTCCAAGTGTAGATAAGGAATGCAAGCATTGTTTAAGATGATCAATTTCACAGAAAGCATAATCAAGTCACATGCTAAGGTAAGGGATATCATTATTGTGGTAAGATGTATCATTTTTATGGTAAAGTGATATCATTTTCTTTCATACTCCATATTATGGTAAGATGGTATTATTCATTTTTTTCAGCTTATCATTAAATGATGAAAGGTTCTGAAAGGATTAGAATATCCTTAATAGTTTGTGTTTCATCTATTATTATGTTATGAATATGAACTGTTGATGAATATATTTGGCATGTAGTGCAAATATGAACTGTTGAGGAATATCTTTGGCCTGTAGTGCAAAGATGAATGGTTGATGAATATCTTTAGCCCGTAGTGCAAAGATGACATGTTGTTGAATATCTTTGGCCTGTAGTGCAAAGATGACCTGTTGTTGTATATCTTTGGCCTGTAGTGCAAAGATGAATGGTTGATGAATATCTTTAGCCCGTAGTGCAAAGATGACCTGTTGTTGAATATCTTTGGCCTGTAGTGCAAAGATGACCTGTTGTTGTATATCTTTGGCCTGTAGTGCAAAGATGAATTGTTGATGAATATCTTTGGCCCGTAGTGCAAAGATGACCTGTTGTTGAATATCTTTGGCCTGTAGTGCAAAGATGGATGGTTGATTATTGGTTTTACAGTTGTATATCTTTTGCCTGTAGTGCAAAGATGGACTGTTGGTAATTGGTTTTACAGTTGTATACCTTTTGTCTGTAGTGCAAAGGTGGACTGTTGGTTATTAGTTTTACAGTTGTATATCTTTGGCATGTAGTGCAAAGTTGAACTATTGATGTACTTGATTATAAATATGAATTGTGATTTAATTATAATCTGTGGTAGTTCAGGTGAAGACAGGTGATAATAGTTCTCTTTGTCTTGGGTATAACCAAGAACTGTTGATGATTATTACAGGAATGAAATATTAACGATGGATTTTTAATCTAGAGGAGATAGTAGACATTATGTTCTACTTAACTCTTCTAATGGATTGCTCGTTCCGCTGCAACTATGGTTGAAAATTTTTATCTTCTACCATATATTCTAAATATCTGATTTAGTATTGATGAAGGCTATTGATAATGTAATTATCTTAAGACATGATATTCTTTACTGGGCTGTTTGTGCTCACCCTTTTACTTCACCACCCCTTTCAGGTAATAAAAGTGTAGCTGGGACTAGCAGAGAGAACTTGGTTATAAAGTGGTGATACGAATTAGTCACAAGCCTATTCAAAATATGAAACGGTGTGGCATAATAATTTTATTGAGAATAATAAAATGTGTGTAACATATTTTATACCTCATTTACTAATTGGTTTGGTGAACAATTATAGGGTGATGAGGACCCGACCTTGAAAGCGTCAAAAATACACCGCATTAGAATGATGAGAACAAAAATCTTCTCGTGTTTCTTCGGGACTTGAATTATTTGTTGCTGTACTTTATATGGCATTGTGATAATTTAAGTATGAATATTGTCGTATTATATACGTTACAATATTTGTATTGAAACTCACATTATATGTGTCGTCGTATTTTGCACGACAGTTGTATAAATGAAGTTGTATGTACTATGTTTTTGGCGACTCAGAATGGGTGATGTATACCTATTTTGGGGTTGTCACAAGGGTGATGTATGAATTTTTTTTCAAAATACATAAGTGGTTATAAAATATTCATTTTTGTCGGGGAATATTCGTTTGGTCATAAAATATTCTTTCTGTCGGGGAATATTCGTACGACGGCGCAGCCATTTGTGGGCCCCATAACGAATAACTGTCGGATGAAGAAAATGACAAAATTTGAGTTTTTATAATTAACGGCGTAGTTATTACCGTTAACACTGTTAGAATACCCGGTGGTTAAAATACAGTAATACGCGTTATTGCACAGTAGCACACGGTATTGCACAGTATTTTTAAAATTATTAATTCTTACGTAAGAAGACACTACTGAATAATTGTCACAGTAATTACTGTTCAATATTTTATGTTATTGATTCAATAATTGTTGCGTTGATATTTTATATTATTGTTGTTTCAATAATTGTCACTGCACAGTATTCTCCATTATCAGATCAATAATTCATATTATTTGAATAATATTATTAGATAGCATTATTGGCAATGTCTAGAAAGTTCTGTCTAAGAAGAGGTTTGGTCATCTAATTGCGCGCCAGTAAGGAGAAATTCTTATTGGAAAGCCTCCTCTTTCCTGGGAACTGCCTGGTTGTCATTATTGTGATTCTGTAATATTATTTGTGAATAATTAATTATTGATCTATATGATAATGAAATATTTATTTGATGTGGATATAAATGATGGATTTATTTATGTGATTATAAATGAAGGAATTAATGTTGAGGTATTTTATCAGTATTTTGTAGGAATGGAGGTATTAAAAATTAGGGTTTTTGAGATATTTTGCGAGGGTTATAATTTTTAATCCGAGCGTTGGATCGTGGTAATATTTGGATATGTTATACATATACAAGTTGAGTATATGTCTACAAATTTTGAACCGTTAAAAATGAACGTATGATTTGTTATGAATTTTACGAGATGACTGGTTCAGAAATTATTGAATTTTTGGAGTTAATCATTTTGGTAGAAAATTCTAAAATTGGTGGGCCCCACTCTTGGTTGGTGAAGAAATATGCTGAGATTTTTATTCAAATGTGGTGGGTGGGAATAGTAGCAGGTAAAGCCATCAGGTTGCAGGTTAAGTCTGCTTCGGCGTGCTAACATTTTCCTATAAATAGAGGGCTAAGTTAGAATTGAAAATCACACCAGAAACATAAGCTTTCTCTCCTTCTCTCTCTATATTATGAAGCATATTTTATGAGTTTTTAGATACTTTGAGAGTTGATATTCAGTGCAAGGTTACTATTCATGAGTTACTATTCACGTGTACTATTTATGATAAAAAATAGTTTCTTTTTCTGACCAAATTATCGTTGATTTATGATTGTTGCTCTTGAAAATAAATGCAGTTGTTGATCATATTGTTTTTATTATCATATATAATATTTTTATAACCCTGATGTTGAATTTCTCTTTCACTTGAGTGTAAAGATGGGTAAATTATTGGTATGATCGTGACTGAGGAATATCTTTGGCCTGTAGTGCAAAGATAAATTGTTAACTGGTATGATCATGACCATTGAATTTATAATTGAATATCTTTAGCTTAAGTGTAAAGATGAATTGATTAACATGGTTATAATTATTGTTTATATAAATTCTGAAATGATTATATATTTGAGATATGAATATATTTGGCCTGCAGTGCAAATATGAACTGTTGAAGAATATTTTTGGCCTGTAGTGCAAAGATGAATTGTTGATGAATATCTTTGGCCCGTAGTGCAAAGATGACCTGTTATTGAATATCTTTGGCCAGTAGTGCAAAGATGAACTGTTGACGAATATCGTTGGCCTGTAGTGCAAAAGATGAATTTATTAATATGATTATGAACAGGAACTGTGATTTGGTATAACCATGATCTTTGATGTTTCAGGTAAAGACAGGTGATGAAAATTATCCTCATCCTGAATGCGAAAAGGAATTTAGAACCATAATTATGATTATGAGTTATTCACATAATTGTGGACAGGAACTGTTGATTGATGTTACAGGGTTAAAACATTGTTGGTGGACTTTTAATGTGGAGAAGATAGTAGACTTTATAGTCTATTTGACTCTTCAAATGGATTGCTCGTTCCGCTGCAACTATGGTTGAAAAGTTTTATCATCTACCATATGTTCTAAATCTCTAATTTATTACTGATGAATGCTATTGATAATTTAATTATCTTTAGACATAATATTCTTTACTGAGCTAGTTGTGCTCACCCTTTTGCTTCACAATTCCTTTCAGGTAATAAGAGTGTAGCTGGGTCGAGCGGGGGTAACAAGGAAATAGAACGGTGGTCATCATTTAGTAGTTATATTTGGTGAAGAAAATAGGGTGAGGCGAACCCAACGTTGGAAGGGTGTTTTGTCACTATCATACAAGATGTCTAATGACATACAATCTCGTGTCATCATAAGACAGGGTTGTGCTCATCCACTTGCTGAGTATCTTTACGAGCACTACCTATATAATCTTGGTGTTTGTTTGAAGTATAATTCTCAATTAGAGACAGTGGAGATAATGATAAGTCAAGAGAAGACTCACCATTGGGAAGAATATGATAGTAAACTTCTCGTTTTTCTTTGGGGTTTATTGGGTCAACCAAGGATAATTCTGTGGCCATATGATATCTATCATAACCTAGATGCATGGCTTCCCATATACGAAGGTTTCCTTGAGCACTTTCCAAATATTCTAATTTCTAAAACAGTTTTTGACTATACCTTTATGTAAGGTGTAATTGTGAGGTGCTGTCCATGGTTGGGACATGAGTCACATTTGGTATATATTTGTATCCAAACTCACAGCATATGTGTTATTGTATTTTGCACGACAATTGTTGTAATAAAGTTGTAGTTGTTTTCTGTACCATGTATTTGGCGACTCAGAATAGGTTGATTGGAATGGACCTATTTTGGGGTTGTCACATATATCATAATTTTTTTGATGCAATGTATCATACTTATTAAATTAATGTATCATACTTGTGAGGATGATACAATACCTTTGGAGCCAATAATGTGAAAGGAAGCACTCATAGCGTCAACAACTCTTCACAAGTTTTTATTACAATTCTAGAATGCAACACCTGAACTTTTGGACGCATTGAAAGAAATTAGATGAAATTCAATTAGATTTGAATTTCAAGACAAAACAAACGAGAATAGAAACATATTTTACAAGATTACTGTAAGACCCCGAATTTTATGAAATAAAAGTATTCAATTTTTCTTATAATTACTATTTAGTAAATGGTTAAATTGATAAAAGTTTAAAGTTATGGGTGAAATATTAATTTTTTTCAAAATACACAAGTGGTTATAAAATATTCATTGTTGTCGGGGAATATTCGTTTGGTCGTGGAATATTCTTTCTGTCGGGGAATATTCGTACGACGGCGCAGCTATTTGTGGGCCCCATAACGAATAACTGTCGGATGAAGAAAACGATAAATTTGAGTTTTTACAAATAACGACGTAGTTGTTACCGTTAACACTGTTGGAATACCCGGTGGTTAAAATACAGTAATACGCGTTATTACACAGTAGCACACGGTATTGCACAGTATTTTTAAAATTATTGATTCTTACGTAAGAAGGCACTACTCAATAATTATTACAGTAATTACTGTTCAATATTTTATTTTATTGATTCAATAATTGCTACGTTGAAATTTTGTATTATTGTTGTTCAATAATTGTCACTGCACAGTATTTCTCCATTATCAGATCAATAATTCATATTATTTGAATAATATTATTAGATAGCATTATTGGCAATGTCTAGAAAGTTCTGTCTAAGGAGAGGTTTGGTCACCTAATTACGCGCCTGTAAGGAGAAATTCTTATTGGAAAGCCCCCTCATTCCTGGGAACGACCTGGTTGTCATAAATGTGATTCTGTAATATTATTTGTGAATAATTAATTATTGATTCATATGATAAGAAAATATTTATTTTATGTGGATATAAATGAGGGATATATTTTTGTGGTTAAAAATGAAGGAGTTAATGTTGAGGTTTTTATCAGTATTTTTGTCGGAATGGAGGTATTAAAAATCAGGGTTTTTGAGATATTTTGCGGGGGTTATAATTTTTAATCCGACCGTTGGATCGTGGTAATTTTTGGATATGTTATACATATATAAGTTGAGTATATGTCCACAAATTTTGAACCGTTAAAAATGAACGTATGATTTATTATGAATTTTACGAGATGACTGGTTCAGAAATTGTTGAATTTTCGGAGTTTATCATTTTGGTGGAAAATTCTAGAATTGGTGGGCCCCACTTGTGGTTGGTGAAGAAATGTGCTGAATTATATTTCAAATGTGGTGGGTGGGAATAGTAGCAGGTAAAGCCATCAGGTTGCAGGTCAAACCTACCAAAATTTTCCTATAAATAGAGGGCTAAGTTAGAATTGAAAATCACACCAGAAACATAAGCTTTCTCTCTTTCTCTCTCTAGATTATTGAGTGTATTTTGTGAGTATTTAGATACTTGGTGAGTTACTATTCATCAGTGCAAGTTTCCTTCAGCATCATATCCGATATCCAGTCAGAATACTGCTCTTTTGAGGTAAGGGATAGTAAGGGATAGTAAGGGATTTTAAGGGTTGTTATGATTTTCAGTTTCGTAATTTTTCTGAACTTCAAAAATTCTGGAAAAATTTGAAATGATATTTTGATGAGTTTTATTGATTGTGTCCAAAAATGGTGATTTTTGGATGTATAGATTGAGAGTTATGAATTTTATGAGAAAAGACTATTTTAAAAGTAACCGCTTATAATTCCTTGTGATTAACTCCAAAATTGATGAAATTTTTATTGGGAGTACATGTATATGATAGAAGTATACTCTGTAAATTTCAGAATTTTTAGGCAAAAGTATAATTTTTGATAAATGTCTAAATATTCGGCTATTTTGGCCATATGAAAAATAGTAAATGACTTTTAAAAATTCTGAGAAAAATATATGTTCACTATGGGACTATATTATGCTAAATCTCAGAAAAGAAATATTTTTGGAACTGATTTGGTATTTTTCATGAAAATAGTCTAGTTATGAGTAAATGAATTAAATATGTTTTGTGAAGAAAGAAAATTGAAAAATAGGATTTTATGGCTTGAGAATCCTATATGAGGTATATGCAGATTTTTGATGAGGGTTTTGGTTATTGATGATGAAATTGTAAGAGTTGGCATTTTATGATGATTAAATACATTAATTAGTAAAGTGTAAACAATTTAAATAAATTGTTTATAAGCTTAAGAAATGTTATTCTTTCAATATCATTATACCGAAATATTGGTATGAATTTTATTGTGGAATTTCTACCTTTTTGAGTCGGTGTTACTATTCACGAGTTACTATTCATGAGTTACTATTCACGAGTTACTATTCACGACAAAATTGGTTTCTTTTACTAACCAAATTATAGTTGATTTATGAATATTACTCTTGAGATTAAATCTATATGTTGATTATATTGATTTTATTATCATATATAACATTTTTATAACCCTGATGTTGAATTTCTCTTTCACTGGAGTGTAAAGATGGGTAGATTATTGGTATGATCATGACTAGGGTTCTCTTTGGCCTGTAGTGCAAAGTTGAATTGTGACTGGTATGATCATGACCATTGAATTTATAATTGAATATCTTTAGCTTAAGTGCAAAGGTGAATTGATTAACATGGTTATAATTATGGTTTATATAAATTCTGAAATGATTATATATTTCTTTGAGATATGAATATATTTGGCCTGTAGTGCAAATATGAATTGTTGAGAATATCTTTGGCCTGTAGTGCAAAGATGAATTGTAGATGAATATCTTTGGCCTGTAGTGCAAAGATGAATTGTTGATGAATATCTTTGGCCTGTAGTGCAAAGATGGTCTGTTGATGAATATCTTTGGCCTGTAGTGCAAAGATGGTCTGTTGATGAATATCTTTGGCCCGTAGTGCAAAGATAAACTGTTGTTGAATATCTTTGGTCGTAGTGCAAAGATGGATTTATTAGTATGATTATGAACAGGAACTGTGATTTGGTATAACCATGATCTTTGATGTTTCAGGTAAAGACATGTGATGAAAATATTCTTCGTCCTGGGTGCGAAGAAAAATTTAGAATCACAATTATGATTATGAGTTATTCATATGATTGTGGAAAGGAACTGTTGATTGATGTTACAGGGATAAAACATTGTTGATGGATTTTTAACATGGAGAAGATAATAGACTTTATAGTCTATTTGACTCTTCTAATGGATTGCTCGTTCCGCTGCAACTATGGTTGAAATTTTTATCATTTACCATATGTTCTAAATCTCTGATTTATTATTGATGAAGGCTATTGATAATTTAATTATCTTTAGTCATGATATTCTTTACTGAGCTAGTTGTGCTCACCCTTTTGCTTCACAATTCCTTTCAGGTAATAAGAGTGTAGCTGGGTCGAGCGAGGGTAAAAGGGAAATAGAACGGTGGTCTCTAGCTGTGGATGTTCTCCCGAAGCAGTATAGAAAAGTTCATTTAGTAGTTATATTTGGTGAATCCAATAGGGTAAGGTGTACCCAACGTTGGAAGGGTGGTTTGCCACTATCATACAAGATGTCTAACGACATACAACCTCGTGTCATCATAAGACAGGGATGTGCTCATCCACTTGCTGAGTATATATACGAGCACTACCTATATAATCTTGGTGTTTGTTTGAAGTATAATTCTCAATTAGAGACAGTGGAGATAATGATAAGTCAAGAGAAGACTCACCATTGGGAAGAATATGATAGTAATCTTCTCGTTTTTCTTTGGGGTCTATTGGGTCAACCAAGGATAATTCTGTGGCCATATGATATCTATCATAACCTAGACGCGTGGCCTCCCATGTACGAAGGTTTCCTTGAGCACTTCCCAAAGATTCTAATTTCTAAAACAGTTTTTGACTATACCTTTATGTAAGGTGTTATTGTGAGGTGATGTCCACGGTTGGAACATGAGTCACATTTGGTATATATTTGTATCCAAACTCACAGCATATGTGTTGTTGTATTTTGCACGACAATTGTTGTAATAAAGTTGTAGTTATTTTCTGTACCATGTATTTGACGACTCAGAATGGGTTGGATGGAATGGACCTATTTTGGGGTTGTCACAGGTGGTATCAGAGCTTAGGGATATGATCTCTGGCGGAGATCGGGAAATACAACTAGGAGGGGAGAGATGAGTAAATCCTTCGCTAGTGTGTCCTACCTAAGCTTATTTGTTGGTCAGTCATAATATCGGGATATTATGTGATATGTTAATTTGTTAAATTAACACTTGTTTTGAAGCTGTATTCTAGAATGTTATTTGAAATACAGGAGATGAGCAATGGAGAAATTATGATGACAGAGAAGATGGAATTTGAAATGAAAGGAAGGTATTCTCAACTCTTTGAAATACCAGGTACGTAAATTTCGGGGACGAAATTTCATAAGGAGGGGAGATTGTAAGACCCCAAATTTTATGAAATAAAAGTATTCAATTTTTCTTATAATTACTATTCAGTAAATGGTTAAATTGATAAAAGTTTAAAGTTATGGGTGAAATATGAATTTTTTTCAAAATACACAAGTGGTTATAAAATAATCATTGTTGTCGGGGAATATTCGTTTGGTCGTGGAATATTCTTTCTGTCGGGGAATATTCGTACGACGACGCAGCTATTTGTGGGCCCCATAACGAATAACTGTCGGATGAAGAAAACGACAAATTTGAGTTTTTACAAATAACGGCGTAGTTGTTACCGTTAACACTGTTGGAATACCCGGTGGTTAAAATACAGTAATACGCGTTATTGCACAGTAGCACACGGTATTGCACAGTATTTTTAAAATTATTGATTCTTACGTAAGAAGGCACTACTCAATAATTGTTACAGTAATTACTGTTCAATATTTTATTTTATTGATTCAATAATTGCTACGTTGAAATTTTATATTATTGTTGTTCAATAATTGTTGCTGCACAGTATTTTCCATTATCAGATCAATAATTCATATTATTTGAATAATATTATTAGATAGCATTATTGGCAATGTCTAGAAAGTTCTGTCTAAGGAGAGGTTTGGTCATCTAATTGCGCGCCAGTAAGGAGAAATTCTTATTGGAAAGCCCCCTCTTTCCTGGGAACGGCCTGGTTGTCATAAATGTGATTCTGTAATATTATTTGTGAATAATTAATTATTGATTCATATGATAAGAAAATATTTATTTTATGTGGATATAAATGAGGGATATATTTTTGTGGTTAAAAATGAAGGAGTTAATGTTGAGGTTTTTATCAGTATTTTTGTCGGAATGGAGGTATTAAAAATCAGGGTTTTTGAGATATTTTGCGGGGGTTATAATTTTTAATCCGACCGTTGGATCGTGGTAATTTTTGGATATGTTATACATATATAAGTTGAGTATATGTCCACAAATTTTGAACCGTTAAAAATGAACGTATGATTTATTATGAATTTTACGAGATGACTGGTTCAGAAATTGTTGAATTTTCGGAGTTTATCATTTTGGTGGAAAATTCTAGAATTGGTGGGCCCCACTTGTGGTTGGTGAAGAAATGTGCTGAATTATATTTCAAATGTGGTGGGTGGGAATAGTAGCAGGTAAAGCCATCAGGTTGCAGGTCAAACCTACCAAAATTTTCCTATAAATAGAGGGCTAAGTTAGAATTGAAAATCACACCAGAAACATAAGCTTTCTCTCTTTCTCTCTCTATATTATTGAGTGTATTTTGTGAGTATTTAGATACTTGGTGAGTTGCTATTCATCAGTGCAAGTTTCCTTCAGCATCATATCCGATATCCAGTCAGAAGTACTGCTCTTTTGAGGTAAGGGATAGTAAGGGATAGTAAGGGATTTTAA
Organism: Panax notoginseng; assembly: GCA_016801055.1. Taxonomy (NCBI): domain Eukaryota; kingdom Viridiplantae; phylum Streptophyta; class Magnoliopsida; order Apiales; family Araliaceae; genus Panax; species Panax notoginseng. The sequence goes on along the minus strand of CM029021.1, from coordinate 6,157,414 downwards.
GGGTTGTTATGATTTTCAGTTTCGTAATTTTTCTGAACTTCAAAAATTCTGGAAAAATTTGAAATGATATTTTGATGAGTTTTATTGATTGTGTCCAAAAATGGTGATTTTTGGATGTATAGATTGAGAGTTATGAATTTTATGAGAAAAGACTATTTTAAAAGTAACCGCTTATAATTCCTTGTGGTTAACTCCAAAATTGATGAAATTTTTATTGGGAGTACATGTATATGATAGAAGTATACTCTGTAAATTTCAGAATTTTTAGGCAAAAGTATAATTTTTGATAAATGTCTAAATATTCGGCTATTTTGGCCATATGAAAAATAGTAAATGACTTTTAAAAATTCTGAGAAAAATATATGTTCACTATGGGACTATATTATGCTAAATCTCAGAAAAGAAATATTTTTGGAACTGATTTGGTATTTTTCATGAAAATAGTCTAGTTATGAGTAAATGAATTAAATATGTTTTGTGAAGAAAGAAAATTGGAAAATAGGATTTTATGGCTTGAGAATCCTATATGAGGTATATGCAGATTTTTGATGAGGGTTTTGGTTATTGATGATGAAATTGTAAGAGTTGGCATTTTATGATGATTAAATGCATTAATTAGTAAAGTGTAAACAATTTAAATAAATTGTTTATAAGCTTAAGAAATGTTATTCTTTCAATATCATTATACCGAAATATTGGTATGAATTTTATTGTGGAATTTCTACCTTTTTGAGTCGGTGTTACTATTCACGAGTTACTATTCATGAGTTACTATTCACGAGTTACTATTCACGACAAAATTGGTTTCTTTTACTAACCAAATTATAGTTGATTTATGAATATTACTCTTGAGATTAAATCTATATGTTGATTATATTGATTTTATTATCATATATAACATTTTTATAACCCTGATGTTGAATTTCTCTTTCACTGGAGTGTAAAGATGGGTAGATTATTGGTATGATCATGACTAGGGTTCTCTTTGGCCTGTAGTGCAAAGTTGAATTGTGACTGGTATGATCATGACCATTGAATTTATAATTGAATATCTTTAGCTTAAGTGCAAAGATGAATTGATTAACATGGTTATAATTATGGTTTATATAAATTCTGAAATGATTATATATTTCTTTGAGATATGAATATATTTGGCCTGTAGTGCAAATATGAATTGTTGAGGAATATCTTTGGCCTGTAGTGCAAAGATGAATTGTAGAGGAATATCTTTGGCCTGTAGTGCAAAGATGAATTGTTGATGAATATCTTTGGCCTGTAGTGCAAAGATGGTCTGTTGATGAATATCTTTGGCCTGTAGTGCAAAGATGGTCTGTTGATGAATATCTTTGGCCCGTAGTGCAAAGATAAACTGTTGTTGAATATCTTTGGTCGTAGTGCAAAGATGGATTTATTAGTATGATTATGAACAGGAACTGTGATTTGGTATAACCATGATCTTTGATGTTTCAGGTAAAGACATGTGATGAAAATATTCTTCGTCCTGGGTGCGAAGAAAAATTTAGAATCACAATTATGATTATGAGTTATTCATATGATTGTGGAAAGGAACTGTTGATTGATGTTACAGGGATAAAACATTGTTGATGGATTTTTAACATGGAGAAGATAATAGACTTTATAGTCTATTTGACTCTTCTAATGGATTGCTCGTTCCGCTGCAACTATGGTTGAAATTTTTATCATTTACCATATGTTCTAAATCTCTGATTTATTATTGATGAAGGCTATTGATAATTTAATTATCTTTAGTCATGATATTCTTTACTGAGCTAGTTGTGCTCACCCTTTTGCTTCACAATTCCTTTCAGGTAATAAGAGTGTAGCTGGGTCGAGCGAGGGTAAAGGGGAAATAGAACGGTGGTCTCTAGCTGTGGATGTTCTCCCGAAGCAGTATAGAAAAGTTCATTTAGTAGTTATATTTGGTGAATCCAATAGGGTAAGGTGTACCCAACGTTGGAAGGGTGGTTTGCCACTATCATACAAGATGTCTAACGACATACAACCTCGTGTCATCATAAGACAGGGATGTGCTCATCCACTTGCTGAGTATATATACGAGCACTACCTATATAATCTTGGTGTTTGTTTAAAGTATAATTCTCAATTAGAGACAGTGGAGATAATGATAAGTCAAGAGAAGACTCACCATTGGGAAGAATATGATAGTAATCTTCTCGTTTTTCTTTGGGGTCTATTGGGTCAACCAAGGATAATTCTGTGGCCATATGATATCTATCATAACCTAGACGCGTGGCCTCCCATGTACGAAGGTTTCCTTGAGCACTTCCCAAAGATTCTAATTTCTAAAACAGTTTTTGACTATACCTTTATGTAAGGTGTTATTGTGAGGTGATGTCCACGGTTGGAACATGAGTCACATTTGGTATATATTTGTATCCAAACTCACAGCATATGTGTTGTTGTATTTTGCACAACAATTGTTGTAATAAAGTTGTAGTTATTTTCTGTACCATGTATTTGACGACTCAGAATGGGTTGGATGGAATGGACCTATTTTGGGGTTGTCACAGGTGGTATCAGAGCTTAGGGATATGATCTCTGGCGGAGATCGGGAAATACAACTAGGAGGGGAGAAATGAGTAAATCCTTCGCTAGTGTGTCCTACCTAAGCTTATTTGTTGGTCAGTCATAATATCGGGATATTATGTGATATGTTAATTTGTTAAATTAACACTTGTTTTGAAGCTGTATTCTAGAATGTTATTTGAAATACAGGAGATGAGCAATGAAGAAATTATGATGACAGAGAAGATGGAATTTGAAATGAAAGGAAGGTATTCTCAACTCTTTGAAATACCAGGTACGTAAATTTCGGGGACGAAATTTCATAAGGAGGGGAGATTGTAAGACCCCGAATTTTATGAAATAAAAGTATTCAATTTTTCTTATAATTACTATTTAGTAAATGGTTAAATTGATAAAAGTTTAAAGTTATGGGTGAAATATTAATTTTTTTCAAAATACACAAGTGGTTATAAAATATTCATTGTTGTCGGGGAATATTCGTTTGGTCGTGGAATATTCTTTCTGTCGGGGAATATTCGTACGACGGCGCAGCTATTTGTGGGCCCCATAACGAATAACTGTCGGATGAAGAAAACGATAAATTTGAGTTTTTACAAATAACGACGTAGTTGTTACCGTTAACACTGTTGGAATACCCGGTGGTTAAAATACAGTAATACGCGTTATTACACAGTAGCACACGGTATTGCACAGTATTTTTAAAATTATTGATTCTTACGTAAGAAGGCACTACTCAATAATTATTACAGTAATTACTGTTCAATATTTTATTTTATTGATTCAATAATTGCTACGTTGAAATTTTGTATTATTGTTGTTCAATAATTGTCACTGCACAGTATTTCTCCATTATCAGATCAATAATTCATATTATTTAAATAATATTATTAGATAGCATTATTGACAATGTCTAGAAAGTTCTGTCTAAGGAGAGGTTTGGTCATCTAATTGCGCGCCAGTAAGGAGAAATTCTTATTGGAAAGCCCCCTCTTTCCTGGGAACGGCCTGGTTGTCATAAATGTGATTCTGTAATATTATTTGTGAATAATTAATTATTGATTTATATGATAAGAAAATATTTATTTTATGTGGATATAAATGAGGGATATATTTTTGTGGTTAAAAATGAAGGAGTTAATGTTGAGGTTTTTATCAGTATTTTTGTCGGAATGGAGGTATTAAAAATCAGGGTTTTTGAGATATTTTGCGGGGGTTATAATTTTTAATCCGACCGTTGGATCGTGGTAATATTTGGATATGTTATACATATATAAGTTGAGTATATGTCCACAAATTTTGAACCGTTAAAAATGAACGTATGATTTATTATGAATTTTACGAGATGACTGGTTCAGAAATTGTTGAATTTTCGGAGTTTATCATTTTGGTGGAAAATTCTAGAATTGGTGGGCCCCACTTGTGGTTGGTGAAGAAATGTGCTGAATTATATTTCAAATGTGGTGGGTGGGAATAGTAGCAGGTAAAGCCATCAGGTTGCAGGTCAAACCTACCAAAATTTTCCTATAAATAGAGGGCTAAGTTAGAATTGAAAATCACACCAGAAACATAAGCTTTCTCTCTTTCTCTCTCTAGATTATTGAGTGTATTTTGTGAGTATTTAGATACTTGGTGAGTTACTATTCATCAGTGCAAGTTTCCTTCAGCATCATATCCGATATCCAGTCAGAATTCTGCTCTTTTGAGGTAAGGGATAGTAAGGGATAGTAAGGGATTTTAAGGGTTGTTATGATTTTCAGTTTCGTAATTTTTTCTGAACTTCAAAAATTCTGGAAAAATTTGAAATGATATTTTGATGAGTTTTATTGATTGTGTCCAAAAATGGTGATTTTTGGATGTATAGATTGAGAGTTATGAATTTTATGAGAAAAGACTATTTTAAAAGTAACCGCTTATAATTCCTTGTGGTTAACTCCAATATTGATGAAATTTTTATTGGGAGTACATGTATATGATAGAAGTATACTCTGTAAATTTCAGAATTTTTAGGCAAAAGTATAATTTTTGATAAATGTCTAAATATTCGGCTATTTTGGCCATATGAAAAATAGTAAATGACTTTTAAAAATTCTGAGAAAAATATATGTTCACTATGGGACTATATTATGCTAAATCCCAGAAAAGAAATATTTTTGGAACTGATTTGGTATTTTTCATGAAAATAGTTTAGTTATGAGTAAATGAATTAAATATGTTTTGTGAAGAAAGAAAATTGGAAAATAGGATTTTATGGCTTGAGAATCCTATATGAGGTATATGCAGATTTTTGATGAGGGTTTTGATTATTGATGATGAAATTGTAAGAGTTGGCATTTTATGATGATTAAATGCATTAATTAGTAAAGTGTAAACAATTTAAATAAATTGTTTATAAGCTTAAGAAATGTTATTCTTTCAATAAAATTATGCTGAAGTATTGGTATAAATTTTATTGTGGAATTTCTACCTTTTTGAGTCGGTGTTACTATTCACGAGTTACTATTCATGAGTTACTATTCACGAGTTACTATTCACGACAAAATTGGTTTCTTTTACTAACCAAATTATAGTTGATTTATGAATATTACTCTTGAGATTAAATCTATATGTTGATTATATTGATTTTATTATCATATATAACATTTTTATAACTCTGATGTTGAATTTTTCTTTCACTGGAGTGTAAAGATGGGTAGATTATTGGTATGATCATGACTAGGGTTCTCTTTGGCCTGTAGTGCAAAGTTGAATTGTGACTGGTATGATCATGACCATTGAATTTACAATTGAATATCTTTAGCTTAAGTGTAAAGATGAATTGATTAACATGGTTATAATTATGGTGTATATAAATTCTGAAATAATTATATATTTCTTTGAGATATGAATATATTTGGCCTGTAGTGCAAATATGAATTGTTGAGGAATATCTTTGGCCTGTAGTGCAAAGATGAATTGTAGAGGAATATCTTTGGCCTGTAGTGCAAAGATGAATTGTAGATGAATATCTTTGGCCTGTAGTGCAAAGATGGTCTGTTGATGAATATCTTTGGCCTGTAGTGCAAAGATGGTCTGTTGATGAATATCTTTGGCCCGTAGTGCAAAGATAAACTGTTGTTGAATATCTTTGGTCGTAGTGCAAAGATGGATTTATTAGTATGATTATGAACAGGAACTGTGATTTGGTATAACCATGATCTTTGATGTTTCAGGTAAAGACATGTGATGAAAATATTCTTCGTCCTGGGTGTGAAGAAAAATTTAGAATCACAATTATGATTATGAGTTATTCATATGATTGTGGAAAGGAACTGTTGATTGATGTTACAGGGATAAAACATTGTTGATGGATTTTTAACATGGAGAAGATAATAGACTTTATAGTCTATTTGACTCTTCTAATGGATTGCTCGTTCCGCTGCAACTATGGTTGAAATTTTTATCATTTACCATATGTTCTAAATCTCTGATTTATTATTGATGAAGGCTACTGATAATTTAATTATCTTTAGTCATGATATTCTTTACTGAGCTAGTTGTGCTCACCCTTTTGCTTCACAATTCCTTTCAGGTAATAAGAGTGTAGCTGGGTCGAGCGAGGGTAAAGGGGAAATAGAACGGTGGTCTCTAGCTGTGGATGTTCTCCCGAAGCAGTATAGAAAAGTTCATTTAGTAGTTATATTTGGTGAATCCAATAGGGTAAGGTGTACCCAACGTTGGAAGGGTGGTTTGCCACTATCATACAAGATGTCTAACGACATACAACCTCGTGTCATCATAAGACAGGGATGTGCTCATCCACTTGCTGAGTATATATACGAGCACTACCTATATAATCTTGGTGTTTGTTTAAAGTATAATTCTCAGTTAGATACAGTGGAGATAATGATAAGTCAAGAGAAGACTCACCATTGGGAAGAATATGATAGTAATCTTCTCGTTTTTCTTTGGGGTCTATTGGGTCAACCAAGGATAATTCTGTGGCCATATGATATCTATCATAACCTAGACGCGTGGCCTCCCATGTACGAAGGTTTCCTTGAGCACTTCCCAAAGATTCTAATTTCTAAAACAGTTTTTGACTATACCTTTATGTAAGGTGTTATTGTGAGGTGATGTCCACGGTTGGAACATGAGTCACATTTGGTATATATTTGTATCCAAACTCACAGCATATGTGTTGTTGTATTTTGCACAACAATTGTTGTAATAAAGTTGTAGTTATTTTCTGTACCATGTATTTGACGACTCAGAATGGGTTGGATGGAATGGACCTATTTTGGGGTTGTCACAATTACCTTATATATTTGTAATTTAAAAGAATTATTAATTTATGATTTTGATGGGACCATATATTTATATAAGGGTCTTTTTAAAAATTATTATTTTATTGAAATTATTAATTTATCCTATTAGCTCAAGTAGGAGCTGAAAAAAATATTATTTTAAAGGAATTATTAATTTATCGAATATTAATTTATAAAAATTCTACTGTATTCTTAATATTTCTCCATATATTCTTATATAAAATTGTATTGATGTATATATCACAATAATTTTACTTTCTACTGATAATTAAAAGTACTTCATCATTGTAAATGGGTTCCGCTTCTACTTTTAATTCTAGAAAATGGGATTCATCTATACATATCATATATGTGTGTCCATACAGTATCTTTGTGTGTGTGTGTATATATATATATATATATATATATATATATATATATATATATATATATAATAGAGGTAGGGTTGGTATAGATTATAAGATGCCGTGCAGGAGGAGGGGAAGGCAAACGGACAAAAGAGAGTCCGAGAGGAGACAGAAGAGAGAACCTTGTAGCTTGTCGTTTAGGTTACTCTTTTTGATTCTTCCATTTCCTTCCATCTTCTTCTTATACGGAAAGTGTAACACATTGATAGCTAATATAATTATAATTATTTTATTTATACATAACATGCATGATAACATATGATATGTTATGTATATACTTCTGAAATATATATATATATATATATATATATATATATATATATATATACATATAGGAGTAGTATATATATTTTAGTAGTGAGGTGTTGACTGACTCGGGTACTTTTTAAATTATATCCATGATCCATCCATATATATTCGCTCTCTGTGTTATAAGTTGTCTCTCCTTGAAATTCTCATTTTGCAATTATATAATACTAATTCCTACTACTATTTCTCACCAGTTTTTTGAAAGCCATCAGCGGTGGTCATGTGAGTGAGAGGAAGTGGGGTTATCTTCTCTCTCTCAGTCTCTTATCCCTGCCAGCCTGCCTGCATGCGTTTCACGTATATTATAGAATAGAATCTTCTCCCTCCCTCCCTCCCTCCCTCCCTCCCTCCTACATAGTAGTAGAAGAAGAGTGTGTTGGTGAGATATGCTTATACATACATTTATAATTATATCATAACTGCTGATATATTAATTATTAAATAATACTATTACTGTTACTTAATGCTGAATCTGTATAATCACTTTTAAGTTGTGTATTTGGAACTTAAATATGTTTGCGAGATCCTTTAGCTTAAGTGCTATTCTAGACCTCTTGTCAAACAAGAGACCTTACGTTCGATTCCCCCCTCAAATCAACGAATATATATATACTAGCGATAACCCGTGCCTGAAGGCACGGCGTAACGAAAAATTAAATTAAAATTCAAAAAATATTATATTATCTAAAGACACATACCACCACAACAATTAATGCAAACTCAATCATTAATACATATCCAATCACCAAAACATCGTTAAAAGAACCCCATAAACCCAATAAAGCTAAACCCTCGTCTATCAAGGTAAGGTACCCCTGTCTTCTACCCTCTATTTTATGAACAATAGAATTTAACAAATTACTGAGCCATTGGGCAGTATAATAAATTTTGAATAAATCCACACAATATTTTGATGCTTCAGTTGTTCAACTATCCATTCATAACACTTAGATAAGTTAGTTAAGATAACTGAAATATGATAGAGAACAGGAAAGTATAGGGCTTTTTTATTTCATTTTACTGAAGCAAGCATCAGTTATAGTGTATGCTTAATTTAGACAAAATCTTGAATTTCATATTGATATGGAACAATTCCAACTTTACAACTATTCGGTCGGTTTCATGAATAATTTTGCGCTATTTTGCTTTGTACAAAATTTTCTTTTTATAAGTCAAAAGGTATCATTTTTTTGGAGGGGAGGGGGAGGGTATTACTTCTGCTCAACAACTATTTGGAACAACCAAAGGAAAACTATCTAGTCTAGTATATCCTTCATGGGTCAAAGCAATTTTTATGAGGAGCAAAGTTTGACAACTCAGAAAAAAATGACTTGTAATGGAAGAATTGAAGCAAGATAACAAATCTAAAAAATAGAAGGAACAATAAAAATTGAAGGAAATTTTCAATTCAAAGTGTCTTTTCATTGCTCATAGAGACATCCAAAGTTGGCATGAAAGAGGCTTGATTTGGAGGGGGAGCCTATACTTTTGTATCAACACTTAAGTTTCAATGTGACAAAATTAGACAGTCAATGTAATAGACAAGAAAATATTGGATTATTCAGAATTGAGATTGCATGTATAGTAAAAAGTTCTTAAAATCAAAAGCAAATATCTCTATACCATGTTTTACCTGCAATTGATGGAATGTAACATATTGTTTTCTTCATAGATATTCTGAAGAAACAAGCATTGAGGCATAAACAAACCAGTTAACCACTTCCTAGTATTTTATTTATTTACTTATTTTAGAAAAGTTGAATGGAACTGACCAAGTTGGCAATGTTCATCCCTGATCAGATTAGTTATTGATGCCAAATGTTTAAAGAGATCTTTCCCGTACTTTTTCCTTGTAAACAGAATATCTTTCTTCTTGGTCATGTTCCTGGATTAAAGGGAGTGTGGCCTGGAAGAACCTTTCAATTTGAAGGGCTTCTTCAATGGTCATATGATGCATGGGAAGCCAGTTGCTCGCCTGAATTATTTTTCTTTAGCGGAGAAGGGAGTAGAAACAACAGTGGAGATAGAGGGAAGTCACAATTGGACACATCCAGAAAAGACTCATTTAGTGGAAGAGGATTGACCAATACACTCATTGCAATTAATGTTTTGTGAGTATTAAGTATCTTGTTGCACTCTTCATTTAGTTGAAATATACTATGAAAGCCATATGTTTATTTCTTAAGTTTATGCTTTATACCTCAAGAGCCCAATACTTTTGTCCCATCCTTCATACTAACTCCCTTATATCAGGAATAACAGATACAATATATTTCACTTATTCAAATCCCAAAGAAGCCAAAAAAGTTTATATATACTCAACAAAAACACCCCTCAGTTGTCAAAAAATAAATAAGAAGTCATTCATGAAATTTCAAGGTAAAACCACCCAATTACCGATTACATTGAGAAACAGAAATTTCAGAACCCTAATTAGACAAAGAGGGGGAAAGTGTTTTAAAGACCAGAAATGTTCAAGAAATCTACAGTCAATCAACCAAATTAGAGAAACATATCAAACAGAAAAAGAAATCAAAAAAGGGGGCACCAATGATTTTTTGAGAAACTACCAATTTCATAATATAATTCGTACAACAAAATTAAATCAACAAACACACGTAAATTCAGAGAGAGAGAGAGAGAAAGAAAGCCAAGAAATCTATAATTCAACAACTAAAATGGGGAAACATATCAAACAGAAAAATAAATCATAAGAGGGAGTTGCCAAAGATTTTTGTGAGAAACACGAACTTCGTCATTTAATTTGTAAAACAAAATCATTTATGTATTATATAAAAACACAAATATATACAGAGAGAAAAAGAAAACCAAGAAAGGGGCAAACCTACCTGTGTTAGAAAAGAGAGAATTTCAGTAGGAGAAATGTAGATTATATGCAGATTCCCTTACACATATATTTCGTTATTAATTAACTTAAAGAAGAAAAGGAGCAGAATATTAATTACCTCGACTTTGTGAATTACCTATGCCACCACGTCCACTATTTTCACCCAACTGCCCCAAAGTAGCATTGCTTTTTACAGGAAGAAAAAACAAGAGAGAGGAATGTCTGCACAAATGTGGACAATCTATGTTACTTGTACTTGCATTCAAAACAAAAATGATACTTGTAAAGTTTTCTGGACAGAGAAATCTACAAAGGAATATGGAACCCTTACATATCGTATAATTATAAATTGATTAACATCCACATCAAGACTTTTCTTTTAGAACTCTTGAAATGGCTTTAATTGTAGAAGGTGTGGTGCGACAACAGCCCCCAATAAGCTTAGTTCTTGAGTAGTGCCATTTTGTAGCAAACAAGTCAAACTTGTCGTCGTCGAAACACTTGGAAGGATGTACACAAAGAGCCATAATGCAGATGCTAATTAATCCCCTGGGTATCCATCGTTAAAGATATAGAGAGAAATATAGAAGCATTAGAGTTTTTAAAAAAGACCTTATAACTCACTAGCCATTTCTTAGCTATGCCATCCCATGTCTCACCACTGTTGGGATAAGCAACAATCAACTTTTCAGTTATCTGCTAGGAGAAAAATTGACAAACATTTTAGATCTCAGCAAATGGTCAAAAATCTGGAGATTAATGTGTTGCTTATTAGTAGATTTTCATTATTGGAGAGCGAGCCACTAAATTCAACGTTTGTACCTCTGAATGAGACCCAAAATCATCATACCCAAAATGGAATGGAGGGATTATTTTCTAAATTTATTGTTTATTACTCCAACATATATCTCAAACTCTATACCCAACATATAATCATCACATGCTGCAAGATTAAAATCCCAACATATGATCATCACATGCTACAAGATTAAAATCCAATAAACAAGCTTAAACACTTCTGGACAGAGTATCAAAATCATTCAACATGTTTTGAGTCCCTGTTGCACATTTTTTTCCAGTCTGTTAGTGGAGTGGAATTTAACAATTAATTTAGAGACAAAACAAAACCAATCAGCCAAACTCAAATGAATTCATGGACTAACAAATATTAAAAATGCTGGCAGATTCTGTTACAACTACAAAAATCCCACTATAAAACCATTCTCTTCTAGCATAAACTCTAAAAACTCACTTCAGCAACAATCCTCAAAAGTATCCATTTCTCTCTTTCTCTCTCACACACAAAAACACACATTTGTGCAGTTTTAAGAACTTACAGAGGAATGGAAGGCTCTAAGTTTGCTGCTGCTCTCACAATCTCAATGATGGTTGTTATGGTTTTCGCCAGTTTTGGAGCGACGATAGCACAAGATGTTGGAGCACCAGCACCTGCACCAGTCAGCGGCGCTGCAACAATTTATGTTCCTGCTGTACTCGCAGCCATGGCCTCTCTCTTCGCTTGGCTCTTCTAAATTCCGTTACATTTCGATCTTCGTTCTTGTGAATTCCTCTTCGGAGGACCTCGGGATCAAGTACTCTGTCGATTATGCAGGGAGAAGCGAGATGAAAGACACCGGTGGTGCCATTAACGGCGACAACAATGGATTCGTACTCGAGGAGATCGATTTGGAAGAGACGAAGACGCGATTGTTCGGCTGTTCCTTGCTCTAGGGCTTGGAGATGCTTTGTTTCTCTCTCGTCATCTTCTCTTGCACAAAACAAGCTCTCGGTTAATCTTCAGAAAATAAAATTGCAAAAAAGTAGAGACAAAGAGGTGAAGAAATCATAGTTTGTGGGTGAGGAGGGAGAACCGTGAGTGAGAGAGTGAAGAAATCATAGTTCGTGCAGAGGATCGAGTTGTTCGGGGGAACCGAGAGTGAGAGAGAGACAAAGAGTTGTTTGTGCGTAAGAAGAGAGAGATAGATGGTTTGAAATTTGAATGGGTAATGAGAGAGAGCTGATGACGTGGATCTTGAATGTGACGTTTATGTATTTTCTCTCTCTGCTCTGTTTTATATAATAGATATATGTTTGATATATATACTTAAATTATATAAAGATTAGGTGACAATAACAAATAAAATAACAAAATTTGTACTCAATCCATGTTAACCATGAGGTTGGGAGTTCGAGTCTTGACATGCCAAGGTGGAGCGTGTGAGTGTGTTAAATTAAAAAAAAAACAACAAAATATAATAAATATTTGTGTATTAGATGAAGCTAATTAAACCAATTTTTTTACCCCTAATATATAATGTTGAGCATTCTACTTGACTATTAAATTCCCACAGCCCTATTGTTAATACAGTAAATAATGTAAGAGAGATAAATTAAAGATGGTAAATTAATAGGGAAGGTGCATCTAGATTGATGCTAATGTAAGGCGGAACATGTGAAATATTCCCATATATATGCACGTAACATGAATAGGGGAATGGAGCAATGTGTATAAATAATAAATATAAAAGTGAAATTCGGAAAAATCCAATTCAAAAAAGAATCACGAGAATATATATATATATATATATATATATATATATATATATATATATATATATATATACTGCATCTCTTTCAAAAAAATTAAAAAAAGGACTGGCCTGTTCCATGTCAGCCGCTGAAACTTCAGAGTACTGCACGTATAGAAGAAGCTGGTTTTAGGTGTGAACCAACAAGCCAACAAAATACAAAGACCACAAAAGTCAAAATAAACAAAAAAAAAGAAGAAAAAAAATAGAAAGAAATATACTAAGAGGGCACCGGATGGAGGTGACTTATTTCACGCTAGTATTTTTTTATAATAATATTATTTTAAAAAATTATAAGGATCGGGCATATTTTGGAACATTTTATCTTTTTTTCGGACGAGGATTATCCTACAGACCTCATCGAGCCGCATGACGACGCATTGGTGATAACCGCACAGGTCGGAACCGTGAATATGAAGCGGATGATGATAGACAACAGATCCTCGGTCGATATCTTGTACACTCACGCCTACTAGAGGATGGACCTACAAGGAAAGAAGATGGATTTGGGCGGCGAAGGACATTTGTATCGGTTCAGTGGAGATCCGGTGTATGTGTCTGGTACCATCGAATTGCCTGTCAAGTTCGGCACGACGCCCAATCAGGTCGAGATAATGGTCAGGTTTTTCGTCGTCTAGGTGGATTCGGCATACAACGCGATCCTCGGGAGACTGACCTTGGCAGCCCTGCAGGCTATGACTTCCATACCCCATTTTAAAATCAAATTTCCGACACCGAACGGGATTGGGGAGGTAAAAGGTGACTTAAACATTGGCGCTAGAAGGAGGGCTTTTAGTGCTTTTTTGCAATCACAACTAATTTTGTCGGCCGCAAGCTATGGCGAGCCAGGAACATAATGCCTCTGCCCCAGAAAAGGCAAAGACCCAGCAGTCACACCAGACCACACAGGTGAGGGGGTTGGTGAAGGACCGACTGGGGTCCAAAATTTCGTAGGTCCAAGAGATACCCGCCCCTTCTCTCCGACGTAGGCTCTTCTATGACAGTCAACACACACCCCACCAAGCGAGTTAGACTGATGAAAATCATTCTCGGGCCCTCGTAAGGCAAGAAAGAGGAGAAGGTAGCAGGGACCAATGGGAGTTCATCCTGAAAGGGAAGATAGAGCAGAACAAAGATGGCATGTTGGCACTACGGCTGCAACAGAAGGAACTCGAGGCACAGATGGCTAAGATGGCCGGATAACAGGAAGCCTCTTCGAAGAGGCGCATACATCATAGCCGATCCCGATCACCCCGATGGGATGAGGCTAGAAAAGAAAGGAGCCGACCCCGGAGTCGCTCCCGAGAAGGAAGAAGCCGAAGGAGGAGTCGGTCAGCTGACAGAAGGTCTGGCACCCAAGAAGGTCAGAGCAAAAGAGGAGGATCGCGTCACCCGAATACGAGCGGGACAGATATCATTCGTCCCCCCGTAAGGAGAAGGCCATCCCCTCGCAAGAAGGGTTGTGGAATTAGAGAAGTTGCTGGCGGCCAAGAATCCGATGGTGACTCATTCAAGCCATCTAGGATCACCCTTCTCATCGGAGATCAATCAAGTCACGGCCGATCCGAAGAAAAAGATGCCCCCTATGGATACGCATGACGGCCTGGGGGATCCTTACGATTACTCGGATGGATATGACCGTCTGATGTCATATTATGGACACTCGGATGCTGCCAAATGCCACATATTTGCCACGACATTGAAAAAGAGTGCCCGGGAGTGGATGGGGACTTTGGCAGCCTGATCAATCGGTTCGTGGAACGACCTTCGGGAAAAATTTCATGCTCGGTTTAGAAGTAACAGAAGACAAGGAAAGATCACGGCTTCCCTCATGTAGGTTAGACACAAGTCGGATGAAACCCTAGGTCAGTATGTAAAAAGATTTTGAGAAGCTGTGGGGTCGGTAGCCGAGCTGAACTCCCCACAAGCCCTAGGATTCTTCACAACGGGTCTGGATATCGGGAGGTCGAAAAAATTGATGAGAGATTTGGTGATCAACCCTTCTGCAGATCTGACCGAAGCCTTCCATCGGGCCGAAGAGTTTATTGCGATAGAAGATGCCATGGGTAATTTTAGACCACACTACCAGTCCTACGAGAAATCTAAGGATCGGGACAAACAGCATCATCAGCGCTCGGATAACAACCAGTGGAGGTCGGATAATCCGGGTAAGAAAATATACAATGGAGGAGGATCAGGAAGCAGCCGACCTCCCCTGCCTAATCGAAGAGTTAGCAAAGTTTACACTCCCCTCACTACAGATCGGGCAAAGATCTTGGAAGAAATAAAAAATGAACCCTTCTATAAACCATGCTCGAAACGAACCAAACCTGGGAGGAGGGGTCGAGACAAGTTTTGTGATTATCACTGGAGCACCGGGCATTCGACAGAGGTATGTAACAACTGGATGGACTTGATAGAAAAGAACATTCAAAACGGTTAGTTAATTCAGTATGTAGCCGGTCGGGATAATGGAGGAGTATCAAGAGAGGAAAGCAGAGACCAGGATCGGGACACCCAGCCTCCACATAACCCACCAGCTCGAGGTGTAATTGATGTGATCTCAGGCGGTTCAGTTGGGCGGGTAACTGGAAGGAAAAGGAGTGGGCATCTAGAGGCGGTGTTATCGGTTACGGGGTTTGCTACAAGAAAGGATCGGACATACCCTGGAACATCCATCTCCTTTTCGGACGAGGATTACCCTACAGACCTCATCGAGCTGTATGACGGCGCGTTGGTGATAACTGCGCAGGTCGGGACCGAGGATATAAATCGGATGATGGTAGACAACGGATCCTCGGTCGATATCTTGTACACTCACGCTTACCAGAGGATGGACCTACAAGGAAAGAAGATGGATTTGGGCGGCGAAGGACCTTTGTATGGGTTCAGTGGAGATCCGGTGTATGTGTCTGGTACCATCGAATTGCTAGTCAAGTTCAGCACGACGCCCAATCAGGTCGAGATAATGGTCAGGTTTTTCGTCGTCCAGGTGGATTCGGCATACAACGTGATCCTTGGGAGACCGAACTTTGCAGCCCTGCAGGCTGTGACTTCCATACCCCATTTCAAAATCAAATTTTTGACACCGAACGGGATTGGGGAGGTAAAAGATGACTTAAACATTGGCGCTAGAAGGAGGGCTTTTAGTGCTTTTTTGCAATCACAACCAATTTTGCCGGCCGCAGGCTATAGCGAGCAAGGAATATAATGCCTCTGCCCCGGAAAAGGCAAAGATCCAGCAGTCACACCAAACCACACAAGTGAAGGGGTTGGTGAAGGACCGACTGGGGTCCAAAATTTCGTAGGTCCAAGAGATACCCGCCCCTTCTCTCCGACACAAGCTCTTCTATGACAGTCAACACACACCCCACCAAGCGAGTCAGACCGATGAAAATCATTCTCGGGCCCTCGTAAGGCAAGAAAGAGGAGAAGGTAGTAGGGACCAATGGGAGTTCATCCTGAAAAGGAAGATGGAGCAGAACAAAGATGGCATGTTGGCACTACGGCTGCAGTAGGAGGAACTTGAGGCACAGATGGCTAAGATGGCCGGAGAACAGGAAGCCTCTTCAAAGAGGCGCAGACATCATAGCCGATCCCGATCACCCAGACATGATGAGGCTAGAAAAGAAAGGAGCCGACCCCGGAGTCGCTCCCGAGAAGGAAGAAGCCGAAGGAGGAATCGGTCAGCTGACAGAAGGTCTAGCACCCAGGAAGGTCAGAGCAAAAGTGGAGGATCGCGTTACCCGAATACGAGCGAGACAGATATCATTCGTCCCCCCGTAAGGAGGAGGTCGATCCCCTCGCAAGAAGGGTTGCGAAATTAGAGAAGTTGCTGGCGGCCAAGAATCCGATGGTGACTCCTTCAAGCCATCCAGGATCGCCCTTCTCATCAGAGATCAATCAAGTCACGGCCGATCCGAAGAAAAAGATGCCCCCTATGGATACGTATGACGGCCTGGAGGATCCTTACGATCACTCGGATGGATATGACCGTCTGATGTCCTATTATGGACACTCGGACGCTGCCAAATGCAATATTTTTGCCACGACATTAAAAAAGAGTGCCCGGGGGTGGATGGGGACTTTGGCAGCCTGATCAATCGGTTCGTGGAACGACCTTTGGGAAAAATTTTATACTCGGTTTAGAAGCAACAAGAGACAAGGAAAGATCACGGCTTCCCTCATGCAGGTTAGATAGAAGTCGGATGAAACCTTAGGTCAGTATGTAAAAAGATTTCGAGAAGCTGTGGGGTCGGTAGCCGAGTTGAACTCCCCACAAGCCCTGGAATTCTTCACAACGGGTCTGGATATCGGGAGGTCAAAAAAATTGATGAGAGATTTGGTGATCAACCCTTCTGCAGATCTGACCGAAGCCTTCCATCGGGCCGAAGGGTTTATTGTGATAGAAGAAGCCATGGGTAATTTTAGACCACACTCCCAGTCCTACGAGAAATCTAAGGATCGGGACAAAGAGCATCATCAGCGCTCGGATAACAACCAGTGGAGGTCGGATAATCCGGGTAAAAAAATATACAATGGAGGAGGACAAGGAAGCAGCCGACCTCCCCTGCCTAATCGAAGTGTTAGCAAAGTTTACACCCCCCTCACTACGGATCGGGCGAAGATTTTGGAAGAAATAAAAAATGAACCCTTCTATGAACCATGCTCGAAACGAACCAAACCTGGGAGGAGGGGTCGAGACAAGTTTTGTGATTATCACTAAAGCACCGGGCATTCGATATAGGCATGTAACAACTTGATGGACATGATAGAAAAGAACGTTCAAAACGGTCAATTAATTCAGTATGTAGCCGGTCGGGATAATGGAGGAGTACCAAGAGGGGAAAGCAGAGACCAGGATCAGGACACCCAGCCTCCACAGAACCCGCCAGCCCGAGGCGTAATTGATGTGATCTCAGGCGGTTCAGTTGGGAGGGTAACTGGAAGGAAAAGGAATGGGCATCTAGAGGCGGTATTATCGATTACGGGGTCTGCTACAAGAAAGGATCGGGCATATCCTGGAACATCCATCTCTTTTTCAGACGAGGATTATCCTATAGACCTCATCGAGCCGCATGACGGCGCGTTGGTGATAACCGCGCAGGTCGGGACCGAGGATATGAAGCGGATGTGGTAGACAATGGATCCTCGGTCAATATCTTGTACACTCACGCCTACCAGAGGATGGATCTACAAGGAAAGAAGATGGATTTGGGCGGCGAAGGACCTTTGTATGGGTTCAGTGGAGATCCGGTGTATGTGTCTGGTACCATCGAATTGCTAGTCAAGTTCGGCATGACGCCCAATCAGGTAGAGATAATGGTCAGGTTTTTCGTCGTCCAGGTGGATTCGGCATACAACGCGATCCTTGGGAGACCGACCTTGGCAGCCCTGCAGGCTGTGACTTCCATACCCCATTTTAAAATCAATTTTCGACACCGAACAGGATTGGGGAGGTAAATGTGACTTAGACATGGCCCGAAGGTGTTATCGGAACAGTTTGATCTCTTCAGGGGTCGGGGTTAGTAAGCAGAAACAGACAATGGCTATCAAAATAGAGCCATTCACTAAGAGTAGTACAAAACCGCTTGCTCTACCTGCCGAAAAAATAAAAGATATAGAACTGGTGCCAGGGAATAAAGAGAAAATGATCAAGATCGGGTCGGGATTATCAGAGTCATTTCGGACAGGATTGATTGATCTGCTCCGAGTCTACGCCGATATCTTTGCATGGGAGCCCAGTGATATGCCAGGGGTAAGCGAATCGGTTGCCCTGTACAGATTACATGTGGACCCGAACAAAAAACCAGTCATACAGAAACGGAGAGTTTT
Source organism: Panax notoginseng (assembly GCA_016801055.1). NCBI lineage: Eukaryota > Viridiplantae > Streptophyta > Magnoliopsida > Apiales > Araliaceae > Panax > Panax notoginseng. Next base: position 6,138,555 of record CM029021.1, on the reverse strand, counting down.
CGCCCTAGAGAGACAGAAGATCATCGATGAAGAGATTGCCAAACTCCTGGAGGCAGATTTCATCTTCGAAATTGATTACCTGGAGTGGTTAACCAACGTAGTCTTAGTTCAAAAGCAGAACGGGAAGTGGAGATTGTGCATCGACTACACGGACCTGAGCAGGGCATGTCCAAAAGACTTCTATCCATTGCCCAACATAGATCTGTTGATAGACGCTACTTCAGGATACGACATGCTGAGCTTCATGGACGCCTTTTCAGGGTACCATCAGATTTTAATGAGTAAGGAAGACATCCCAAAGACCAGTTTCATCACGCATCGGGCGATATATGCATATCGGAAGATGACTTTCGGGCTACTGAACGCCGGGGCGACTTATTAGCTAATGATGAACTTCGTGTTCACAAAGCAGTTAGGGAGAAGTATGGAGGTCTACGTGGACGACATGATCGTCAAAAGCATGTTAGCCCGCGATCATCTTGAAGATCTAGAGAACTGCTTCGAGATGATCAGGAGACGCAAACTGAGGTTGAACCCGACCAAGTGCACGTTCAGCTTGGGATCGGGAAAGTTCTTAGGATATTTGGTTAGCAAGAGAGGAATTGAAGCAAACCCAAAAAAGATTCGGGCAGTCCTGGATATGAAATCCCCAAAGTCGTATAAGGATATTCAGAGGTTGACGGGTCGGATCGCAGCCCTTTGATGGTTTGTCTCGAAATCGACAGAGAGATACCTACCATTCTTTGACACCTTGAAAGGGCCTAAAAACGAGAAAAGCTTTCAGTGGACTTCGGAGTGTGAAGATGCGTTCCAATGGATAAAAAAATACTTATCCTCGGCTCCATTGTTAATGAAGCCGATCCCTTCGGAACCTCTGTATTTATACTTGGCTGCAAGTTCGATGGCAGTGGGAGCAGCGTTGGTTCGGGATAAGGGGGGAAACTAGTTCCTGGTATACTACGTCAGCCATGTACTTTGAGATGCAGAAATTCGAACCCGAACCTGGAAAAATTTGCCTACGCCCTGATCATCGCAAGCAGAAAACTTCGACAGTATTTCTAGGGTCGGTTGACCAACCCTTAAAGAAAATACTGCACAGGCCAGAGGTATCGGGCCGGCTTGCTGCATGGGCAATGGAATTGACGCAGTTTGCACTAGAGTATCTACCCCGAACAGCCATCAAAGGACAGGCACTGGCCGATTTCGTCGTGGAATGTTTGTTTACAGAACCGGATGTGGGGTCGGTCACCGAAACATAGCATGTGATAACTTCATGGACGTTTTACGTTGATGGCTCATCCACCTCGGACGTCAGCGGTGCAGGCCATTCGGTTCCAATTTAAGGCGACCAACAACGAAGCAGAGTATGAGGCCATTCTAGCTGGGCTGAAGTTGGCCCGAAGTCTGGAAGTACAAAATTTAGTCATCTATAGTGACTCCCAGTTGGTCGTCAAACAGATATCGGGGGAGTATGAGGCTCGGGGGGCAAGAATGACGAGATACTTAGCCGAGGTGAAAGATAAACTGGCATACTTTACATCGATCAGCTGTCAGGGGGTTGATCGATCCGACAATACAGTAGCAGGTGCATTGGCTCGACTGGCGACTATAGAAGCAAGCTCCTTCAGCGGGTCGGTATATTTGGAAGTACTGGAGCAACCAAGTGTTACGAAGTTGGAGGTACTATGCATGGATCGGCTTGACTGCTGGCTTACGCCATACATCTCATTTCTGGCCGAAGGGGTGTTACCTTCGGATCGTATCCTAGCAAGAAAGATCAAACACCGGAGCTCAAATTTCGTTCTTATTGATGGAGACCTATATCGAAGGGCTTTTAGTTCTCCACTGCTCAAGTGTTTGACACCGTCGGAAGCAAACTACACACTTCGGGAGGTGCACGAAGGGATCTGTGGAGATCACATGGGAGCGAAGTCACTGGCACACAAGATTTTGAGGCAGGGATATTACTGGCCGACCATTTATCAAGAAGCGAAGGACTTTGAAAAAAAATGTCCCAAGTGTCAGCTGAACAGTGCTATTCCACACCAACCTCCCGAGGAGTTGTATTCGGTCTTATCGCCGATTCCTTTTGCCATATGTGGAATCGACATTCTGGGGCCTCTACCGAAGGCCAAGGGGAAAGTGAGTTTTGTAATCGTAGCCATCGACTATATGACCAAATGGGTCGAAGCCAAACCTATACAAAAAATCACCGAACAAGAATGCCTGAAATTCTTCAAAGAAGGGGTTGTATATCGGTTCAGCATCCCAATGGCCTTAGTCTCGGACAACGGTCGACAGTTTATGGGATCGAAGTTTGAAAGTTTTCTGAAGGAATTGGAGATTCAACATAGAAAAACTTCGATGGCACACCCTCAGTCGAACGGGCAGGTAGAAGTTACCAACCGAACCCTTCTTAATGGAATCAAAAGGAGGTTGGACGAGTTAAAGGGTTGCTGGCCAGAAGAGTTACTTAGTGTTTTGTGGGCCTATCGAACTACACCAAGAACAACAACGGGAGACTCACCGTTCAGATTAGCCTTCGGGACCGATGCACTCATACCCGTTGAGATCGGATCCCCTACACTTCGAGTCAATCAGTATAAGGATTTGTACAATGAAGACGGCCTACGCCTCAACTTGGATCTTTTGGAAGAGGTTCGGGAGTTGGCACTGATGTGACTAGCTATTTACTAGAAACGTACTGCCCGACACTACAATCAAAGAGTCAAGAAAAGAAGGTTCAAGGCAGGAGATTTGGTGCTTCGAGAATCAGAGGCATCAACCCCCCAGAACACCGGCAAGCTAATGCCTAACTGGGAGGGGCCTTATGAAGTAGTGGAGGTGCCGAAGCCCGGGACTTATCGGCTTCGAGCGATGGATGGATCTGAGGTAAAAAATACATGGCACACTGGAAGACTTAGGAAATATTACCAATAAAAGCCATGCTATTCTTCCCTTTATTTATGTAATCTATGCAATTTATCAATGAAATAAATGAAAATTTCTCGTTCAGAAAATTTTATACTTCCTTTAAATTCATGAAGCTCTTATAAATTCGATCAGACAAGCTTCGAACGTAAACTGATCAGACAGTCTGAGAGGACCTAACTTATCCATAAAAGTCACAAGTGTAACTGATTGATAAAGTTATAAATTTGATCAGGTAAGCTTCGGGCATAAAACTAATCAAACGGTCAGAAATGACCTAATTGTTCGGTAAAAGTCACGATCAAAACCAATCGAGATAACAACTAAAAAATTTAGGCTATTTCATTCATATCCATACGTTTTACAATTTCCAATCAGATAGGCTTCGGATACACATGTTATCAGCCTAACTGATCGAGCAAGTTACAAAACTAAAAAATGAAAAATTTACAAGTATTAAAAACAATCTATTAAGGTGACCCATCATCAGCTTCGGCTTCGGATTCTTCATCGAAAGAGTCGAGAATAGAGGCATCCTGCCCCGCAGCAATCAGCTTCGCCCGAGCCTTCTCCCGATAAGCTTCAACCCTTTCAGCAAGCTGGGTCATGATCTTATCGATCAAGGCAGGCGATTCCTCGTATTCCTTGATGGCAAGCTGCTTGATGACGGCCTGTTCGTCCCTCAAGGTATTATTTGCCTAGATCAGGGTCCTTAGTTGAACGTGTACTCCAATGAACTTTTCCTCGATGGCGTGAAGATCCCCCAGTAAGCCCTTATTTTCCTCTGCCAGAAGTTCTTTGTCCTAGACAAGCTTCTTGGCATAACTATCGAGACCGAAGAACTCTTGCTGAAGAAGAGAATATTGTTCTTCAAGTTTGGCGATCCGACGATCAGCCTTGGTCACCTTGTTACGAGTGTCGGCATGAAGGTCTCTCTCCCTCTTCAGTTCAGAATCTCGACCTCGCAACTCAGCTTCGAGAAGCGTCACGTCCATTTTCAGTTGCGCCTCTTTCTTAGTAGAACGGGCGAGAGGTGGGATAACTCGAGCAAGGATAGCATTGGCCTAATACAAAAGGCACATTAGTCATGCAAAACACAACATAACGATAAAGGAAAAAAAATTAAGGCAATTGGGTACCTAACACTGAGCCCTGATATAGGATACCAGATACTCTTCGGACGTGTATCCCTTGAAGCGTTTGTCATTACCAGAGAGTTTGAAGTTCTCAAATAGGTTGAAGGGGAACACCTCCGAGGGACTCTTTGGCCAACAGGTAGTCGGTGTCCCTTGAGACGAACTGGCCTTGGAGGTAGGTGTCGAAGCAGGGATCGGATCAACCAACGCAACAACCATTTCTGGACCTTCGACCAGACGAGGTCTCTTAAGAGAAGGTTCAAGAGGTCGATCCTCCGTATCCTCCGAATCCTCGACCACCGTGACTGTTATAGGGGTGGGGGTGTCAGCATCTACTGGACTGATGAAGCGGCCTTGGAAGGGGCCTTGGCAGCAGGTTTCTTTGCCTTTTTTAGCAGGGCCATCTTATCAGCCCGGTTCATCTTCAACACATTCTTGGTGGAAGCCTCAGCCTCTGAAACTAGAAGATTAGGACCCGATGAAGAACCGATGGAGAGTTCGGCCAGGGGAATGGCTTCTTCCTCAGGTGAATCATCAGTAGCAGGTGGATAAATGGGCCCGACAGCGATCGACAGAGGTGTCAAGGCCACATCAGCACCTTCGGGCTTGAAAACAGTCACTACAACAGAAGATAAGGTAGTTAATAAAAATTTAGTAGAAGATCGGGATGATAAGTAAAAGAGTTCGGGGACTATGACTTACAGCCGTGTTCGTAGAGTTAGGATTCCTTAGACATAACTTCCAGACCCCAACTAGTTTTCTTCAAAAGGGAGTAAAACTTTTTGAAGGCATCAGCTCGACCCTTCGAAAATTTGGTAATCTTCATAATGGGATCCTCGGGACCAGCCCAGTTCGACAAGAGGTTAAGGTCGGTTCCCCTCATAAAGAACTATTGTGAATGCCACCCTTTATTGCTCTAAGGGGTTTTCATGAAGGTAGCTCGGCCAGCTACACGATTCAGATGTCGGAGGCCAAGTTCCTTCGATCGGCCGACAGAAAATAGGATGAAAAAGAAATCCAACCCGGAGTGATACCCGCTTCTTGGCACAATGCGATGATGCTGACCAGTTGGATATAGGAATTCGGCGCTAGCTGTGCGAACCCGATCCCAATTAAACAAAGAAAGGAAGAGATGAATTCATGAAGGGGGAACCGAATCCCATACCTCAAAGCATAAAGGTGAACGGTCATCCAGTCGCCATCCGGACGCCAGAACATCCTCTCGTTCGGCTCCGGAACCCGCAGCTTGTACTCTTTGGGAATATTAAACACAGCTCGGATGTCAGACAGTTGGGATGGAGTGATGGAGGACTTAGTATTGATGATGGTATAGTCGGTCGAAGACGCATATACGCGTCGAATCTTGGATTCGGCGTTCCCAGTAGGGAGATCAGTCGGGGCTGCCGGTAACAAACCAGAACCAGATCGCCGGAGGCAAGGGTAGCGGTGCCAATTGGAGTGATCGTCAGGGGAGGAGGAACGCTAGAATCTGCCATTTGACTAGTATAACGAACAGAGATGAGGTATGAAAAGAGGAAAGAGGAAAGACCTGAGGAATCTGATGAAGTGAAGCTCTCGCCGAAAATTGCCTTCGCCGAAAAATTTGAAATGAAGTTTGAAATGGTAAAAAGCTCGAAAAAATGACAGTGATGGATGGATGGGGGCTTATATAGCGTGACCGACACGGTTTTTAAAGGGTGGCTATTTATGGCAAGTGGGGTCCAACCCTAGGGAAGTGTGTGTTAGCTCGAGAAATGAGAAGAAACCGCTTGGGTTCCCGAGACAGCTCATCATTACCATGCGTGTTTCCCCACGTACATGTCCTTTTAAGTCTCAAGTCATAAATATCTTATAACAAGAGACTGGGGGGCAATGTTTGGGAGTGTTTTACCGACCACCATGTTAGCTGAAGGCCTGGGCTGGAGCTGATGAGATTGGGCCCATATGGCCGAAGGCATGCAGGACAACGAAGGTATTTGGGTTTGGATATCCGAGCCCATTGGACCAGAATCCGGTTGTGATCAGGGAGGTCGGGGTCGGGCCTTCGCGTCCTTTGGGCTGAAGCCCAGACCGGTGTTTATGAAGTCTGTTGGATTGGGGCCTGTGCAGTTAGACAGCCCATTTGCAGAGTATAGAGCTAATAGGAGTTTGTGTGGTTAAGGACTCTTCTAACCATATTTGATTAATGCAACTCCAAAGGTAGTATGGGAAAGGGATTCTACTTACACCTTTTAAGGAAATTGTGTTGGACCCAAATATAGGTAACTACCATATTTAGCAGTCCTATTCCGACTCGGACAGGGACTCTTGGGAAGTGAGAATGGCTATAAATACAAGGCTTAACTACAATTAACAGGTAATACATCTTTGAGCACTAAACACTTAAGCCTCCATTGTTAAACCTTGTGAACGGCTTGTACTTATTCTCACACCGGAGTTATCCCCCGGTGGCACAAGCCGTCAAGCTTATGTGTGATCTGTTATTGTGCAGGTTTCAGCGCGTGGATTCTGTGACTGGACGCGCAGGCGAAACTTGGCGTTAACAGAAATGTATTCAATTATATAAAACGACGTCAAACGTTAGGTGAACGGAACTCACTAGAATGCAAGATAAGTTGCTCGTAGGCGAGCATCCTGTATGTGTCCATGGATAAATTCAAGTGACCTTTTTCTAAATTCAATCGATCTTTTCATTGACGTTTGCCCCGGATTGCTCTTACCTCTCTTTTCGTCATGATACTTTCTCCGTTACTTAATATAAGTCGTTTTAAAAAATTATTTTTGTTCCTTAATATAAGTCGTTTGAGAATTTTAAGTAAACATTAATTACTTAATTTTCAATATTATCCTAAGTAATAAATAAAACTTTGGTTCTCTCACTATTTTTTGTCCAATAAATAACACTATCTTTTTTTTAATACATGGACAATATAGACATGTGATATTATATTTAATATTATATAATCATTTTCTTAATATTTGTGCACAACTCTAAAATAACTTATACTAAGGAACGGAGGGAGTACTTATTTTAATTAATTGTACTCCCTCCGTTACTTAATATAAGTCATTTTAGAGAATTATTTTTGTTCCTTAATATAAGTCGTTTGAGAATTGAAATTTAAGCATTAATTACTTAGTTTTCAAAATTACTTAAGTAATAAATATAACTTTGGTTCTCTCACTATTTTTTGTCTAAAAAAATAATACTCTATTTTTTTAATACAAAAATAATATAAATAATTAATATTATATTTAATGTTATATAATTATTTTTTTAATATTTATATATAATTCTAAAATGACTTATATTAAAAAAACAATAGAATGAGTAACTGTAATATTGGGACTTGAAGCTGACACTTCTACTTACTAGTTTCTCTATTCTTTTCTTTAAAGAGAATTTAATTCGGGAGAAATAAATACTTAAAAGTGTCACATGGAAATGCAAACACAAATACCCCCCGGGCCTTAATTCGCGCATGCCCCCCATCAAGTAATAGACCTATTAATCTACTTTCATATTTATGGCGACCAGATTTTTCTTCTTTTTACCTTTTTTTTATCAGATTCAGAATTATGTTTACTTATTCATAATTTTTATAAAAATAATTCTTTTTTTAAACACTTTTTGACCAAAATTTTATACTACTTTGCTGTAGTTTTATAAAATTAATATTATTATACGGTATTTTAGAGAATATAATACATGGTGACTATTGCCATTGTTGACTTGCATTAATTAAAATAAAATAAATTCTAAAAATTTTGATTTCACAAATTGATGATAATGAAAAGGAAAAACTCTTTATGTGATTGGGAGGGAGTACAATTATGGTATATACATTTTGTTTAACTATATAAAACTATTCCAAATTAAATATGCATGTGCAAAGGAAGATAAACAAGGGGTCAATCAGTCAAATTAAAGTCCATTAGCATCCATTTACATGCCAAAAAGGTCATAAAATTGGAATTTAATGGTAGCTTGCTAAGTGAGATTAGCCTCCAAGAAGTACTGTTGGAGAAGTTTAAAAATAAACCAGTTTACCTTTAAAAAGAAAAAGGTTCATATATAGATAAAGAGAATTGATATTTTTATAAGTAAATTTGATATTTTTACAAGTTCCTTCTCGTATAAATATAGTAAGTGGGATTCTTCTCATTTGAGAGATGTATAGTGGAACCAGGGACGAAGCCACGTTAAAGGAAATTATCAAATTTACTTGTGAAAATATCAATTCTCTAAATGATCAAAAGCCTCTCAAAGAAATGTGAACGATACTTTTATAGCGGATCGAAATGACACTTAATTTCAACACAAATTAATTAATGTATTTTATTGATTGCACAAGGTACAAATTCTTATTGCAACATTTTTTTACCTTCAAAGTGTACTCAAAGAAGAAGATATAAAAGTGATGACCATTATTAACCTGGGGGTGGGGGAAGAAAAACAGTTTATAACTTTGCATATCCTCAAATAATGAGTATCATAGGCATGATCAAAATAATCAGTTGGGAGGAATCTATGGCGAAATAATTAGTCATCATTTTCATCCTAAGGTTTCACTTTGGCCCATATTATGATGTCCCTACTCCTCTTATAAGTCTGTCACTTACACATCAAAAAATGAATATTGGATCTTACTTTTATTCCCCACCCCTAGATCTCCATCAGTCACTTGCTAGATATCCCACTTAAAACCATTATTATTATTGCATGGCTTTAATTTTATGCAGCAATTTAATTCTTAGATTTTAGTTTCTGACCCTTCCTCTCGTTATCTTTCCTTAACCTAAAAAATAAATAGAAAATGATTGTTAACTCCTAGTTTAGGGTTTTTGAATTCCAAACATATTTAAAAATTTTATTCATTTAATTAAATACTACTTATATTAAATGTACAATTTTAATTAGTTACAAATGTAGATTTTAAATCTCAAACTCATGGCTGGTATATATAATTTTACAGTAAGTTTGAGGTTTAAAAAATACGACCAAGCCCACTTTTCTGATGCATCAAAGCAAACATACATTTTCTATCTTCTTTCTTTTTCTAATTTTTAGGGTTACTTATTGGGGGCATTATAAGGAAAGGGAAAGCTGCAAGTAAAGTGTGTTTTTTTTTGCAGCTGCAGTATTTCATGGGCACCTTTTTGGGCCAATAATTCAAGCACACCTGAGTGAAAGAGAGAGCCAGATCATCGTCCCAAGAGAAGCCAAATTAAGTTGACAAGCCTCAAAAGCATAAGTAGCTAGCTATAGCTAGGGAGTCTATACTATGCAAAATGGTAGTCAGTAAAAGAGAAGTGTGGGCAGAGAGCAGACTATATATATATATATATATATATATATATATATATATATATATGACATCAATAACACTAAGTTATACGTGTGTGTGTGTGACTGTAATTAATCTCTCAATATATATAAAAGCACATATGTGCGGGTATGTAGTGTTGTTGAACTTTGGAATATTAGAGGAGAGAGAAAAAAAGATCAGAGATGGGAAGAAGAAGAAGGAGAAGAAAGGAAAGAAGTGATATGTCAACACAGCACAGGCTTTAAAATCCCATCACGTAGTTCGATGTATCCTTTACCTTATACTACTACTACTACATTACATTAAAAAGGTGGACTGGTAGTAGTAGAAGAGAGATTAGCTAAGGAGGAGAGTGGAGAGTTGTAAAAACAAAAACTGATGAGTATTATGGTTGGATATGGGGATTCCAATTTTGAAGAGAGAGAGAGAGATGGGTTGATGACATTAAACAACATAGAGAAAGATACAAAACCAAAACCAAAATCAAAAAGAGGACACTCGTTTTACGTGAAACCAGACCACCCTGGCCTGCTCTTCTAATTTCATTTCTTTATCTTCTTATTCTACTACTCGAGTACTCCCTCACTTGGTTTTTGTGTAATGACTAGATATACAAGGATGAATAAATATTTTACTAGCTACTACTTTAATTCCCTATCTGCCCTTTCTGCCAAAGTTTACTATTAATTCTAAAATACACAAAGGAAAAAAGATCCATCGTCGAGAAACCAATGCCAATATATTTGAGAGAGTGCAAGTTCTAAGCAATATACTATTAGCCAAGTAGTTTTATGTTTTCAAGTTTGTATAGTTGTATATTAATTGTTTGTTTTATTTGAAAAAGTTTATGGTTAATTTTGGAAAAGAAACTGGAAAAAAAACTATAGTGTTAATAATTTCTTTATTGGATTCATTTAATCCCATATCTTCTCTTCAAAATATGAAAGAGGTACCGATAGAACTAAAATTTACTTTTGTAATATACATTGTTTAAAAATAATTAAGTTGTTGGAATTGACTCATACTTTTACGGGTTCAACTAATGGTCAAGTGTTAGGTTCAATTGGGTTTGAGATTTATTAGTAGTTCGATCTTGAATTTTACTAATGTATTAGACCTCATGGGTTTGAGTTCATGTTAATTATGGCAGTTAGAATTTTTTAATTACTATAAAATGTTGTTTGGTGTGTAAATCATAGAGCGTGTGAGATATTTTATGAATACATCAGACAAATAAGAACTGATTATATCGTATGTTTTTTATTTTTTTTCGTTTTTTATATAATATGTGTGTAAGTGTAATATTATTGATTCTTAAATTTAACATGCAATTATAAGAGAAAAAGAGTCCATATAAATGAAAAACTAATTGGTTCTTTAATAAGATGAGCTAAAAAGAAATGACAATACAATTGAGTAGTAGCAAAAGTAATTTCCTAAAAAAGAAAAGAGAAAGGAAGAAGGGGTGGCACTGTCAATTCATTCCCACCACTCCCCTGCGTGATTCCGAGTGGGTTTGCGCTCGCGGCCTTGGAGGAGAGAGAGAGTCACGGGTTTGTCTTGAAAGGCCCTTATTTCACAGTCCTCCTCTACAGACACACAGACAGACACATATTCTCCTCCCCTCTCTTCTCTCTCTACATATATAACCCCGAGGTTACCCAATTATAAAATACTTACAAAATACAGAATACTACCAAAACCCCACCCCACCTCCCATTTTCACACTAGTACTACAAATAATACTCCTCCATTCCCTTCTTCTCATTTTCTCTCGTCCCCCAAAACCCTCCAACTCTTTCTCCGTCTCTTTTCTCTCTCTAAAAACTACAACAACAAGAAGAAGAAAACACAATAATAATTGAGTTTGATTCATCATTATCATCTTAATATTCAAAATATGGCACTAATGCTAGATAACTGTGAAGGCATATTACTCTCATTAGACTCCCACAAATCAGTGCCAGCCCCATTCCTCACCAAAACCTACCAACTTGTTGATGACCCCGTCACTGATCACATAGTCTCTTGGGGCGAAGACGACTCCACCTTCGTCGTGTGGCGCCCACCGGAGTTCGCCCGTGACCTCCTCCCCAACTATTTCAAGCACAACAATTTCTCAAGCTTCGTCCGCCAACTCAACACCTATGTACGCTTTTCTCAACATATATGCATGTGTACATATATATATACATATATAACAATGGTTGCTAATGTTGTTTTTTTTAATGTTAATAGGGTTTTAGAAAGATTGTACCAGACAGATGGGAATTTGCCAACGACTTCTTCAAAAAAGGAGAAAAGCATTTACTCTGCGAGATCCACCGCAGAAAAACATCTCAGCCGCAGGTGGCCCTCAACCACCACCATTCTCAAATGGGTGTCCACTCGGGTTTCTTCCCCTACCCAAACCAACTCAGCAACTCTCCGCCTGACTCCGACGACCAAGCCAATAATTACTGGTCGTGTGACTCGCCGCCGACTCTCTCCTCCCCAACCGGCGGCGCTACTGGCATCTACAATAGCTCTGTGACGGCGCTGTCGGAGGATAACGAGAGGCTCCGGCGGAGTAATAATATGCTGATGTCGGAGCTAGCCCACATGAGGAAGTTATATAATGACATTATATATTTTGTTCAGAATCATGTTAAGCCTGTGGCGCCTAGTAATTCTTATCCTACTTCTGTCCTTTTATCAAATACCTCACCTGCAACTACTACAGCTGGTAATCATGTTACAATGGTGCAGCAAAAGCCTCTGAGTAGTCATCAGTTTATTGGGTACCAAAATCATCATGAGGGTAATTATAATAACCCTAAACATGAAGGAGGAGGAGCAAAGCTATTTGGGGTCCCACTTCAGTGCTCAAAGAAAAGAGTACACCCAGCTGAGTTTACTGCGAATATGGAGATGATGAGTACTACTAATAAGGCAAGATTGGTGTTGGAAAAGGATGATTTAGGACTGAATCTAATGCCTCTTAGATAATTGGGTTTTGTTTCTTTCTTTCATTCTTCTTATACCCATTTAATTAAGGAATCTAAGTTTCTTTTTTTCTTTATTGATTAATTAGTCTCCTTTTTTTTATTTGACTTTTGTTCTTATGAATCTCTTGAATGTTGGAGTCTCTGATAGTCCTATCATGTTGATGGGATGTTTGTGACTTGTGTAAATAAATATATATAACTTGTTGAGAATGCAGGTGAGTTTTGGTTAGAGTGAAAATTCTCCAATTACACCCTCTGATTTTCTTCTTTTTTTTTGGTTCTAGCAAATTAATATATGGTCTCGGTCATTGAATCTACTCTGATCTTTTTTCTCCTCCTTTCTTTCTGGTAATATATGGTACCTGAATATTTCAGTTGCATTCATTAATGAGGGAGAAAGAGAATGCTTTTTTCAGTAGCCAAGGGGAGAAGGTCAGAAGGGATTAGTTTCAGGCTATTTTCTCTCTCTGGGTCTTTTACGGATCAATGCATTAATGGCTCATACGTACAAGTTACAACTACAACAATATGCACATATATATATATATATATATATATATATATATATATATGAATATATGCCAAAGAAATACAGTAGTACGATAATAGTAATATATATAAGTAAAGATAAATGGAGGAAAGTGAGTGAGAAAAAGCAGCACATCAACTGATATTTCTTTTCTTTCTTTCTTCAAAAACTTGAACTACGATCGAGTGTCATTAATTATTGTTATAATTATCACCTTTATTTTCATGAAGAAAAAGAAAGGCCATCATTATATATCTATAATATAGATAGATATAGGTTGTGATTAAGGTTAATTATGAGCAAAGTGAAGAAGAAAGAAACACAGATGAAAACAAAAGAGACAAGTAAAAGAATATGAAAAAGAAGGTGCATGGGTTATTGGATGGAAAGTGAAGTGTAGTAGTGTAGCATAGAATAGAAGTGGAAAATTTTCTGACTGAAAAATTGTGGGTTGGATATATAGAAACGTTTCTATCAAGGCTACCTTCTATACTTGTTCTACTTCTCAGAAAATTAAACCTTTGCCTTTTCCACTTTGAGTATCTCATCATCCATCTCTTTAATCCTCTCCCCTTTGGATCCTCATCCCCCTCTCTCTCCCTCTCTCTCTCTCTCTCTCCCCTTTCTCGTCTCCCAACCCCTCCCTCTCTCTCCTTAGAAACTCCAAAGAAGAATTTTACCATCAATAAAAATAAGATTTATAAATATACAATATATACTCCATCCGCTCTGAAACTATGCCTTTAATTGCACCCACAAAAAAAAAACTATGTTTTTAAAATAACATATTTTGAAATAATAATTTATATTTCAAAAGTATCTTTAATATTAGTTAAAACTAATTTTAGTAGGGAATGTGTGATTAAGAAATGATATTAATAATTTATATTTATATGTGTATGTATATATATTAAAGGAGTACTATTATTACTTTTGCCCAAAAATCCAACTTTTTATTTTAATGAAAAAACTGTACTATTTATTGCTTTGCTTGTTCCTTTATCTAATATCCCGATACAAGTAAAGTTCAACATAAAGTTTGACTATACATTTCCAGTTTAATTTGTACTAATAGCTACCTTGCTTTTTGCCTTTCTTCAACCTGTAAAAAATTGTAGAAACTCCGTGGAAAACCCAGCTGGAACAAAAGGAAAAAAGGGATCTTATTCAAAATATATATATATATATATATATATATATATATATATATATATATATATATATAGTCCGGATCTTAAGCTCACCACTTATCCAACTCACCCGAGCTCACCCCCTTTAGCAACGGACCCGGCGACAGTTCGGTCATACAACTGTCGTCTATACTTTTAGCGACGTTATATGTTGTCCGTCGTTAAAAATATAGACGACGGTTGTATGACCGAACCGTCGCCGGGTCCGTCGCTAAAGGAGGGGTAAGCTCGGGTGAGTTGGATAAGAGGTGAACTTAAGATTCGGACCGTGTGTGTGTGTGTATATATATATATATATATATATATATATATATATATATATATATAGTAGAATATCTATAAATTAATACTCAATAAATTAATAATCTCTCTAAAACAATATTTTTTTTCCAGTCCCGACTTAGGCTAATGGGATAAATTAATAATTTTTTAAAAGATCCTTATATAAATATATGGTCCCATCAAAATTATAAATTAATAATTCTTTTAAATTACAAATATATCTATGGTAATATTATAAAATATGATTCTATTCTCATTTGTTTTGTCTTAAAATTCAAAACTATCTTAATCTCATCCTTAATTTTTCTTGAAATTCAAATCTAATTGAATATAATTTTTTTTTGAAATAAAATGTGAATGTAATTTGAAAAGTGGATACAATGAACATTATTTAATTATTAAAAATAATTAATATCACTTACAATGAATTCTATTATTACATTAATTTAATAAGTATGATACATTGCATCAAAAAAAGTATGATATAAACATTAATAAAATGCAATAATTTTAATGTAATTAAATTTATGTTCACTGAATAGAAAAATACTCTTTAAATTAATAAATTATTAATTTATCGATTAAATAATAACTCTCTAATTCCAATCTCAACAATATTAATTTATAGAGGTTCTACTATATATACATGTACATGTTACATACAAAGAAAAATAATACCACTATCACATAAAAGTATCACATAATGTTCCCATACTGTATGAGGTGGCATCCATAAATATGTTGTTGACATGACTCACTTAACTCAACAATAAATTTATGAGTCTTAACCACACAGTACGTGAGCGGTATGTTATATTTTTATGTGATATTAGTGTTATTGTACATATAGAGAGAGAGAGAGAGAGAGAGGAGAGAGAGAGGGAAAGAGGGGAGAGGGGGCTAGCTAAGTAGGAATGTAGGAAATCTTGGTCGTGCAATGATTTGGTCTCAATGTATCATACGAAAAACCCTAAAACCCTAGTATGGCACAATGGGTATTATACCTAAGCCCTCCTGGCCTTTTGTCTTTTTCCTGGGATGTGGCACGTGGAAGATGCACGTGCAGCGCTCGTCCAAGAGAAGGAAGAAAAGAAAAGTGAGACTAGTATAGTACTAGTATTATATTAGTAGTATACGGATCATCCGGTAAAGTCGTAAAGATGGCTTTATAAGGGAGTGTTTGTCCCTGTGTATTGAAATACGGGAAAGGTTAAAGAGAACTACGAAACCAATTTTAAATAAGACTTTGTTTGCTTCCTTTAATTCTTTTTAATGCACTTTATTGACATTTATATACCAATTTCTACAGCACTTTATTGACAATTTAAACTTTATCCTAAAATAATTCGGTTAAATCAGTAATTTATTATAAGAAGCACCCCCTACTTTAGTAGTAGAAGGTGTGGTAATTGGTATGGAGGAGCTTTTTATTTTCTTATTTTTCAAAATTCGTGCAATCATTTTTTTGTTGGCATTTTGAATCAATTATGATTCGAACCCCAGATGGTGATAATGTCGTAGAGATGGGCAGAGGGCTCTTGCTAATGGACTAAGATCATCTCTATTTTAAATAAAATACAGTGTTTTTATTTTTTATATATTATATTTTTCATCAATATTTATCTACTGTAAATATTATATTTCAACATATTTTAAATTTAGACAATAAAAAAAATTTTTTTAATTTATTTCAAATAAAAAGGATCCTAATTCTTAGTTTACAGTTTTTTTTTATTTTTAATAAATTTATTTTGACTGAGCCCCCAAAAAAATAGCTTTATAATTATGCCCTTTTACTGGCCATCTTAAGCCTTACTGGCTGTAGTCTTTTCTTTTCTTTTTTCATTAATAAACTTTATGCCTGCAATGTTTTCTATATGCCAGGTGTATAAAAATAAAAAGTTGCTTTTAGATTTTTTTTTTTTGTATTTTCTTTTTGTGCTCATAATTTTAATATTTATTAAGTTATTATGGCTTTTGTTATGTGTATAATTGTCTCACGCACTTATAGATCAATGTGATTCCACATGGAGTGGTAAAGAATTTTTTACCATCTTAAAATTTAGTATAAAATAAAAAATTATATATATTGTGAATATTTATATCATTGTTAATTACGTAAATTAGTATTAATAATAATTTTTTTAAAAAAATACGTAATTCTCACTTGTATCGGTGATAACGTAACTCATGCTACATCCAAATGAAGCTTTTAATACTCCCTCCGTCCCAGGATAAAATGAATAATATGTCATTAATTATTGACCATAATATGTAAGGGTGTAAACGAATCGAGATGGGCAGAGGGCTCTTTCTAGTTATTCAATTCAAAATATTTTCTCTCCATACTTATTAAACATGGAGAAAGAATTAGAATAAGAAAAGTATGAGATATTTAATACTAATGGGAAAAAATGTGTAAAAGTTTAGTTATTAAAAGAAAGTGGATATTTAACATGGGACTACCCAAAATAGTAATAATGACTTTTATCTTGAAACAGAGGGAGTGCTACTTTAGGGATTTAATTCCATCCATGCGGGCCAAATGTACATAAAAACGAAGCAAAATAATATTACGTACGGAACGGGATTCATTTATCATCGGAAAAATTAAGCTGTGTAAATAATAAAGAAGAAACAAGAGAAAGACAAGACATGATCCGTTCTAAGATTAGAGATATAATTTAATTTTTGAGGTCAAATTACGGTATATTAAATTTTAAATTGATATAAATTTATTTAATTTTAGTTGATACAATTATTATATAATTGTATAGTAATAACAAAAACTATTAATCCCAAAATTTATTTAATTTTAAATTTTTATGAGTCATACTAATTTTAAAAGAGTAATGCTAGAGACGTAACTTATTCTACAACTATTTTACAATTTGCGGTATATTCCACCTCAGCATATTGATAAACAAATTGTTTCAATGTAGTATTCGGCCCCACATAAAAGTTGAGATGGAGTATGTCACATCAGCAAATTATAAAATAGTTATAAAATAAGTTGTGTTCTTAACATTATTTATTTTAAAATTTAATTCTAAATTTTTATGAGTCATACTAATTCTTAGAACGGATCATCATGTCGTGCCTTCATTTATTTAATGCGGTTGGGGGTGTTTGGCATTTATTATTATTCAAATAAAAAATTTTTGAATGTGTTTATTATTCAAATAAATAAATAAAAACTCATCGTACCAAAAATGATATTGCCATGGGTTTATTTGCGTCGTTTAGGAGATAAATTAATAAATTACATCGTACCAAAAAATCTAGAGATCGTTTAGTGTGTTTCTGCTTTCATATTTTTGTTTCTATTTTCACTTTTTTTTTAAATCAAAAAAATAAAATAATGTTAACATTAAAATAAACTCTACTAAGGTTTAGGCATTGAATTAATCTTGTCAATTAATAACAAAATTTCAAACTCTACCGTTGCATAAAATAAAATAAAATAAACATTTAGGTATAATTATCAAAGCATGTTGTCTATTTTTATTTTCAGTAGTGAAAGTGTAAGTATAAGTAGAAAAATATATAGGAAAATATAAATAGAAAGTAAAAACATAAAAGCACCAAATGAACTCCTAATTCCTTTAATTTGTTATTGAGGTTTTTAATAAGAAAAAGAAAAATATTGAACAGAAAATTGGGTTTTTTGCCAAACTTTTCCTTTCATAAAGCGACGAATTTGGATGAAAAATTAAATAACATAAAGATCATCTTTTATAATCTCTATTATACCATCTAGATTATAAACATAATAAAATTAATATAAGAATAACTTAAATGAAAAACTTAAGTTTTTTTATAAACTCATTAACAACATAAAAGAAAATATACAAGTTTTCTATTTTATTTTTCGTTATAAATTAAGTTTTTATTTATAAAATGGAGGGTAAAAATTCCAAAAAAAGGTTAACCAATCTAACATGCTACTCCACTAAAGTATACTCCCTATTCAGATTAAATAACGTTTTAGGGAGTTTAATTTTATTCTATATAAATGTCATTTTAGAATCTCTATGCAATATTACACTATTTTTTCCTAATTTATCCCTCTATTTAATATGCTTAGTAAATGCAATTGTGGAGGGAGAAATAATTAATTAGTGACAATTGTGGAGAATGAGAAGAGACAATTGTAGAGAGAGAGAGAAATAATTAATTAGGGATATAAAAGATATTTTATGTTATTTTTAATAAGTGTATTTAACTCTAAAATGACATTTAATATGAATAGAAGGGAGTACGAAAATAATATCGAAAATGGGAAAAACAATACACAAGGAAAGCGGCAGATATCATGTCGTTTTAATGTGTGCGGTCGTAGACGTTAATTTGGTCTGCCATTCCCACTCCCGCCCCCAAGTTCTAAGCTAAATAAACGAAAGCTTTTTTCATTAGACGAAAATGGATGATGAAGTAGTCATTGCTTCGTCTCCGACCGATGCCGGCATAGGTTGCTTCGACCTACATTCAGGCGCAGAACACCTCCGGTACCGATCAAGCACCTCCGCTCCTCACGGCCTTATCTCCGTCGGCGGCCGCTACCTTGCCTCCTCTCAACTCCGTGACTCCCCTTCCCCCTCCGGCTCCATCCTCTATTGGTCCTGGAACAAGGTAAATTCAACCTTAAACAGAATAAATAGCTTATTTTACTCATGTATTTACTGATTTAAGGTGTTCGATAAATTGCTTTTGAGAAGCGAAAATGTGATGTGATTACTTTTGAGCTACTGGATTGATTGGTTAAGAATTTAGGTATTGTAACATATACTCACTCCGTTGCAAAATCAGAGGTACATTTTTGTTTTTCATGGTGGATCCTAAAATTCAAAACAGACAATAAACTATTTAATTTAGTATGGACTAATATAATTGTTGTATACTAGCTAAAAATATTACTGATTACAATATTTGTTACTTGCAAAACTTAATCCAAAATGCAAAATCATATCAACTTTGAATTTTAAGATTTTGTAAATTTACTTTGAAAACTCAGAATGTATCTCTAATTTTGAATCTTGAGGTTGTGAATGAAGGTTTGAGCTCTAGAGAGATTTGGTGTTGCTCATATATTACAAGAGATGCTTACTTATAAATCGATCATATTAGAGCTCGTCAGGAAGTACTTCGTACTACAATCATTGGAGGAACAATACCTAATCCTCAGGAGCTCCATAATCTTTTCAATTTCTTGTTCGAGAACTACGATATTTGGCTTTGGAACTGAATCATTTATTTGTATCTGAGAAAAATTTTCAGATTAATAGGAAGGAAGCTTAATCGGAAGTCATTCCATTTTACAGTTTTATGCACTATAAACATAAATATACATGATACACGTATGTTTCATATATGTAAGCTATTTGATGCATTGTTTTTCTTGGAAGAGACATTTTAGGGTACTACTGAGTGATAGTTAGTTATTCACATCATAGTTGTCATGGCATCACCATGACATTGTCTAGGAGACGACTGCGCGTCCTAGCGTTGGAGAAGGGTAAGGCAATGCCTTGGATGCCGAACTGCCAAGGCTCACGCATTGGTAGCGGTTGTGTTACTCGGACTCGCCATTTTTGGTGGGGTACCCGTGTCGACACGACACGACACAGGTACGGGTGCGGGATTCGTACGGGATCCGGCCACAGAAATCCGGATACGGCTGTTTTAAAAGAAGAGGAGTCGCGAGAGGAGGAAGAAGAAGACTCGCGAGAGGAGGAAGAGAAGAGACGTCTGACGTAACCCAGAGGAGAGGAGGAAGAAGTGAAAAGCCGTTTGATCTGAAGAAGAGAAGAGCCGCCTGTGAAATAGATCAGAAGATCAGATATGGTTTTAAAATATCCCATGGAAAATTACAGTTAGGTACCCCATAATTTTTAAATTTTTTTAATTTAGTCCCCCATGTTTTTTAAAAGTTCAAAATAACCCCTGTAAAATTACATATCAGTCCCTATAGTTTTTTTTTCATTTCTGCCCCTATATCTTTATATTTTTGCACTTCAGTCCCAAGAGCAAAAAAACTTGGTGATACAATTAGATATATTATTATTAAAAAATTATAACATACCGTGTCCTTGCACCCATGTCCAAATTCGGATCCATATCCGTGTATCCTCTATTTTTTGACTTCACGTGTCCGACACCTAGATTCGTACCCACACCCGACACTCGCACCCGAGTCCGAGTAACACAGGGTAGCGGGCTCAAGTTAAGTGATTAAGTCATTTTTTACCATGACTCATAACTCATGGACTTTTCCAAGTACTCAAGTGACTCAACCCCTGACCTTAACCTAACCCATGAACCTACTCCTTTGAATGAGAGGAATGCTCGTGTGGGAGATGAAAATGACTTCATAGTTGGTGACTTTGTTTGAGTTATGACTAGAAACAGAGTAGAGACTGTGTTAGTTAATATGTTTTGGGGTTTAGGGTACAAAATTTTTTATTGTGTAATATAATTTTGAAAATAAAATAAATAATGTATAAATTGCACATTGTTAATGACTTTTCGCCATATGGACGCCATGGCGGGCGCCTTATCGCCTAGGCGTCCTAGCGGTCAACTACCGCCGCGTCCCGCCTTGGCGTCATGACAACTATGATTCATATTATTTGTTATTATCTTAAGATGTGTTTTGTTAAATTTTGATCATGCCTTGTGTATTTATTTTGAATAATGCAGCCTCAGTTAGAAGTTAAGTGCTTTCCTGCAGAACCTATAAATCCTCTAGTTTCTAACCGCAATGGAACTTATATAGTTGAAGGAGGTGTTTCTGGTGATATTTACTTATGGCAGGTAAGTATCAGTATCATTATACTCTTTTTGCGAATGTTTATTGTACTTTGTGGTATGATTTATGAGTTGTTTATATTGATCATACATAGGTTGTTACTGGCAGATTGCTTGGAAAGTGGCATGCTCCGAGGATCAATCTATTTTGATTTCTGGGTCAGAGGATGGGTCTGTTTGAGTCTGGTCACTTATCATGTACTGTATTCTTATTCCCTTGTTGATCTTATACAAGATATTTTGAATGGTTTATCTTTGTTTAAGAATAAAGAATTGTTTTCCATTTGATGAATATAAGATCTTTGATGATGTGCAAAGAGAGGAAGCTAAACATCTATTTCAGTACAGTTTCTCTGAGCACACTTTGCGAGTAACTGATATCGTTACAGGTTACGGGGGATGTAGCGCAATCATAGTAGCTGCCTCTGAGGATAGGACTTGCAAGGTTTGCCACACTATTTACTTAATTGTATTGACTCATTGACTGTTCGGTATACCATTGTTTCATGGCTGCCAATTTGACATGATGTGATATTTCTTGCTTCTGAACAAGGCGACTTTAAGCATTTATGTTAGTTCTGCTTTTTTCCGATTTTAATTTCTGGTAAAAAATTATCTTCTTTCTCTCTCATCCCTTACAATTGTTTCATTTCCTTTCTTCTAGGCTGTTATGGCTTTTTTTAAGTACTCCTATATGTCTACTTATTTAAAATGAAATGTATCCCTTGAACCGTTTGTACATCGTACATCCAACTTAATCATTTGACGTCTATCTTTGATCAACAACTCAAAAATTGCTCATATTTTTAAAGGTTTTATGGTATATATGCAAGACCCGATAGTAAGTTTTTGGTTTTTTTATATATTTCTTAATTTATTTTCATGTTATTCTTGGGGCCATTTATAACATTTCTGATGATTAGGTAACTGTCTTGATGTGCATTTCCTAGGTGTGGAGCCTATCTAAAGGGAAACTACTGAGAAATATAGTGTTCCCAACAATAATTGACGCAATTGCATTGGACCCTGGTGAGCATATTTTTTATACTGGAGGTAGAGATGGCAAGATATATATTGCAGCACTCAATGTGCGACCTACCTCCACCAGCAGTTATGGACCACATATCAGGGGCACATTATCTGATCATAGGTTGTCAATTTTATTAGAACTTGAATGTTATGTTGTTTTGCATGTTTCCATGCTTCTCCTTACTAGTTTCTTAAATTTAATATTGTCATAAAGATGTTGCGTTAAGGTCTGCTTGTTTTTTGTCCTTTTTGATGTGGGTTGTTTGATAATTCATTGATGTTCAATATGATGTGTCTATTAAAGTGTTGATTTATTTATCACCATTGTATATTCTAAAATGTGTTCATGGATATGGAAATATGTTCCAGAATCATGAAGTCAAATATCTGCTAAAGTATTTTCAACTTTTCTGGAACAGTAGGCTGTTACTTGCTTGGCTTTTGCTGCGGATGGATTTCTTTTGGTTTCTGGATCAGAGGATGGCATGATACGTGTTTGGGAAACTAATTCTCGTAACATCATTCGTATTATCAAACATGCAAAAGGTATCATCGTAGTTAATAGAAACAATGTTCACGTGGTTGCAGGAGTCTTTCTAGTTTATTGCATTATTCAAATTTTCTTCTGGATTTAATATAGTAACCTTCTACTTCTCTCAAATACCGTCTCAGGATAAATTCTAGTGTTTTAAATAGGCTTTTGCATACTTCATCCCACACTCAATTAGTATCTGTAGATCTCTAGATTTTGGTGCTTGTTGTAGAACATGTGTAATTGTCTGCAAGTGCATCAGCTGCTGTTTGCAAATGTGTAGTGGTGTTGGTATATTATGATACCATTCTGACTGTTGATGGGTTCTGCATAGTGCAGGTCCTATAAACAATATCCTTGCTATCAAACGACCTCCGTGCTTATATCCTCGAACTTCAGTGAATTCTCAGGCTTCCTCTGTAAGAAGACATGGACCCTTGTTGCCACCACTGGAAAAATACACAAATTCAACAGACAAAATTTGGATGTTCCAGGCTTATCCTTATAAACCTTTTGATGCTTCATATGTCATCATCTGCGCAATGAATAGTCAAATCAATGAACTTCAGGTCCATATTTTTCTAATAGTTCTTGATGAATACCTTGTTTATTGAAGATTTTACCATTGTCTATAATGTTCTATCCAAAGAGCTACACCTAAAATTATATTACGAGTAATATAGAATATACGCAGTGCCTTGACATTGGCCACTAGATTTATTATTGTTATTGTGATATACTGTTCAGGTAATACTGCTCAATTTTTATGAGTATATTGTTTCTCTATTGCTTAAATTGATTTATTTTGCCCTTGCCGTATTCAGATATGGCTTAATACATGGATGAAAATATTCTCTTATGGCATTATCACTATAAGTGTAGATACTGGTCCCTCCAACTGGTCCAATTAGCTTTAGTTCTTTAAGCAAGCATCACCTTTATTTCTCTCTCCCTATGAGCACCCAACACTTTATTGTGTCTCTTGGTGTTCAAGCTCCACTACCACTCCATTCATAGGTGGTATTTATTTACCTCTCAACTGTCTACTCAAGAGTCAAGACTTCTGTTTCCTTCTAAGCCTGACACACTTTACTCCGGTTTAAAATCTGATCTTCAGTACATGGAGGCGCCCCTGTTTAGGGCCTTTATGCCTTTTTAATATATTTTGGTTATCGCCAATAAAACGTGTAAAATATGAGTACCGTTGATAAGTATCTGTTGATTATTTATAAGAGAAAATAAAATAAAAGAAAAAAGTTTGGGGCATCTGTAGAATTTCTTCCATGATATTGAAGCGTTTAGGAAATATTGAAGATATTGTGAATTTTGACTGATACAATCAGTATATAAAAATCTCAACCAAACGGAAAATAAAAACCTTATGGTTACCACTTACCACCAGAGATTATTAAAATCTCATCACATAAACTTTCTTATTTCACTATTTAATGATTTTCTAAAATTTGTTAGAAGGGAAGTATTTCATTCTCATCAGTGTCACTCCTGAGAGGACAAGCACAAAGTTGTAATAGAATTCGGTAAAACATGCATATGAAGTTATTTGTAACGTATGATTTCTGATTTTTATAATCAGCAACAAGGTTCATTCGGAGCTACTGACATGGAAATAGAAAGACTAAAACTTGATTACAGAGGATCTATGCAAATGATTCAGCAATGGAAGAATATGTACGAGAATTTAAATCAAATTTGTGTCGATGAACTTTTGGATGGAGATCAATCTAGAGGCCTCCCTAATGGGCAATTCCATCTGAGGCAGCTCTCCTCTTGGCAACAGTTTCCTTATTTTGATGCTGAAAGTCATGATACATGCATATATTTCTTTTTGTTTTTGCTTTTCATTATCTTGCTATTTTTTGTTTTTGCAAATTTATAGATCATTTGTTGTCTTATTCAGTTTCACATAGTAGTATATATCAGATAGTTAATGCTGTTATAAATGCTATTTGTTATGGAACTTTAGTATTTTCTTTTAATTGATACATTGACATTTCAATCTGAGGTGTCAATAGTTTGATTAATTGACAAGTTAGTGTATTCCTTAACATGACCTTTTTCTTGGTCGAGTTTTACATGATGGTAGGTAGATATATTCATGTCAACTGGCAAGTGATATACCTACAAAGATGCCAAGTCACTTTCTAAGTTGTCATCTGGTTTATCCTATTATTAACACATACATATGTATGTGTTGAGGGGGAAAAACTCCTTCTCAGGTATACTTTCTCAATTTCTCCAACTAGATCACTAGATTTGCAATTGCGCCAGTTAAACTTGATATCAAAGATTGCAGTTGGTTTTATTTCTTGAATGTCAAATAATGATCCTATACATCATACATGAAAGAAAAATAACCATTTTACATGTACGTTTCTTTTCAGTACACTAAAATTTTTTTGGGAATTCTGGAGTTTCTTTAATTTCAAAAACAGGATTTCGTGCTCTACATGAATAGTGGTGTTCTTCATGTATAGGAAGGATGTAATCCAACCTATCAATGGAAGATATATATATATATATATATATATATATATATATATATATATATATGATGTGATCCATTTTCTTTTACAGACACACTAATTTATTAAGGAGAGATTTGGATATTCAAGTCAGTCTACTCAAACTGCAGCAAGTATACGTTGCTTGTACTGGTAAGCATTATAAACTGATGATATATCTGGAACAATGCAATTAAATGCTGGGTTCAATAAGAAAAGTTTATAGACCTAGATTAGGGAAGTAATACCATATAGTTGCAAGATAGTTGTTCCAGAAGGTCAAAATCATCTTCTTTGAAGCATTATTTGTGATATGCTCGTGCTTCATTTGGATGTGTAATCTTTCTCTTTTACTAGATCATCGACTTCATTTGATAAATTTTGTGCAACTTTCTTTTTATTTTCAACTTTTTTGTTCAACCTTTCCGAATGTTAGAACTATTTAATTTGTTTTTATTTGCATAATTAGTTACAAGATTTGGTTAAGTTGATAACATTTTGATGACCATTCACTATTCTTATGATCATACGTGGAAAAAAATCTTAATCTACTGTAAAGCTTTCTGCCTCATAATAGTATAATTCATTTGACCATGTTATCTGGAATATAAATGATGTTGTTTGATTGACATTGTATGGGTAGTCCCTACATCTTAGAATAATTTGAGTCCTTTCTTATACTAATTCTAGTGTATTTGACTAAATCACACAGAAGAATCTATAAGAAAATTATATTCTAAGAGCACTACAAGTCATCTAAAGCCAGAGTATTTATGTAGCTATGGTTTTGGAATGCTTCCTTTACCCCATCTTTCACCAGTCTACTGTACTCTGACTTCATTGTCTATTTAGCTCCATTTTCCTGTAGTATTTGTTGGAATCGGATTATCCTGAATCAAGCATCAGGTTTTCATATTCTCCATCTTTAGGCCAGGCAACCTCAGTTTTATTAGGAGCAATCCGTCAACCTTTAAAATAGTACTTCTGTCATGCCCAAATAAGAGCCAATTATTCTCCATCTTCATTGCACCGTCTCCAATATGATTTTTCCTTCTGAATATTAGCAATTCCTATCCCCTAACAGGCAATTCCTTTCACTTTGAACCCTGTGTTGCTTGTAGGATTGGGTTTTAATATATTTCATTGGTGATCAACTTTCAAAACATTAATTAAAACTCATAGTTGATCATAAAACCTCTTTAGAGAAGGTGGAAATAGAGGAGGGCTTAGCAGTTCTACTCTAGTCAATTTTCTAGTGCAAAAACAGTCCAACATAGGATTTTGTTTGTGCAACTTATGAGAGTTTGTCTAGTTTGTATGTCTTTATTGGGCTAAGTTTTATTTTATTCAAATTATATATCTAGTGTTTTTTTTTTTATAAATTTAAGCTTGATAAGAACTTGAGTTTGATTAACTTATGAGTTAAGGTGAACCAAATTTGATCAATAGCACTACTTTGATTTGAACTTTGATAACATGAACTTGACATCTTAACAAGCCAAATTGGATAATCCATTACATTACTCAACTTACCTCGATAATCCATTACATTACTCTCAACTTACTAGAAACGGTACGACGCGTTTCTCTTCGGACGAGGCGAGGTGGAGCGAGGCGTAAGCCTTGATTTGAAAACCTAAAAGTCTCCAAAAAAACGAATCAAATCCTAGATCATCATTCTCACCATCATCTCCATCATCATCCCTATCATCACTAAGAGGATCCCTATGGAATCATCATCGTATCTAATAGCTCTGTCATCCTCCTCATCGTCACTGCGATCCTCAAACTCCGGTTCTTCATCTACCAATTGCAATCCCTTCCCTTTATCTATAAATAAGCAAGTTGCTTACCTACAATTACATAATGGCATTCATCAAAAAATAATAATAATTCAAGTATTTATTGAATAAAAAAAATTATAACCAAATAATAATAATAATAGTAATTACCTTCTTTGTTTTTGTCAAAGTATTTTTATGTTGAGGCAACTTTTCAAATTTCTCAAGCATCAAATTGATGCAATGCGCGGCGCACGGTGTCCACCACATATGTGGCCTTTTCTCCATTAACATTCTCCCCGTCGCCTTATAGTTAGATGCATTGTCAGTGACTACTTGAATGACAAGGTCTTCAATTCTCTCACTTCCTCAACAACCTCATCAAGTAGTTTAAACATCAAATTAGCACCTTTAACTGCATCAAATGCATCAACAGATTTAAAAAATACAGTGTCATAGGGGTTGTTTACAAAAGATTATTAGTTGTCTTCCTCTAATATTTTTCAAACCATCCGACAAGATTGACACCCCCGTATGTGCCCAAATCTTCTTTACCTCCTCAACAAAGACCTTTGTAGTTTTCTCTTCCTCCTTCAATATCCAAGAGCTAAGCTCGTATGGAGTAGGGGGTTTCAAACCACGACCATAGTTCCCAATTGACCGACACATATTTATAAATGAAGGACTATTTGCAACATTAAAGGAAATCCCGTTTTCAAAGAAGAATCTACCAATATCAAAACAGACTGCATTATGAGTCTCCTTTGAAAATATGGTACACTTTGTAGTAGCATCATCATCAACAGCGTCAACATCTACAACAAATCTGTCCATGGGTCCCCGAACTCCCCTCGCAGAGGCACGACCCACACTTGAACCTCCCAAGGATAGATGACCACCATAATAAGACCCACTTTGTATTTTTTCAGCTTCATTTCTTTGTCTTTCCTCCTTTGTGTCGATATTTTTTTCATATATGACGCAAGCTCTTCCTTCACTTCACTTGGTACTTTTTTGCAAGTCTCAACGTTACTATGATTACCCACAATATTTTTCAGCCTTGTAATCCCTCCTTTACAAATTTTCTTACAAAAATTTCATTCCACATATAAATGTGATTTATTAACTCTAGGAGCTTCGGTGCTATATTTTCAAGCTGGATCTTTCTTAACCATAATAACAATTCACTGTAATAAAAAAAAAATCGAGAAGAAGAAGAAGAAGAATCTGGTGAAAGAGAGAACCTGGTGAGAAAGAGAGAACCTGATGGCTGGTGAAGAAGAAGAAGAAGAGAGCGAACCCGGTGGGTGCTTGAAGTCGCATGAAGAACCTGCTTGGCCTCGCCTCTCTTCAATTGATAAATATGTCTGCTTGAATTGAAGAACTAAACATACTTGGGGTTTTTTTTAATTCAAATCAAGGCCTACGTCTTAATACGCCTTGAGGCGAAATGCACTGAGGCGTAAGCCTCGGCCTCAGCCTCAGCCAAATGAGACGCAAGCCTCTATATTTCCCTTTGAGGCATAAGCCTCGCCATAGCAAATTGCCGCCTCGCTTTAAGGCACGCCTCGAGGCGTGCGACTCGAACGCAATTTCGAACCATTCGATCCAGTAAAGCCATTCTTTTCGTAGCCAAATTTTGGAACAGGGCTGCTCATTTAATTCTATATTTGACCCAGTTCTTTTGGTATTTTTAGTATTTTCAGTAAATGTAACCAACCATCCATTGGTCTAGTGCTAAGTGGGTTGTTTGCCTCGCTCAAAGCTTGGGTTTGATTCCCACCTACGACAGATGGTTAGTGATAACTCTACATTTTAAGGATTCAGGTTTGGCCTCAACTTAGGTGAGATGGGGATTACTTCTGAGTATTTTCAATAACGGTAACAATATCTAATAATTAGGAATCAGTATATATATATAGAATGGATCAGGTCCGGGAGTCCAGACCTGATCAAAAATGGACCAATTTTTTTTTTTTTTTTTTTTTTTTAAACAAATAAATTTTTTTTTATATTTTATAGAACTGAAATTTTTCCATAACACAATTGTGACACTCCCAAAATTAGGTATACATCACCCATCTTGGGTCGTCAGATACAACGTACAGAATACAAATACAACTTACTAATACAGCTGTCGTGTACAATACGACAAAACATAAACTGCGAGTTTGAATACAAATATTATCTTCTAGAGAGTATTCATACTCAAAAGGAGTCCTCATTACATTTATTAACACACTATTACATAGAATAGTGAGGACTACTAACTAATACTATCATTTGAACCATCACTCCGTTCCCCGACTTGCCCCAGCTACGTTCTCATTTCCTGAAGAGAACAATGAAAGAAAGGGTGAGCTCAACTAGCCCAGTAAGAAATATTATGACTAAGATAATGCAGAATAAATTATCATTAGCCTTCAATAATGTTAAACTGATAAAATATAATAGACATCAAGTTTAACTGCAGCGGAACAAGCAATCCATTAAAAGAGTCAAGTAGAAAATAAACTCTACTATCTTTTATGATTTAAAATATTTTTCAACACTGTTATCGCTGGGACTCGGCTTAATAAAATAATCCACATCATCAAATCACCTCTGCACTACGGCCAAGGATATTCGTGTATTCATTAATGGTCATGATCATGCCAACAACTGTCCATCAATGCACTACGGGTCAATGAGGACTTTTACCACATCATTTGTAACATTACGGTCATGATTATACCGAATAATCCCTGGTCATAATCATACCAAGTCCATCTATGCACTACAGGCCACATATGACTTTCAACAGAATATAAACATGAGGATGATGACAATGATATAAGAATTCAATAAAACAAGTTCAAGAATTAATTTATCCAAGAATTAACAACGTCCAAATTGTCAACATGATACTGCTTTGTGGAGTAAAATTCAAGAATGCTTAGAAGAATATTTTCATGAAAAGATACTGGATGAAACGCAATTATCAAGGATATTCCACAAATTTCATGGAGTATAGAAGTCAAAACTTAACCAACTGAGTACAATAAAGAATAGAATAACAAAAGAAATCACCATGCATGCGATAGACCGCACAGACAGGTTATTCCAACAGAATAATAAATAATGGAACCAGGTCCGGCGTAAGCGCACAGACAGGATATTCCGACAGAATAATAAATAATGGAACCAGGTCCGGTGTAAAACACACAGACAGGATGTTCCAACAGAATAATAACAAAGACGGAACCAGGTCCGGTGTAAAACACACAGACAGGATGTTCCAACAGAATAATAATAAAAACGGAACCAGGTCCGGTGTAAAACACACTGACAGGATGTTCCAACAGAATAATAATAAAAACGGAACCAAGTCCGGTGTAAAACACACAGACAAGATGTTCCAACAGAATAATAGAAGAATGTCACCAAGTATAGGGTAGACCGCGTATACAGGTTATTCCAACAGAATAATAAGAAATGGAATAACAACAGTTCTCTTCATGAATAAGAAAGAATAACACCCCTTACCGTTTTAAAGAAGAGCTGAAATAAGGAAGTAGTTAAGTAGCAGAATACTCTTCTTCTCTCTCTCTATAGTTTCTCTCTATAGTTTCTCTCTCTAGAGTTCAATGAATTCGTAAGAAATAATGAAGGAATGAGCTGCTATTTATAGAAAAATAGAATGCATAGTAACTAATCCATGAACGGTCCAGATTGATTACTTTAATTTGACGGTCCATATTTAAAAAAAAATCTTTTAAATAAAATATAATATATTCTATTTATAGAATAACTTTAATAAAGTATTCTGTTTTATATAAAAAGATGTTTCTGTTTTATTACGTTAATAATACGAATAAAACAAAACGTCATTATCGCTAAATAATTCATATTATTAACTGACAATAATTGAATCAAACTGAGTGACTTCTCACATAAGCATTAATACTCAATACCGTGTGCTACTATGCAACCACACATATTACTGTACTTTTACTACAGAGTAGTTCAACAGTAACAATGGTAAAACTTCCGCCGTTATTTTTAATAAAATATTTTTGTCGTTTTCTCAATTCGACAATAATTCTGTTGTGGGGTCCACCAATGATTGTGTCGTTGTACGAATATTCCCTGTTAAAACGAATATTCCCCGACCAATCGAATATTATATAACAACTTACGTACTTTACAAAATTTATAAATATTACCCACAACTATAACATTATATCAAATTAACTCCATAATATTCAAAAATGATATTTATAGAAAATTCATCTTTATTTATAAAAGTTGGGGTCTTACAATAATGTTTTGGGAGTGATTTGGATATCTATACCAAAAAATGTATGTACAGTCTGCACATACTGTACGACTGTACAGACATGCTTTTGTTATATGTATCCAAATCACACCCAAAACACTGTATTCTGTAAAAATTCAAGTTCCATAATTTTTTATTTATTTATTTTTAGTTGTTTTAAAAAAAACAAAAAATAAAATAAAATAAAAGGTCCGGATTTTGGTCCGGTCCGGTCCGGTCCGGGAGTCCGGACCTGATCCGGCCTATGTATATATATGATATCAGGCTCTCAAGCGAACCATAGGGAGCGAATTAAAAACGAACCGGCAATAGCGACGGTTTTTTTCGTCGCTACAGCATAAAAAGTCAGCTTGCTATGCTATAGCGACGGAAAAAACCGTCGTTATAGTCGATTCATTTTTAGTTCACTCCTTATGATTCGCTGGAGAGACGGACCCTATATATGTGTGTGTGTGTGTATATATATATATATATATAGCAACTATATGGTATTTCATGGATAGTTATTTTTAGGAAACTGGGTTGGGGTTTCTAAATTTTTGTTTCTTGCCTCTCAAGCTCTTTTCCCAACCGGTGCACATTGATAATTTTTTTGGGTAGCACCAGGGCATATCTTTACCCATGCAAGTACTATAAAGCTTATATCGTATCCTTATTTATCATATATCTGAGTCTCAATTTCTTTACGCCAAGAAATTCAATCGTCACATGTATATATATTAGCAGCTCTAGCTCTCTCATTTCCTAACCCCCAAAATCTCAGCACAAACAAACAATCACACTCTCATTTCCTAACCCCCAAAATCTCAGCACAAACAAACAATGACAACATTTCATATTGATTATTAATTAGGATCCCAAATGCTTTAATATACATATGTACATTACGGTATAAAAGTGGTATCCAAGTTGGTATTTGGTGCTGATACCAATTCTCATGTTTCATGAAATTCGGTTCAATATTTTTGGTAGCACTACAATGCTTTTATCCATGAGCCAGCCCTATAACCCTAACATGACTAGAATTATATGTATTGTTATTCATAATTAAGTCACTTTGTCTTAAAAGATATATATCTTGGAAAACACGAAGGAAAGGAGGACATGTGTGTGTCCTTGTAACTTGTAAGCCTAATGAAATCATGGTACATCAGGCTTTCCAATTGTAGGAACCTACTACAAATCTACAATCTAAAAGAATCACTGGCCTGCATGAATGGGCTGAACTCGGATCTTTCAATAACCAAAAAGAGAATCCAGCA
This sequence comes from Panax notoginseng, assembly GCA_016801055.1. Taxonomy (NCBI): domain Eukaryota; kingdom Viridiplantae; phylum Streptophyta; class Magnoliopsida; order Apiales; family Araliaceae; genus Panax; species Panax notoginseng. Next base: position 6,105,919 of record CM029021.1, on the reverse strand, counting down.
GCCCAAATATTTTGGAGTCTGATATTTTGCAGTTTCCCCAATTGGGCAAAGAAGTCTATTTCATCCAGTTTGAATTATGAAAATCATGTAGATATAGAGATATGGGGAGAGAGATAGGTGGGACCAGCTATAATTGTTATACTATAATAGAGTATTTCTTTGTTGTTGTTTTTCCTTTACTTCTGTAAGGCCTGATTGCGATTCCCGATGTGGGAGGGTGAGGAAAGTGGGGGAGAAAATTTACTATACATATACGAATATATGTATATATATATATATATATATATATATATATATATATATATATTGAAGAAGAGGGAGTATTATTTATATAGATAATAGTAATTAATGGGGGATGTGGGGTAGAGAAGATAAGGTGGTGTTGGCAATGCAAGTATGCAACCGTGATAATGCAAAGTAAAAAAATAAAAATGAAACACCCACCCAACAACAAGATCTCTCTCTTCTGGATTCTTTTTATCCAATCGAACCTCTTCTTGCAGAGAACGTGTCCCTTTATTCATGTCTTCTTGATAAAATGGGCTTTTTTTATTGAGTTATATTTAATATCATGGTTAATGGTTAGAGAGAGATTATTCTTGATAAAATGGGCTTTTTTATTGAGTTATATTTAATATAATGGTTAGAGAGAGATTAGATCGATCGCCTCTCTAGGATGCTTTTCTTTCTTCTAGTCATGATATCAATTCGGACAGTGCTTGATTGCTTTGAAATCGGGGTGGGTGCTGAGCGTTTACTTGTGCTTTGAGTGCTAGTGTTACAGATAGAAAAAGAAAAAGAACAAAAGGCTGCCGGCAGCAGTAGGCAAAACAAACACATTCTTCTTTTTCTCTCTCCCTCTTTCTCTATCTCTTCCTATCTTTTTCTGCACTCTGCACACTACAACTGTCGTGTTGATGACTCAAACAACTACACTACTACTAAATTAGCATTATCATATTATATCTTTACCAATGAGACTTAATTTCAACCTTGCTTATATATATAAAATTATATTATATTATATATATGTGTGTGTATATATATATTTGTCTTATTGTTATTGATATGAATTTCAAAAAAAAAAAAATGTAACAGAAAATAAACAAAATCTACCTCTGCAAAGCGATTAAGCTATGGATTACGCGCGTATCCTTATCTTATTGTTGTGCATTCATTCATCACAGGCCATATGCGTGCACCAGTTGCATATAATTATATGTATATATATTGAGTCAAGTAGCTTATAATAATTTTACATGCACAGGTCTTTTATGTGAACGGGAACTTCAGGATTACATCTCTCTTTCTGGCATATATCAAACAGCTCAGGTTAGAGAAAATTATGTTTTGAAAATATTAGTAGAATATTAGAGACACTAGTGCTGTCTTTTTCAGCAAGCAACCTTTGTCGCTTCTTGCGGGTCTGCATCCTGTATAGACTCTGCAGAATGTACTCAGTAGATCCCTCTCAATGTCTGCATCATCTCAATCTATGTTGAGCAGCTCATGATGCAGGTCGGTCGATGAAAACATTGAAATTTATTGATAAAAGACAAGAAGAAGGTAGGAAATATTATAATATAATTCCATATATATATATATTCAATAATTTTGAGGATATATTTTAATGATAGAGGTCTAGGAAAATTTGAGAAAGGGAGCAGGAGGGGGAATTAAGAGAAAATTTGTGTGTTAATCTTCATTAGTGCCTGTGTTAATTCTTACTTTTGCTGATTTTTGTGAAGAGATAGATAGACTTAAATACTACGTGGCAACAAAAAGAGAAGTTAATAATTTATCTTATTAGAAAGGTATTGGGTTTTAAGGAATGACAGGTGAGATGGGGAGAGAGATCAGATTGTCCTAACAGTGTTTATAAAGGCAGGCGGCAAGGGGGGAAATTAACTGGGAGTAAGTTCGTTAATTATTACAGCACATGAAACAGTTGTGCAACAGCAACCTGATCCACCTCGAGAGGCGTTCCAATACAATATGTTCAGTAGTAGTAGCATCAACCTGCAGCATTTCGTTTTCATTGCTATTCAAACATAACAATAGGAATACTAGTATAATGCATTTAGCTAGCAGCCTAGGCTCCTCGCTCGCTTCTTTGATCTCTCCTATAGGATACCGCCACGTGTGCTCGGGATGGATGCACGGCCACCGCCGGCCATTCAACCGGTTAAGTATCTATCTCATTTAAAGGGTCTGCTGAGATTTCTGACTCTTGTCATGTGAAGTGGGCCGTAAGGTTTTGGAGTTCTTTATAACAAAGTAGTAAAATTTAAGGCCAAGTTAGATTTGTACAGTTCACTCAATTGGGAGAATATAGATAAAAATATATAATTCATTCATGCACCATCAAATGCACTTATGGCATCTCTTGGAATAGTGGGTAGATCTGAACCATTGAAATGGTGGGCCATCTCCAACTTCGAATGCATCATCAACTCTTTTAATTTCTTACCGTCTTAAAACAACACTCGCTTGTATACTTATATTTTCAAAAATAAATTTGATAATTTATTTTAAAATGAAACTAAATTATTATTTTATCTTATATTTGAAACGGAGGGGATTCTAGTTTAAAAAGACACTTTGCTTTACTACGTAACTTTACATTTTTGTTTTAAAAAAAAAATTTTTGTTGCATTATTTTGATATAGTTATAGAGAAATAATTTCGAGAGAAATAATTTCGAGAGAAATAATTTCGAAAGAAATGGCTTGAAGAATTGTTAATATTAATGCATTTTTTATTTGACCCCCTTCGAAACAAAATATTGTCTTCTCCACTGTACAAAGCTTGTTTGCTAGCTTACTGAACCTCTTAGTCCTGAAAATGGCCCACAATTTCAATGATTCTGATCAAATTTAGCAAGTGAGCATGCTCCATGTTGCTATTCTGTGTAGCTAACATCCATCATATAAGAATTTTTAACTTTATTATCTGTAAAATAACTGCGCGAGAAGATTTTTTCATACTATAAATAAATAAAAATATATAGGGTAAATTTCACTTCACGTCTAAGGTTTTAATATTTTTTTCACTTAACCACATGTTGTTTAAAAATTTATAGTTAAACACTTGAGGTTTTGAGGTAAAGTGAAAAAGTGATTTTCATGTTAACATCATGATTTTAAATGGCATTTACCCTTATTGTATAAATTGAAAAAGATAGAATTGAGGCTTAGTTGTATCGTGGGATCTAGGGTTTGGAGCTAGTGAAATTACACGATTTTAGGTTTCTATCAAATTTTCTTCAAATTTGAGTGGATTTCATGGCGGTTTAGGGCGCTCTTGGGGTTTTAGACTCGATCTTTTGAGTTCGTGGTAAAAATTGGTTCTTGGATCTAAGGAGTAATTGGTAGGAGGAACTTTTTGTTCTCACACTATATCAAGCTAACAGCCTACTATAACCAACATCAAACTCGAGAAAGTTAATATTCAAGGGCAAATTAGTTTCACCGAAAAAGGCAAGAATGGGGGGATTAAGGCTTTGATTTTGCCTTGGGTTATTTATGGCTTTTGATAGTCTGGTGTTATTTAAATGTTGACTGCTGTTACATTTGGTATTTTGGTATAATTGTTATTTTTTGGTATAATTTGATATGACCAGATATGTCGTTTTGGTACAGTTTCATATTGTCAATTTAGTATTTTAGGTACAGTTGATTGACAAAATATTTTGGGTACAATTTGATATGACCAAATATTTAGATATAATTAATATTTCAGTACAGTTGGGTATTTTTGGCAACTTGGGCATTTTTGACCAAGCATTTGATATGTAAAGTATTATGACCAAACTTTTGGTTAATTGAATGAAGTTTCATGTTTTTGTTGACAATGGTATCTTCTTCTTTTTTAGAAATTAGATGTTTATTTGCTCTGGTCAATTTTTTATCGTTTTCACTTGTACACAAGTTGAAAATTAAAAGATATAAAATAACAGAAAATAGGGTTCCGTTGTAGAGCTTTTTCACAAAACTAGCTAACACAAAACATATGACTCTGTATCAGCACTTAGATCTTAGAGTATTAATGACTTAACGATCGCAGAGTAATGACTTAACGATTGTAGAGTTATAACTTAGATCGTAGAGTAATGGCTTAACCAATCGTAGAGTCATTACTTAGATCATAGAGTCAGTACTTAGATCGTAGAGTTTAAAGTGACTCCAGCCTTTATAGGAGAGTTACTCTACTATTGTAACACTTATTATTATTTATTTTTTTAAGATTTGTATATACTCCAATATTTTATTTTCAATATTTAAATAAATATTTTTAACAAAAGTTATTTAGGAAAATAGAGTTAAATTTTAGTAATTCCAAAATTTGTCAAGAAACAAATTAATCTACGTAGAGTGAATCCTCAGATTGTAGAATGACTTAACTATATATTTTTACACTGAAGTCTAGTATCGTAGAGCTAAATCACTTTATATACGTTGACCTTTTAACCGTGTGAGAAATTCTACAGATGTGATATTGTCTTTTTAACAAATGTGCACTTGATAATGGTCTCATGCACTTAATATAAACATATCAATAGGCACTAAATATTACCAACCATTTAGAAAGTATGACAGGCTTAAAAAGCTTTAAGGCTAGACTAAATTGATAAACCCAATAGCTGAATTTCATTTTATAAACATTATAATCTCAATTTACATGTTTACAAGAAGCATACCCCATGTAATGAAAAAAAATATATTCATGCAATAGCTTAATAGCTCAAAAAATTACAAATAAACCAGTATTTTCAATTTTTTGTATAGAAAATTACGAGCATACCTTAGGTAATGAAAAAAATATCTTGATACAATAGCTTAATAGTTCAATTAACTACAAATAAAATAATATTTTTGTTTTTCTATGTAGAAAAAATTTCACCATATGACTTCGGTGCAAACAACTTTGTCCTGTATAAAATCATCTACAACTCTCGCTATTCAACCTTAATTTTCTCTAGTCACAAACCCTACGCCAAAGTAACCAGTTATTTTCAGAAATGCATCACAATTCAATTTTAGGATATCCCAAGTAATATAGCTACTCTAGTTAAAGAAATTGGGGAATACAATTTGGGTCCCTTCCATTTTCTCTCATTGTGTTCCCACTCCCTCATTATGTTCATTAGTGTCAATCATTGTCCCGCTTGAGGTTGTAGAATGCAAGCACCATGTTCAAAAGTCATAGTTATCGCATACAAAATACATTTGTCATTCGATAGTTTGTTTGAGTCTACAATTCTTATAGTTGTCTTCTTTCTATATCTACATACCCTAGGTATGTAGCTGAAGTCACCATTATTCCATCCTACATTATTGTTTGACGAAGACATGACTTCTAATTCACATAAATACGAAAAAGAAGGGATGAGGCATTTTTACAAATAACTTGTCGGCAACTTTTAAATTGAATAACAATAATAAATTTATGGAGTTAAAGTAAAGCTAGAGAAGAAATTAGTTGATCTACATACCTTTGTGAATACGATGAATTAATATACTTGATCAAAATTAGAGAGAAATCACAAATGTAAGTAAATTGGAGTTTTAAACCATGCATTAGGCTCTTTAGATTAGTTACCTCCACTAACAGTTAGTTTGGAAGGAAAATGTAATTTTTTCATTACTCCTCCAAATATGAGGGGTTTAAGTGTAGCTTTCTAGAAACATGTGATTAAGCGGAAAAATGATAAAATGTCAGGTAATGAAGTGAAATTTACCCATAAAAATAGAAAAAAAGCTCACCAACTTTATGATTTATGAAAGCGAAGTTATTGAAGTATAAAATATTCAACCACTTGCTATATATATATAGTCTGCCCACCTCTGCTATTGATAGCCTGTTCCCGATATCACTATTTTATTCCCCTCCTCCATTTCGTCCACTAACCCTAATATTTTCTTTCCCCACTGCACATTCTGATAAAAACTCCTACTCTTCTCTCTCTTTCTTTCCCTTCCCCATCCCTCTGCCCTTCAGTTTCTCTCAGTTCTCAGCTTTTAAACACTTTTTTCCCCTTCCCCTTTTCCCAATAGCATTTAAAAAATAAAAGTACAGTACCCTTTCCTTTTACTATATAAAAGAGTGTATTATAAGCTATGGATGTTGATTTTTTCAAGTCTGCTCCCGAAGACCAAATAGAGATGCTGATGATGATGCAGATGGACAAACTTCCAGACTTTTTCGGAGCCTATAATAACCACGTCGTCTCCGAAATGCCAGCCATGGAGTATAGTAATACTCAAGGAAGTGGTAGCAGTACTAATACTGATACTAATAATAAAAGCAACAATATTGGTGGCTTGCCACAAGTAGTTGAAAGTTCATCAACATTCATGCACCAGCCATCCACCTGCATATCGTTTACAGGTTCTCAGTCTGTTGAAGAATCGGCCGAGCTTTCGTTTTTAGCGAGTTCTTCAAATCCAGGGAGGCGGAGAAATGGTGGTGAAATTAATATTCCTTCGCAGGCTCAGAAGCGGAGCTCCATGGCTGCCATGAGGGAGATGATCTTTAGGATAGCGGCAATGCAACCTATCCATATTGACCCCGAGTCGGTGAAGCCGCCTAAGAGGAGGAACGTTAAGATATCAAAGGATCCTCAAAGTGTGGCGGCACGGCACCGGAGGGAAAGGATTAGTGAGAGGATTAGGATACTTCAGAGATTAGTTCCCGGAGGAACTAAAATGGATACTGCCTCGATGTTAGATGAAGCAATTCATTATGTTAAGTTTTTGAAGAACCAAGTGCAATCGCTAGAAAGATCGGCTGTGAATAGACACGCAACGACGGCAGCAGGGATAGGATTTCCGGTGCCAATGTCTAGTGGGAGTTTCATTCCTATGCAGCAGGCAATAAAAGGTTATCAATTATCATCAGCACAAAATGTTCAGCACTACTTGGATGCTTAATATAATTAGTTGACAATGAGAGATCATAAAATTAGCTAGCTAGCTAGCTCTTAGTATAAATGCATGTCTCTATTTATGCTAGCTTGTGGGGTCGTAGAGAGAGAGAGAGAGAGAGAGAGAGAGAGGGAGGCTCTTTCATTAGCATTGTTGATTGTTATCGTAGCCTTTTAACTTCTTATACTCGCATCCTTAGGGTTGTGATCTATGTTGATGTTGTATTTCTACAAAATAATTTCAACCAAATCTTATATAGAAATGTTCAAACTTTGTTAGAATCACTCTTTCTGAATGGTGAAATTGTTGGAACGACGAGCTCAACTGACTACGAAGTGAATGGAGGAGTTCATCAAGTATATATATATATATATATATATATATATATATTAAGTCTCGATCGATTATTAACCTGCAGAAAGAATTCAGCAAAATCATAATTCAGAAGAAAATATATGGTAGCTAGTTGCCAGGAAAGTGGTTGGATCCTATCAGCTACCATAGTAGTATATATCAAAATGTATGATACTATTTGGCCATGATCACTGGATTTCAGTGACTCGAGGAATTAAGACAACCAAAATAATGGTAAGAGTAGCTTCCAGATTTCTGTACTTTTCTTTCAAAAAATACAAAATAAATAGCATGAGTGGGTTGGCAGACTATGCAAACTATCTTCCCAACATTATGTCTGTCACAAGAAGTATCGAGAAGGAGAGAGGAGAGAGAAAGATGCTGATGGGGTTAAGGATCAAGGATTAGAATTGGGACCATTAAGACTCAAGGTATCTCCATACTCTTTAAGGTCAAATTATAACACATGTTCTATCCTGTACACTCGTTATGTTTGTAAATTATATGATATAAAATAAGAATTTTATAAATTTGAAAGAATAAATAAAAGGATATAAAAATTAATATTTTAAAAAATAAAATAATAATTTATTTAAAAGTTATAGGAGCAAAAAGGGGAAAAGTAGTATGACACAATTACACCGTTTATGTGCGGCAACCGCTTTATAATATATATATTATAATTAATTTGTAACTTAAAGTTTTTGTCGGAAAATTAAAAAGAAAGAAAAGGTTTTAGATTTTGCATGGGATTCGGTTATGTACATGCATGTGGCCGTAGCGAAGAGAGAGTGCATGCTAATTTTGTGTAACCTCAGGTGGAGAAATCTGAGTGTAATTTTCCAAGTCACATTCAGCTGTACAATAAGCAAGAAGGGTGGGGTTGCTGCTTGCTAGAGAAATCCCACGTGAAGGACTGACAATATGCGGTGGTCTTTTACGATTAGGCACCCATGATGACGCTGTCCTCCACCATCGTCCGCCTCGTGAACAAGGTCTACGTGGCTGTTGCCCTCCGTCCTATGTAGGATCATAATCATTAATGATCTTTCTAAATACTACTACTTCAGTTTTTAAAAAGATAAAAACTTAAATATAAATAATTATTCTAAATTATTAAAACAAAATTATTTTGATGATGAATTTTTCAATTCTTTCTATTTTTATTCAATTGAACATGTCACGTCATAAGTTGATGACGTGACCAAGCGACTAAACTAATCAATACTTACATGCATGTAATTAAAAATAAGTTTAAATATAAATTATTACCATGAACTATCTACTTTTTTTCACTTTAGTTCAATTAAAATCGAAGATAGTGGGTTCATAGGCAAATTAGTGAGAGTTATTTATTTTTCAATTACTAGTTTTTAATTGGTTTTCTCTATTAATTAATTAAAAGCTCAAGTTCATGGAAAGTGATTGTGTAAATTTTGTTCTAATAATTTAATACTATTTTTCATTTTATGGAAAAGATATAGTTAATGATAGTTGTAAGTAAGATTGTATCTAATAATTACTTACAAATAGTTTTTTTTAAATTTCCTTCTGTTTTATTTGAAAATTTAGGTGTTAATGATAGTGATAAATAATATTTTTCATAATTATTACTTAGTTCTTTTTTTCTTTTACGAATAAAAAAGAACCTCATAATTAAATAGATGTTTCATTTTTAAATTATTTTTAATTAGTTTTTTGTTGTTAAATTATAATATAATATTACATTTATGCCTATTTAGTTTTTATAAAATAATTTATACTAATTATAAAAAATGAGTATTGTTTTAACAAATCATCAGTCACATCCTAGGTGTTAAAGTCACGTCATCAATTTATGACGTGACAACTTCAATTAAACCAATGTATTAAAAATTAACAGTTTAATTATTTGATTGAAAAAAATTGAAATATTGATAACCAAAATGAAAAAATGTCAATAGTTCATGGTAGTAATTTATATTTAAGCCTAATTTTTAATTACAACTAGATATTGATTGCCTTAGTCAGCGGGGTCATGCCATCAATTTATGACGTGACACGTTCAATTGAATTAAAGTGAAAAAAATTAATAGTTTATTAACCTGATTGAAAAAAATGATCACCGAAGTAAAAAATATATATTAATAGTTTGGGTAGTTATTTATATTTTAGCCAAAAATAAAATAGTTCAATAATATTTTTAAATAATTTATAATATTAACTAATTAAAAGTAAATAAATTCAATAATTTTCAATTTAATAATACTTCTAAATAGTTTATTATGCACTTCTGTTATATACATCTTTTGATCTTGGCTTCTTATGTTATACTCTTATTTTTCTGAATTAGTTTTTTTTTAATATAGATTAATTATTTGATATTGTTGGAGGGAATGTTCCAATGATAAGATTATTGTCTGGTGTTTTTCTTTTTGAAATGACAAGTAGCTGTAGCTAGCCAGGTGTTGGTATTAGTATTACTCTTATATTATGTTATACCAAAGTATTATTATATATACTAATTATATAAACAGAATTAGAAAATAAATAATTTTATAATAATGACTTACAAGATATAATTGACAAATTTTTAATAATACTTTGGTATAATAATGACTTACAAGATGTAATCTCTTCTCTTCTTAAAACAGATTTCGTCTCCGCTATCGGTACTTACGGATGGAACAATGAACGTCTACTTCTCATGATAAAATGATCTTCAACTCTCATAAGAAGCACTTCAATGGAAGAGTTCCACGAACCAACAAAATTTTGAATCCTCTTTATGACTTTTAATGAATGAAGAATGAATTTTAATTTTAAGAACTTGAGAAGGGTTGAAGTTGAATTTTTAAGTGATTGTTTTGGGTAGATTTGGAATCTATTTATAGTTTTCAAATACCTCTTTGAAAATATACATCATTTCAAAAGGTTACATCCTTTTGAAAGAATACATCCGTTTAAAAGGTTACATCTTTTTGAAAAGTTACATCTCTTTGATAAGGTACCTTTTCAATTTGAAAAGATATAAACCAAAGGTTACACCTTTTAAATAAAATTCTCATTCATTTATATATATATATATATATATATATATATATATATATATATATATATATATTCAACATATTATTATATAATATAGTTAGCCTCCTAAAAAAAAGTTATTTGTAATCACCCCGCCAATATATTTATTCGCCACCAATAATATATTTGTTATTTAACTGTTTTCATTTTTTTTTAATTTAATAGGAGTATTTCCTACTACGTAAAATTAAAATTATAATGATAGGTTTGATTGTACATAATTAATTATAATTATTAAGTTTAATTACTTTAATATTATCATGTACAATGAAGTATCAATTAGTTATAATTTTTGTATATAATCATTTTTTTATCATCATGTCATTATTCGTCAAATATATTGAAGACTAATATTTTCATATTGAGTTCAAAATTACAGTTTGCAATTAATTAAACCCAGCCAGCCTTTAATTTTCTAAAAACCAATTGCAAAATAGCTCTTATACTGTGTTTATAAATTTTTATTTGAGAGAAAAAGAAGGAAAGAGAAAAAAAAATTAAAATCTTTCCAAATTAAGCAAGGGTTTGTGCTTTTTATTTCACTTTTATTCTCTCTCTCATGCTCACCTGTAAACCCACGTCGAAATATATAGGAAAAATTGCATATATATTAACAGTTATTTATTGTTAAGAACCCCCCCCCCCTCCTCCCTCCCTCCTCCCTCCCTCCCAGGAAAAATTGCATATATATTAACATTTATTTATTGTTAAGAACCCCCCCCCCCTCCCTCCCTCCCTCGCTCTCTCTTTTCCTTTTCCTTTTCACTCCCTTAATTTTTTTCCTTTTCCTTTTCACTCCCTTAATTTTTTTAATTTCTACTTTTAAATCAATTTAATTTCTTTGTTTTCATATTGATCACAAACAAATATTTTTAATTTTTGCCGCTACTTAATTAGAGTGGAACCATATAATTTTGTGCGGACGTAAACAATAATCTGCCAACCCCATGCACATAATTCACAATTGAAACAATAATTATTTAATGGATATATACAGAAGAATGCATGCCTATGGAGGTTGCTTTTTCTGGGTTTTTCAAGAATTGATAGTTCCTTGTCATGGTAATTCCGTTGGCATTATATCTTCTGAAAGATGTGGCCGAGGCTACTAAACTTAATTGCTACAATATATATATATATATATATATATATATATATATATATATATATATATAGAGAGAGAGAGAGAGAGAGCAAGGATCAACTGTATACTCTTTATCTTACTCACCCCTGCTCACCCCTCTTTAGGCGACGGTTTCGATCATACAACCGTCATCTATACATTGAAAAACAAAATGGCATGATGAGTAGTTAATTAATTTATAATTAAATAAGGGTCAATGTTTGAATGTAATAATATTAAGAGAATGTAAAGAAGGGTAGGTTGCCTCCCAAGGCATAATCTAGAGAAAGTAGTGCTTGTGTCTCAAGGATCATGCTTCACTAAAAGCCATTTATTCCTCCCCCATCCCCACCCAATCTCAATTGCCAATAAACTTTCAATCATTTTGAAAGTTTATATATATATATATATATATATATATATATATATATATATATATATATATATATATATCAGAAGTGGTCAAATTAACTATATATGAGAATACCCACCCATGTGAGACTCCCACAAAGGTCCCAACAGCCTCATACTGAGTGTTCTTTTTGCAACTTTGACCTGTTCTGTAGATAGAGGGCATGCATATACCCTTCCATATATCCCCCAAGTGCATTGTATCCTTCTCAGAAACTTGCTTCATGTATATATCGTTACAAATAATTGGATATATGAAGAAAATGAATCCGTGTACTCTAAATACCCCACTATACATAGCTAGGGGAATGTATTTGAATTTGTTGTGATGTAAAAGAAAACATAAATATAAATGAAAACTTTTTAAGTAACAACAAATTCATGCTTTACAATAATTACAAGTAATAACGGATACATATGGAAGATTGTGGGCAAGGAAATCGCGCCTTGCTCGCTTAGGGTTTTGTGTTGGCTGAGGAGGAGAGAAATCTACGAAGAATACGGAATTGATTGATTGATTGTAGAGGGGAGAACGACAGGTGGACGATTACTCCAACGACGCGTGACAGAACCCCTAGAATCCGGAAACCGTGTTAGGGTTATTGGGATTCCAAGAGCCTTTTTCGGTTCTTCGAGTTGAGAGAGTGTTCGAATCTTGTTAGTGCTTTTAGGTGGAATATCCGAGCCTTAAGCTACTAAAAGAGTTCGAGTCTTGTGTCTGGAGAGAAGTCCCTTTCCAAAATAGAATGGAAGGGGTATTTATAGGGTATTCTGGAAAGTAGTCATGTGCAAGGCACATGCCTTCAGGAAAATTTCAGAAATACCCTTTAGTCCTTAGAGTAATGCTCATATTGCCCTATCCTTCCAGCCACCAATCCAATCCCTCAATCAATTCCCAAAATGAGCCGCCTCCACGAGTCTTCCGCCTCGGGACACGTGGAGGCTTCTCCCGGTCTAGCACATTTATTTCTGACTTTTCTATCTTCATTCCATTAGGTTATGCGAACCCTAACTTGCACATTTAATGAGGTCGTGGAACCCTAATTGTGCATTTAATTTAATTAGGTCATGTGAACCCTAATTTTGCACATGGGCCCACATTTGCCCCCTGCGCGAGAGTCACATTTCCAAATAAATGATCGCGCAAGAACACTTTCAGCTTTTAGACGATTCTGCGTGACTTCACTTCACGGGTCTTGAAGACCATGGTCCTAGTAAAAGGGAAACTACTCGTGAGCCAAACCCTTGGATTTGTTTATTTATTTATTTTTCCTGAAAATTGAAAACAAGAAAAATAATCAAATAGCATTCAATAAATAAAAGAAATTTTTATTATTTTGGGTATACAAAATCTTTCTTTTTTTATCAAATCAAATAAAATTAAATCTTAGTTTTATTTTGGAAATAAAAATAAAATCAAAGACTGGATTTTATTTTGAAAATAAAATAAAATCTTTCTTTATTTTGAAAATGAAACCAAATATTTTGGATTTTGGAAATAAAATCCAATATTTCTTTATTTTAAACCCAAATCTTTATTTATTTGATATATATATATATATATATATATATATATATATATATATATATATATATATATATATATATATATATGAGCCATTTTCGAAAATCATCCATTCTCTTTTGAATAAAATCAAGCTTTAATCTTATTCTTCTCTTGGGAATAAAATCAAGCTTTAATCTTATTCTTTTCGAAAAATATAAACTTTTTACTTATCTTTATTTTGGAGAAGTAAGAAGTCTCTATTCATAATCCCTCGCCGCATGTCTTGCTTCTGATTAGGTAGGTGCTACTTGCGTGCATATTCCCAATAATTGAGATTTTTAAACTTCAATTGAGAATGTCTCATAATCACTAGCTAGGAGCCACGAATTGAGCATACGTATATTCATCACAATTGGAGTCACGTCTCACCATCAAGAACATCTCTGCGGTATCTAACACCAGGTCATTGTAGCCTCTTCTGTCTTCCGAAGCTATAATTCTCACGGTGAAGGATCAGTCATTCATCCCAAGCAATTGATTCGATAGAGCAACAGGATCTCAAAGGTATGAGGGAATAATCCAAATGTGTTCGAGCTCAATAGGGCCGAACCTTAGCCTCTGTTCTTCTTTTTCATTTTTTTTGGAAGGAGACAACCCCCCTAGGTGGAGACGGAACCCTATAGGGCGCCGAAGCCTAGGGGGCCGAACCTTAACTCTTTTTTTTGTTGTTTTTTGAAGGAGCAGCCCCTAGGTGGTGGCGGAACCCTATAGGGCGCCGAATCCTAGGGCCGAACCTTTTTTTTTTTTTTTGAAGGAGCATCCCCTAGGTGGTGGCCGAACCCTATAGGGCGCCGAATCCTAGGGCTGAACCTGATTTTTTTTTTTTTTGAAGAAGGAGCAGCCCCTAGGTGGTGGCCGAACCCTATAGGGCGCCGAATCCTAGGGCTGAACCTGATTTTTTTTTTTGAAGAAAGAGCAGCCCCTAGGTGGTGGCCGAACCCTATAGGAGCCGAACCCTATAGGGCGCCGAACCCTAGGGCTGAACCTCAATATTTTTTTTTTGAAGGAAAGGCCCCCTAGGTGGTGGCCGAACCCTAGGAGGGCGCCGAATCGTAGGGGCCAAATCTTAGCCATTTTTTCGACGCCAACACTAAAGGAGAAAGAAAACTGATATGCTTGCTTGCGGCGAATCCACTCCAGATGGCCAAGCCCCTAGGGGCCGAACCCTAGGGGGGCGAACCCTAAGGGGCGAACTCTAGGCATAAAATCGTGTTTTGGGCAAAAAAAAAATGAAGTTCAGGACGACGAGCCTCTACTATTAGGAGCGTCATTTAGAGTTTTGGGGCCTATAATATATCAAAACGACCGTATCGACGAGCCCTTCAAAACTCATTGCTATGCCATCACCTATGCTGTTTTAAGTCCAAAAAAGGCTCCGAAGGATGGATTTTGGCCGTCCGAAGTTTTTTCAAAAATTTTCGAGAATTTTTTCTTGCATAAATGTACTCCTTCAATCTTTCTGACATTGTTTCTTCTTGTTTTCAGGTGTTTTGAAGCTCAACTATTGGACGTTCGCTCCTTATTGCTAGGGTGAGTACTTCGTGCTCATATAATTTACTTGACATTCTTGATTTGCTTTCCTTACAATTGTTATATTGAACTTCCCCTTGCTTGTAGGCCCTCTCTCCCGAATGCTCTGCAGAACTAAGAACTCCCAAGGAATCCCCATTCATCACTGATTGGGGGAGAGCTCCCTTCTTTGGTCCTTCTGACATCTTTTGGGATAGAGTTAGAGACCATGACCGTACAACTTTTCCTCCCCCAGAGAAAGAAGGCCTGTTTCTGTATGCCCCATCTTCTGGAGGTTGGGATGACTTCCCTCATGCCGATTGCATTCCCCGCCTATGCATAGAGAAGCAAGAATACCCCTTCAGTCCCCTTCGCTTCCTGTCAGATTCATATAGTCGCATTCAAGGATGGCCGGATTGGACCGACGAGATCCTTGACAATGCTGAATACGTGGAAATACTCAAGAATGCGAGTATCTTTCGCTGTGTTCAACTGTGTAGAGACCTACGGATTTACCATGACCATAATGCACTTACTGTGTTGATCTCACGATGGTGTTCCTCTACTTGCACATTCATCACTGCCTGGGGGGAATTCACCCCTACTCTAGAGGATGTTTACGCCCTCTATCAGTAAGCTCTCTTCTTTTATTCCTTTCATTCATTCTCATGTTTTCGAAATATGTATATTTATCCTGATTTACATCTTGTAACCTTCCTATTGTTGCTTCAAACTCCTGTGGTCCTTCTAGCATGTCCACTAGGGATGATAACTGTGTTGCCTACTTGACGGAGGCCTTCAAGCAATCTTCCCGCTTCACTTCCCGCTTCAAGGGCGATACGCTCCTTTCGGACTTCGAGACCTCAAGTCGGCAAAAGAATTCTTAGTTATCCTGGGTGCGCTATTTCTTCCGTGATTACAAGACCAACCAGTGGAACAGCTCTGTTCATGACAAGTCTGTTCTTGCCTTCCGTGAAAAAACTTGTCCCTTTCCTCTGGTGGCTTATCTGGTTATGTGGCTGTCCCGTTTCATCTTCCCTGGGTCTCCCATAGACGGTCCTTCTGCCCGTATGTTCAATTTGGCAGCGTTGTTATCCCGAGGCTCGGAGATTCCCCTTGCTTCTCTCTTCCTAGGGACCTTATATCGTCGCCTAGACGAAACAATCCTTGCCATGAAAGAATCCGTTGGGAGGTAATCATTTTCGTATTTTATATTTAATTATTTTTCAAACTGCGCTTCTTTTCCTTTAACCTTTTCTATAATATATATATTTTTTATTTACTCAGGTATGATGTCAATAACTTCATTCCATGCTCCTTCCTTCAGATCTTTCTTTTCGAGCATTTTCCGGGCTATTCCGATCTTGAGCATCTTTCTATGAAGAAGAAGAAGTCTCATTCTCTCCCACCACGCAACATCATTCCTCGCATGTTATGTTGGATTGATCACCGCTCTAGTCCTGACAGTACGGATTTGCGACATTTCCTTGATGATTATTCATGCTTCACTGCTCGTCCCTATACCATTGTTTCAGGGGGTTGCGGCCATCTACCTCACTTCTACAAGCACAAATTTCGTACCTTCTCTGACCTTAACAGAAATAGCTTGAGTGGCTCCGCACTGTCTTGGTTCGTTTTTCTTCGATCTTCAGAGCTCCCCTATTTCCTTGAGAATAATAGTTTTGGCACTGTACTGTATTCTCCTCACAAGGTCATGAGACAATTCGAATATGACCAGGATCGCCCTTTCGGTCACACCTGCCGGGGGAATTATGAGGATGCTCTTCTCAATTTCGTCTCTACCTCCCCTTCTTTTACATGGGCATTTCTGAGGCGGTCAAGTGATCCATATATCACTTATAGATCCCTTCCTTTTGTCATACCGGATGACTCCCGGAGCGGGCGATATACTACTGGAGAACGTAATTACTGGCAGGTCAATCTTAAAAGATGGAAGGATGATACCTTGATTTGTTCATTGCCAGTCTCTATTCCAAAATGTCTTCAATGGAGCCGGCTGCTATGCTCTTCCAAGCCCAATGTTCGCTCAACACTTTGGCCAGCTAATAGCCGGTTGGCTGAGCGTGACATTTTGATGCCTAAGTCGTCTCCCACTCAGCAGATCATTCCATCACAGGGTCCCACTACTTCCAGGAGTCTTCCACTACGGGCTCCGCTTCGGGTGTCCTCTCTAGGTCCTCCCCATGGATCCTCTGATGCCGAGGAGATGAGAGTTACTCGTTCTAAAACGAGAGCGGCTACTGCTACTAATTCTGAGATAGCTCCTCCTATTGTTTCTGCCGAGGTTCCAATCAGTTGTCCTCCTATCAGGCTTATCATAAAGCCATTAGCAAAACGCCTCCTTGATAATGTTGATCCTAGTATCCCGGCAGCCGAGGATCCGATCAAGAAGCGCCGTAGAAATTTGGTAATTTGTCGTACTACTCTCATTTTTTCTTTCATCCCTTGTGTTACTGTTTTCACATATCATTGAGTAATTGTTTCCTATATATATATATATATATATATTTATTGATTTTCAAGTAACCGTGGTCGATGAAGATGATGATGATGATGTTCCTCTTGGGTTATTGTACAGTACTACAAATGAGGCTTCCGCGGCGGCTTCCATTAGTCGTGAGCCCGTCCAATGTGTCCTTGTTGATATTGAGTCATCTACTCCTCGCAACGATTGTGTTAGTCTGGATGCTAAGGATACTTTGTCTGATGTAAGCTCGAGTCCTGCTGTGGGTGATACCGCAATTTCTTCAAACCTTCCTATGCATGCTCCCCATGATGAGTCTGAAGATGTTGATGAGACTCTTACTTCCCTGAGGGAGAATCATTCTGAAACTATTGGTGATGTTCATCCTCCTCGGAAGGATTCTACCGAGGTGGTGGTTGCTCGGGAGGGCATTGTTGATAGTACTTTGGATGGGTTGAATGACATTCCCCTTTCTGTGGCATCTCCCGACTCCTTTTCCATTGACTATATTGTGAGTATCCTTCCTTAATCCATGAGTGATTTTCCATGAGTGATTTGTCTTGAACTTGAATTTTATTTGCTCTTTTTTTTTATTTATTTATAATATATTGTGCTTTGTCATCTTGTTTTCAGAACGAGAGAATGAAATATTTGCCTTTGCCCGTTGAGGCACTCGCGTTATTCGCTGTTTTTCAGTCGGATAGTGACCTTGGTTATCTTCCAGGTGACCAAGGCTTCGAGGAATCCTTAGCTGTACAACATCTTTCTGCTCCTCCATCCCGGGTCTCGACAAATTCTATGGTGGCCTCTAAAGTAGCTCCTGCTAGAGCTTCCTTCAATCCAAGTGGGGATCTTGTTTCTTGGAGGGGTTTCCAGATATCGTCTTCTAGTCAGGAAAGTCTGGAGCGTCTCTTAGCTCGGTTCCCGCAGACACTTGACCGGTTGATTATTAAGACAACTTCAACCCAAACCCTTTTCCTAGACCAGCTCGCCGGCCTTGTTCTTGGATTGCATACTCTTTCCTTATATTCCTTGCGAGTTGAGGATTTGAAGAAGTTTAGCGATGATGTAGATGACCTTGCAGCCGTAGGTGTTGACATGTCTCCTTTTCGTGATAGGTTGGATCTTCTCAAGTCAAGTTTTAACCTTGTTTCACTACGTTCGGAGGTTGCTGTACGTAAATGTGAAGATGAATCCTTTTCAGTGCAGCTTTCGGAGCTTGGTGATGCCGCAAACAAATTGAAGAGCCAGTCTCAAGATTTAGGAGGCCAGCGTCGGGACTTACAAGCAAAACTTCAGGAGGTAGAGCGTCAGTGCCGGGACTTAGAGGCAAAACTTCAAGAGGTAGAGCGTCAGTGCCGGGACTTAGAGGCAACTACCCAACAGGTTAGGGAGCTGAAAGCTGCAAATCTTAAGATTCGAGATGCTGCCGTTGCTGACTTGGAAGCTTTAGTTGTGCCTCCTCTTCATTTTGATATGTCGTGGCCTTTAGATCATAACTTATTGTAGTAGTTTATTTTTTTCGATTTCCCGTTTCAGAAACTCATTTACACATATTTCATTTATCAGAACGTGGTTTCTTTAACCTTGTTGATTGCCTTTAATTTGAATGATTCCTTAAAACTCAATTTTTTATTATTGAATCTCAAGTTATTCAAATTAATATTCCAAGACAACAATAGATGTTATAAGAAAATATGAATTTTGTCAAAGATACATATATTTCTCACAAACCAACACTTGTATTCATACTCTTTTTTTTTTAATAAAATTAAAACATTCGAGTATATGTGAAAGTTTGTCAATTTATTGCTAAAAATTGCTTTTGACGGAAAGCATAACGTTTCATATAATAAATCTTGCTTTTATCGAAGAAAGCAAAACGTTTGCCACTTTTAGAAATAAAGTATAACTTTCTTGCTTTTATCGAATAAAGCATAACATTCTTCACTTTTAAAGATAAAGCGTAACTTTTGGGTTTGAGGGCTTATACTCAGGTGCCTTAATCACTTTTGAAGTTGAAAGTGTAACTTGCGAGGGCTGTTAGTCAGGTTCCTCGATCACTTTTGAAGTTGAAAGTGTAACTTTCGAGGGCTGTAAGTCAGGTTCCTCGATTACTTTTGAAGTTGAAAGTATAACTTTTGTGATGCTCTTCTCATGTGTAATATTTCTTTACCCATTTCAAGTTTAATGGGCCTGAGACAGCATCTGATCCCACACGAGATATCTTGCAATACCCGCTTTCGGATATCTCTCGTACCCTGTACGGGCCTTCCCATTTGGGGTAAAATTTGGTGGTTGGGGTCCCCCTCATAACTTGAGTTGCCGTTTTGAGCACCAGGTCTCCCACCAGAATTTGTCGTGGTACCACCGCGGTATTGTATTGTCGTCGCAGTCTTTCGTGGTACCGTTCAAGTTTTTCTTTAGCCTTGTCTCGGAAGTCGGCTAAGGCCTCTAGGGCGGCTGGTCGGCTTTCTTCCTCGACTAAGCTTCGAAGTCTCATTCGAGCAGAAGGTATTTCTATTTCGGTGGGCAAGATAGTTTTTTCACCATAAACCAAAGCGTATGGGGTTTCGCCTGTAGGCTTTCTTTTTGAAGTTCGATATGCCCATAACGCTATTAGTAGTTGTTCTGCCCATTTCTTCGGATGATCGTCTAAGGTTTTTGATAAGATTTTTATCAAGGTTTTGTTTGTCGCTTCTGCTTGTCCGTTGCTTTTCGGGTAGTAGGGTGATGATTTATAATGTTTCACCCTGTATCTTTTCATCAGACTTTTGATGTCCCTATTGATGAAGGGGGTTCCATTGTCGGACAAAATGATCTTCGGGATCCCGAAACGGCAAATGATGTGCTCCTTGATAAAGTTTGCCACTGCTGGTCCCGTGGCCTTCTTCAAGGGTATGGCTTCCACCCACTTTGTGTACATCTCGGTGGCAGTTAAAATCCATATGTTGCCCTTAGAATTAGGGTGTACAGGACCTATAAGATCCATTCCCCATGTATGAAAGGGCCATGGTGTTGCTAAGGTGCGCAAATCCACGACGGGAGCATGTATCAGGTTTCCATGTATTTGACAAATGTGACACTTTTTGACAAATTCTAGACAATCTCCTTCCATCTTTGGCCAATAGTAACCATGATCGATAAGTTGTTTGTACAACTTGGCTCCCCCTTGATGTTCATCCTTGTGCATTTGATAGACCAAATCTCTTGCTTCGCCTAGTTCTAGACATCGTAGGGGCTTGCCATTGAAACCTCTTCTGAACAATTCTCCATTTTGTAAGAAGAATCGTTGCGACTTCCTCTTTATTATAATTGCATCCTTCTTTTCGGTTGGAAGAATCTCGTTTTGTAAGAAGTTCACATAAGGAATTCGCCAATCCACTATATCATCAATGAAAGCACATTCATATTCCCCAGGGTATTCTTGGCATGAAACACAGTGGCGTTGTAGGGCATCTGCTGCCTTCTTCATTTCAGGCCAATAATACCCTTGGCGTTGCAACCTACGATACAGACCTATGTCTGCAAACGCGCAATTCTCTTCATGCACCTGATGCAAGACTTTACTTGCTTCTTGCTTCCCCAAGCATCGTGTCAATACACCATCTGCTTCTTTGTGATACAAGACACCTTTGATGATGCTGTACTTTTGTAGCTCTACGATTGGTATTGTTCCTTCCTTAGTTTGCAATTGATGGGAGATGTCATATCTCCAATCGTCTATCATGTCTTTGGGGAACAAGTTTAGCACCGTGGTTGGGAGGGTTCTCTTCATTACCTTCACATCCAAGTCTTCTCCTTGAATATAGACTCGAGATGCTACTGTTGCTAGTGCATCCGGTTGTTTATTCTGTCCTCTTGGCATATATTCAATCACCACCTTCTTGTAAGCTTCCATCACCTTTTGTGCTACAGTTCGATACGGCGCCAAGATGGGTTCTTTCACTCCGAATTGGCCTTTTATCTGCTGCACTATAAGGTTTGAATCTCCTTTTACTTTAAGATATTTAGCTCCCAATTCTTGAGCCGCTAACAATCCCAGTATGAACGCCTCGTATTCTGCTTCATTATTTGTGCAAGGGAAGTCCAATTTGTACGACAAGGATATTTCATTTCCTTCTTTGGTGGTCAACACCACTCCTGCTCCGCCTTTACCTTCTGCAGATGATCTATCAAAAGCCAAACTCCACCATTCTGGGTCCTCATCCATCAAGTCGATTGATTCCACTTCTCCACCCGAAAGATCCTCAGAAGGGGGCTCATATTCTCCGTTTGGAAATTGAGCTAGCAGGTCTGTCAGGGCTTGACATCGGATTGCCTTTGGTGTTACACACTTGATGTCATATTCTAAAAGAATCATCATCCATCTAGCAGGTCTTCCTACTAATGCTGGCCTAGTCAATAGGTATCTGATCGGATCAGTTTTTGTTGCAATCATTACTTCGTGCGCTAGAAAATAATGTCGCATTTTCTGCGCAATGAACACCAACGCTAGGCAATGCCTCTCCACTTGTAAATACCTGGTTTCCGGTCCTCTGATTATCCGGCTGATGTAATACACAGGTTTCTCTTCTCCATCCACCTCTTGCGTGATCAATCCTCCTATAGACTTCTTGGTAGATGTGATGTACAACTGCAACGGCATTCCTCTTTGTGGCACTACCATCGTTTGTGCCGAAGACAAAATTCTTTTTACTTTCTCAAAGGCATGTTGTTGGTCTTGCCCCCAGTCCCATTGTGCCTTTCCTTTTAGTAATTTGCCGAAAGGTTCTGTGACTTCGGCTAATGCTGGCATGAATCTTCTCATGTACGTAACCTTCCCTAGAAAGCTCTTCAACTGCTTTTGCGTCTTCGATGGGGGCATCTCTGTAACTGCTTTCGCCTTGCTTGGGTCCACTTCTAAACCTCTGTTGTGCACCAAGAAGCCCAAGAATTTTCCAGCCGTCATTCCAAAGGTGCACTTCTTCGGATTCATCCTCAACTTATACCTTCGACATCGCTCAAACACTTTCCTCAGGTCCTCCACATGAGTTGTTGCCTTCTTGGATTTCACTACCACATCGTCCATATAGTCTTCCACTATATCATGAATCATGTCATGAAATATAGCATGCATTGCCCTTTGATAAGTTGCCCCCGCATTCTTCAATCCGAATGGCATTACTACATAGTAAAAATTCCCAAATGGGGTACGAAAGGCTGTCAACTCTGCATCTTCCATGGACATCTTTATTTGATTGTAGCCCACAAACCCATCCATGAAAGACATCATCTCATGATTAGCCGTTGCATCTACCAAGGTGTCTATGTTGGGTAATGGGTACATGTCCTTCGGGCATGCCTTGTTCAAGTCTCTGAAATCGACACATATTCGTAGCTGTCCATTTGATTTCTTTACCGGTACGATGCTGGAAAGCCATGTTGGATGTTGGATTGGCTTGATGAACCCTACTTCCAGTAACTTTTTGATTTCTTCCATTATTTGGGTTTCGACCTCGGGTGCATAGTTGCGAGGTGCTTGCTTCACTGGCTTCATTCCCGGGCTTATGTTTAGATTATGCTCCACAAGATCTTTGTCAATTCCGGGCATCTCGTCGTAATTCCAAGCAAAGACGTCCCTATACTCTCGCAATAGTTGTATGAGCTCCTCTTTCTGGTTAGCCTCAAGCTCCTTGTTGATATAAGTCGATCTTGGCGTTCCTCCATCTGTTGCCAAATCAACTTCTTCTAGTTCATTTTGTTGAGGTTTTGGCCTATCCTCGAAGCATTCTGGAGCTGGTTCAACCTTTTGTTGTACAGCTTTTTCTTCATTATTACCGGAGTGGGGGACACCTCCTGAGCCGTTGGGTTTGCACGCTTCCTTGGGCTCTTCCCCCTTGCACCGTCACAACCGAAACACCACCTTTCCGTCGGGTTTAACAACCCTCTCCCATTTTGCCTTTTGGCCATCCTCAGACTGTGCTATCCGCTTGGCATTTATTATATTTCTGGCATCTTCAGGATCTGCTGGCCTTTTCTTCTCTTCTCTTCCTTGCTTCTCCAAGTCTACTATTATTGGCTTCATATTTTTGGAACATTCTCCATGTTCCGAGGTCTTCTTCTTCACTTTTTCTGCAGGTACAAACTTATCTTCCTGCACTTCCTTCCAACTTGCTAGTCTTAGGGAATCAGGCCTCGCGATCTGGTTCTCTCCCTCTTCAGCGACATCATCGAAGAAAGTTGCTTCGGTGATGTGTGCCTCCTCTGGTCCAAAGGGATTCCGAGTTGCTGGTACCTTCACTTCTCTCCCTTTCCAGATAGCTTTCAAGCATTGATGAAAAACTGAGGGTACCACCCCATAGTCATTTTGCCAAGCCCTTCCCAGCAAGACATGGTATGCTGCATCCACCTCTGCAACATGGAACATTACAGGCCCTCGAATCTTTCCAACTTGCATGTCTACCTTGATGTGTCCCAAGGTTCTTGTGCTCTGGTTGGCGAATGCTGTAATGTTTGTTTGTTCCTTCACAATCTTCTTCTCTGGCAGGCCTAACCGTTTGAACATGGCGTAGGGCATAATATTTACAGACGCTCCATTGTCGATGAACGCCCTCCGCACTTCGATGCCATTGATTACTGCAGTCACATACAGTGGTCTGTTGTGTAGATATCTTATCTCTCTATCAGCTTTAGAGAAAGATATCTTATTTGCTTCTTCCTCCATCGTCTTCACAAATCCTTTGCTCATGGCCATGCAAGTCTCCTGTGTCTCGGCGGCCTTAATAATTGCCTTGGTTGCCTCAATCCTTGCTTCCTTGGCCAATCCTATCTGATCGAAAAAAATTCTAAACTTGGTCCCATTCATCAATGCCGTCACCTGCAGGCCTCGGTCACACTCCTCCTTTTCTTCCATCATCATCTCCATTTCTGGAACTGTGTTGTGAATAACAGTGTTGCATGTTTCTTTCCCCTTGTGATTTGGCAGTGGCTTGTCATGAACACTGCTCTCCTTTCCCAGTTCAATCTCCCCATTTGCCAGCTTCTCGTGGAATATCCTACACAGGCTATAGCAATCCATAGTTGAGTGTCCCGCGTATTGGTGGAATACACAGAAGTCTGGCCTTCTCTTTATCTCTTCCGTCACTGCAAATCTAGGCCTTGGGGGTTTCACCACCCCATGTTCAATCCATTGCTCGTATAGACCCCTGAATGCTTTCTCACTGCACGTGATAGCCTCCGGGACTGACTTTCTTGCATATTTGTCTCCAGGCCTTCCTTTGCTTCGATCAAAATTTTTCTCATGCTTCTCCCTCTTGCCCCCTTGTGGTTTTGATTGAGAGTCAACCAAAGCCACAGTTGTTGTCCTCTTGCCCCTCCATGTAACCGTCGTAGGGCTAGTGGGCAGTGTCATGATTCCTCCCAAGTCTTGTGCAAAAGATGAGAGGGTCGCGAAGGAATCACAAGCCTTGGTAATGAGGTGGGGCTTGAAGGAATCTAAGGCACCATTGTTGCAAATGCTGACCAGGTTCTTTTCTTCAATCGGTTATGCACACTTCTGTGCCTGGGCCCTGAACCTGTCAACGTTATCTGATAGCTCCTCATTCGGCTTCTGTCTGAACCGCATGAGCTTCACAATGGTTACCTGTTTCTGCACATAGAAAAATTTCTTAAAAAATTGTAATTTTAGGTCATCCCAATCATGGACTGACCCCTTTTCCAAATTGTAGTACCAACTGAAGGCACTATCCGTCAAAGTTTTGTTGAATTCCCGCATCAACAAGTTGTGGTTGTTCACTTCATCATATCCCAGCCACGGAGACATCGACTCTACGAACCTGGCAATATGTTCCCTCGCGTTTCCTTTCTCCCCGTTGTATTTTGGAAACTGCGGGGGATGCTCAATATACCCTATCGGGTAAGGTTGCCTCCGAATGTGTGCCGGGTAAGGCGGAGTAAAGTCTAACTCCGAGGGTCGGGATGTCTGCCTGCGAAGTTGATTGATCACATCGATCATATCATCCTTCGTCACATACTGGCTTGTGGCGTGAACTCTCTGGGTTGCTATGATAAACTGTTGTATCGGCGGTGTATATGCTAGAGAATTTGGTTGATGCACGCTTGCATCGTGCAAAGGTGGCACTGGTGGCAGTTTCTGGCTCACTCGCTGGACATTGCCCGGAATGGTTGGCATTTGTATCTGTGAAATTGATGTGAGAGCAGTTGGGATGATGTTTGTCTGAGGCTGGCTTACTTCCAACCTAAGTTGTGGCACGTCGCCACTGTTCTGGGCCTCCAAGTTGATTATTGGAACCGATTGACTTTCCGTCGATGGAAGTACAATCTGGTTCTCTTTGTTGTTGCTGCCATTATTGTTGTCTTCCACTCCTACCTGTTCCCCCTGCGAACTTCCTGGGAACATGGCCTTGAAAGTGGGAATCCGCATCAACTGCTGGCGGAAATTCTCCATTTCCTCTTGCTTCCTCTACATTTCAAGCATCATGGCCATCATTATCCCTTGCCCTTCTCGTGCTTCCTTCAATGCCTTGAGCATCTCCAGTTGCACAGCATTCGTCTGATCTCCACCTGCATCCTCACCTTGCCTTCCTGCGTTGGTTTGTTGTTGATTAGCCATGTGTGGTGATGTTGAACTCCCTTCTGAAGCGTCTTCGATAATTGGTTGGTCAAAATCCAGATTTGCGCCTTGGAAAGCTTGAGTTGCTTGCCTTGGAACTGGATCCGGTGAGGTAATACTGTTTGTTAGTGAAGTAGCTCTTCCTGTAGTTCTCCCACTTCGAGTTGTGGGCATACCCTTCACGAATTCTACACCTCCCCAGCAGAGTCGCCAAATAAATGTGGGTAAGGAAATCGCGTCTTGCTCGCTTAGGGTTTCGTGTTGGCTGAGGAGGAGAGAAATCCACGAAGAATACGGAATTGATTGATTGATTGTAGAGGGGAGAACGATAGGTGGGTGATTACTCCAACGACACGTGGCAGAACCCCTAGAATCCGGAAACCGTGTTAGGGTTATTGGGATTCCAAGAGCCTTCTTCGGTTTTTCGAGTTGAGAGAGTGTTCGAATCTTGTTAGTGCTTTTAGGTGGAATATCCGAGCCTTAAGCTACTAAAAGAGTTCGAGTCTTGTGTCAGGAGAGAAGTCCCTTTCCAAAATGGAATGGAAGGGGTATTTATAGGGTATTCTGGAAAGTAGTCATGTGCAAGGCACATGCCTTCAGGAAAATTTCAGAAATACCCTTTAGTCCTTAGAGTAATGCCCATATTACCCTGTCCTTCTAGCCACCAATCCAATCCCTCAATCAATTCCCAAAATGAGCCGCCTCTACGAGTCTTCCGCCTCGGGACACGTGGAGGCTTCTCCCGGTCTAGCACATTTATTTCTGACTTTTCCATCTTCATTCCATTAGGTTATGTGAACCCTAACTTGCACATTTAATGAGGTCGTGGAACCCTAATTGTGCATTTAATTTAATTAGGTCATGTGAACCCTAATTTTGCACATGGGCCCACAAAGATTAATTAGTTACATGTTAACAAAATAGTAGTGCATAAATAATTGATGAGATCATTCATTCACTACTATAAAAATAAGAATACGTGACGGAATTTTGTGACAGTTTTTAAAAACAATCACAAAAGATAGTAATTTATAATGGACTTTTTAAGTAATCACAAAATAATAGTATATATGATATCTCTTAGTGATGACTAATTTTGCCATCAATGTATTATAATTGTGATGGTTATGTCAATCACACTAATTTTTTCACGCAAAATAAATTTTCTTTTTGTGACGCACCAAGTCATCACTTATAGATATACCCTTTTCGTGATTGCATTTAAGTTATCACTAATATTTTAATATAAGAAATAATCAAAATAATATTTTATGACAGTCGGGTACAATCATTAAAAAGATAGATTTTTGTGACGATTTTTATTTGCAATTACAAAAAGAAGGTATTTTGTGATGGAATTTTCAAACCATCACAAAATAATAAAATATATGATGACTCTTAATGATGACTAATTTTACCATCATTATAGAGTATTTGTGACTGTCATTGCAATCACCAAATTTTATTTGGAAGTAATTTTATTTAGTAAGTCAACTCACATATGTTTCCTTTTATATTTTGTTTTAAAATTATAATCATGATCTGAACTTTGGTGTAGTAGTAGTACTTGTTATTTAGTTTGCAAATGGGAGAGGGTTTGAATCCTACAAGTATCATTTGATACAATTAATATAGATATAACTAATATAGTGAAATAAATTATACGTAAATAGAGATTCACGTTCTTACATTTGATCCCTAAAGTCTTATTTTTTTGTGATGACTTTGACAATCACAATAGATTATATGTTAATGTGATTGTATTAATCATCACAAAAGCACTAAGCGTTTGCGTGATTGTCAAAACCATCACGTAAAACCTTTCATGATGGTCGTATACAAGACGACCATTGTGATGCATAAAGCCATCACGTAAACCTTTCGTGATGATTTTTCTACTTTTTGTGATGGATTTTGACCATCACAAATGACCATTTTTTAGTAGTGATTTTGTATATTATTTTTTTATTACTGATGAGATTCATTAATTGTGTATATTATTTTGTATATATATTGATGAGATATAGTGTGTACATGGTGAACTAGGATATAGCTTTGTATTTATAGTGATCACACCTCCTCCACCATACTCATTCCCGTATGAAAATAAAATTTCTTATTAGGGTGAATACCATTGTAACACCCCAATAATATTTAATGAGGTCGTGGAACCCTAATTGTGCATTTAATTTAATTAGGTCATGTGAACCCTAATTTTGTACATGGGCCCACACATTGTAACACCCAATTTGTATGTATATAAGGAATTAAATTACTACCAATTAATAGTACCTTCAGTAATGATATTTTGGGTGGAATTAGGATCTTTTTATTTCAAATGAAATGGAGACTCTCCACTTTTTTTTCTTTTTTGCTAAATGTGTTTGTATATAAAGGAACCAAAATATACAATGGCTAGGGGCATCCCCCAGAATATAGCAGATTCATCTAGAGACAGGCCAAAAGATGAGCAAGCTATACATGGAATGTAAACCAAACCTACAGTAGCCAACTACAATTATATGAACAAAAAGTAGTGGCTCTAACAAAAGATTTGCATGTTGAGAGTCTAGACTTGATAATATTTATTACATCTAATGCAAGTCTAGAAGAGGGAATGAGGGTATTTCTATGTATCCTTGAATTTCTAGCTTCCCATACTTTGTAGAAAATGACTGCAATTGACCAGGCAGAGAATTTTCTTTGGTTCACATTTAAAATATATTGGAATGTAACATCATGATGATAGGAGAAAGAGAGATGATGATGGAAAATATTCGTATAAAAAATGGAGACGTACTCTCCATTTCATTTGAAATGAAAATGATCCTAGTCCTCTGGGTCAGCCTCTGGTGGGCTAAGATGACCCAAGAATATACTATTGGGTCAGTGGTTTAAGTTCTTATTTGAAAGGATTTGATTCGGACTTGAGATTTGACCCAAGATTTGTTCCGAACTCAGAATTTGACCCCAGATTGTTTCACATGGTATCAGAGCCGACTCTCGAAAGCTCGAGTCAGGTCATCTAATTGGATTGTCGAAAGTGGCGACACAAAAGCTGGTAGTATTATCTCACAATGAAGAGATAGAGGTCCGGAGGTGGGGACATGAAGTCAGCCGGTATTATTTCACAGTGGCTAGAGAGATAAAGATCTGTGAAACGTGTATGTGATCGGTTCTGACGGAGACGTCAGAAATTTAAGTGGAGTCATTTGTAACACCCCAGTTCTACATAGAAAGATATGAGAAAAACTTATCTGTGTATAAGGAATTAAATTACTAATAGTACTTTTAAGTTATGATTTTTTGAGTTAATTTATTTATAGTGGACTAAGATGGCCCACCAAATCATTCGAGCTCAAATAATTATATCGTAACATTATCATTAATTTGATTAATAATTGATGAGATTCATTAATTTTGTATATAATTTTTTTTATTATTCAATACACGGGATAAATATAGTTTGTGGGCATATAGAATTGTTTTATAAAGATCATACTCATCCTCAAGTAAATATCTACCGTTACGTGATTGATACTCCATGATAATTAAGAATGTTTTCATAGTTGTATTGAATATTAGTACTCCACATCCTCTATTTATTATTATAATTAAGTTGAAATTATACTGAAATCGTATGGCTTCATAATTCTCTTCTTAATTACTTCAGTCATTGCATTGTCATGAAATCATATTACACCCTCCACACATGTGTGAGGCCATTTATTTATATTAATCCCAGTATGTATCCCACAGCTTAAACTTATTGATTATTTTTATTTTTACGTTTTTTTTTAATTTGTCATAGCGAGAAGAGAAGAGTATATATGTAAAAATCTAAACTCAAACCATAAAATAAGGAGCTATTACAAGATATATACTGCATGTAAAATACCAATATATACACATTTTATAAATGTGCGCGTGCACACACACAGTGGCGAAGCCAGAATTTTTCGCTAGTAGGGGCGAAAGTATTACTAAGTTTCAAATAATTTGGCGGGGGTTCGGGGGCAGCGCCCCTGAGCCAATTTTTTTAAATACTTTATACTTTCGGGTCACATATATATATAATATATTACAATAAAAATATAATAAGTAATAATATAAGGTATGTATACACTATATCGACTCATAATAGACTTTTTTAATTTATAAGTAAGTAATTCATTATTTATTTTTAAAAATAATATAAATTAGATTATTATTTAGTTTAAAATATTACAGAGAGAGATACATATATTGAGAGAATATGAGTCATATGTGAATAAATTTGATTGTCAAAGTTATAAAATTTTAATTTGACCCCGTTTAATAGAAAATTTATAAAATTTGAGTGGAGGCAATATATATATAATACTTAAAAATTTTAAAATTTACCTTACATTATAAAACAAATTTTTTTTTTCATTGGGGGCGATTGACCCCACAAGTATCTATGTGGCTTCGCCACTGCACACACACACACATATATATAGAGTCAGTATCATGGTAATCGATTATTTGGAATAATTAAAAAAAAGACATGTCACTATAATTTGTAGTGACTAGGACAATTAAAAAGGAACGTCTCCCTTTTTAATTGTCCTAGCCGCTACAAATTATAGTGACATGTTACTATTAATAATAATATTTTATAATATTATTAATACTAATATTAATAATTTATAATATTAGTATTAATAATATTAATATTAATATTAATATTAATAATAGTAATAACTAATATGAATATTAATACTAGTATTACTATTATTCTTATTAATATAAATATTAATAATATTAATATTACTAACTAATATTTCATTGTAATTTAAGCTTTTAATTTTTGTCTAGCTCAATTTGAAACTCGACCAAGATTCATATGAATAGATCGACTATGAAAACAAGCAAGCAGAGCATAATTGAATCCAAGAATTTTTAAGAATAATATAAATTAGTTAGTAATATTAATAATATTTATATTAATAAGAATAATAGTAATACTAGTGTTATATTAGTAATATTAATAATATTCATATTATTAACATTTATACTAATAAGAATAATAGTAATATTAGTATTAATATTCATATTAGTTATTACTATTATTAATATTAATATTATTAATACTAATATTATAAAATATTAACATTAGTATTAATAATATTATTATTAATATAACTAATATAAATATTAATATTATAAAATATATTTTTTAATTATTTAAGCCGCTATAAGCTGTAGTCACATTGTTTTTTTTGTTGCTCTCAACAAATGGTTACAATGAATGCGGACCCAATATATATATATATATATATATATATAAAGAATCGAAACAATTAATAAATTGGTTTGTTGGATTAGATTTTGGCATAGCCGTACTTGTCCATGGAAGGCGACATTATGATGCGTCTAAACAGTTTGTCCCTTGTGTTAGGTGGGATGTATGTGTATTCAAATATTACTAGCAGCCAGGTTTGGGAACCATCTTTAAATTAAAACAAGCCTTGTCTATGTACAAGTGAATTTGAAATTTAATTCAAGAGCTCTTCTAGGCTGACCGGAATTTTCCGACCGGGGTAGTGACCGGCCGGAAATTTTTTATTTTTTTTTACTTTGTACTACAAAATAATTAATGTGATTTATTGGAATTGAAATTTTTACAAAATGCAGTGATTTAGGTGTCTTTTTGGATACACGTAACAAACAGAGTTATATAGTCTGTACAACCCTGTTTGTTACGTGTTTCCAAAAAGACATCTAAATCACTGCATTTTATAAAAATTTCAGTTCTAATAAATCACATTAATTATTTTGTAGTACAAAGCAAAAAAAAAAACAAAAAAAATTCCGGCCGGTCACTACCCCGGTCGGAAAATCCCGGTCTCCCTAGACTTTTGCTTAATTCAAATTTCATATCTAGGCCTGCATTAGAGTATTAATTTAGATTTGTTCTATTGGTGATATATATAAACATGTTGAAGTTAAGAAAATGAAAATTAACATGCATGCATGGAGCGGAAATAGTTAACATGAAGTTTATTTTTGGGTAAGTTGGTTAATTGACCGGTGCTGATACGTAGGCGAGGCTCTATGTGTGTCAGTATTCTATTGACTAATTGACTAACTTATCAAAAAATAAACTTCATCCTAATTGGATCCGCATGGAGCATATTAGTTTTTGACCAATATTGCACATAATTTACATGCCATGGTATTATGTTGAACTATATAACTCAAAATCAATTCATAACAAATAAAATAGTCTTCCAAAATTATAAGACTTAAATTTAATTTTTAATTAAGTGTTATTTTGCATCTCAAGTCATTGTTATAGGAATTTTGATGTTTTACAAGTCAAGAAATTTAAAAATAATTTTTTTTAATAAAAACTTACAACACCATCTAATTTATTATGTAATTAAAATCAAACTTGATTAGAGTTATGTTCAAAATTTTGTTCCACATTTTTCTCATTAAATTAGTCGTCTATTGTAAATAACTGAAAAATCACTACAAGAAAAAGTCTTACTTCAGACGGAATATTTCGTCGGAAATAGTCTTATTCAGTTGTATTTTCAGTTGAATATAAATCGGCCAGGAATAAGTCCGTCGACCGAAAATAAGTAGTCTCGACGAAATTATGTCCGGCGAAATTTTCGTCGATATAATGGTAATTTCGATGGAATTTAATTCAGACAAAATTTTCCGTCGTCGAAAATATCTTGCCACGTGTTGGTTTTAAATTGATCCGAGAAAATTATTTTCGAAGAAAAATTCCGTCGAAAATAATTCCTTTTTAAAAAATATTTTTTTTATTTTTACAATTTTTAGGTTTTTAAACTCCAATTTGTATATGTACCTGTTTTCAACCAGTTTTTCCAACAACACATGCATATAAATTGAAACGACCAACATACACGTCAAAATAACTAATCCTCCAAACAATTCCCAACAATAACACATACATATAAACGTAGCTACCACTGCTATACAACTCATACATGGCTAAGTAAATGTTAACAACACATAAATACATGTATACTTCAACTTTAAACTATGAAAGAAAACAAATATGTACAACCCATCGAAATGTTATGTACAAATGCATATAACATTAGCTAAGTTAAGTAAGAAAACAAATATAAACTACATTATGTACAAATATAAGTTAAACTAAAATTATAATCAACAATGATGTATAACATAAGTAAGCTAGCCTAACTATAATTGACGACAATATAACTCAGTATAGCTACAACCATCTATCGTTATCATCGGATGGGGGTCGACGGTGCTGCTCCGGTGTCTGAAAATCATCGTCATCATCCCCCACTCGTCATCCTCACCCTGTTCGACTTCGTTACCCAGTTGATAAAATTAAAGATGTTAACGCCAAGATCTTTCGCCATGCCCCAATCACGTAAGACGTCCTAATTCTGTACAGTAAAACACAGTCAACACCAAAAGCTTGACGGCTGGACCGTCGGGGGATAACTCAGGCGTAAGAGTCAGTACAGGCCGTTCAAGGTTTAACAATGGAGGATAAAATATCTAGTGTCTCTAGAGAGATAAAAATTATATGGTGTGTGTATGCGTACCTTCTCTTGGAGATTTCCTTGTTAGGTTATACCCTCTTGCCTGATTTACCGTGCCACCAACCCTTATCTGACATAGCCCCCTACTCCTACCTAATCCCAACCGGATGCATGCAGGTTGTCACCTTTTTCCTACTGTATATATCCCCGGCCGGATATAATCTCATCCACATTAATGATCTGCAGACTTTTGGTCAACAACCTTCCTTTTTCATCATCACAAGTCAATGACTTAGATATTAAAAGATCTAATGGATCAACCCATTGACCCGGTCTAATATTAAAGAGATATAATGTAAGGAATTGGCCCAATACTTTAGGCCTTAATATCAAAGATCCAATGAACCAACTAAATAAGTAGGACCAATTCAATCGGCTCAATAGGTGAAATATCATGACCCAACATTACCCCCTAGTTTTTTTATTAAATAGGATGTTTAATAGAAAACTATAAATGGTCCATGATATTATAGGATTTAATAAGGTTGAAATAAGCCCAAGATAAAACTCACCAAAGCCCAACCGGTGAAGGACAAAAATAAGAGGGGAAATTGAAAGGATAGATTAAAATCGGAAATCCGACTGGAGGGCCCAATATGTTAAATGTTTAAAACTCAATCCGGACACAACCTTTTAAATTCGTGATCATGATTATCAATTTAATGTGCCGCCCTCGAGTACTGTGTAACCGTCAGTATAAAAGATAAACTTTACCAATTTTGACAGTTTTACCTGCCAATTTGAATTTCGGACTCTCAAACCCCCTTCTTCCTTCTAGAGCTTTTCTTGTCTTCCCTGTAGATCGTCAACAATGGTGGTCATTAATAAAAACCAGACTTCCCCAATCAGGATAATCCCCCTCACGACTGTTCAACCTAACCCCAATATAGAGGTCTCGAGCTCCAATCCTCATACCGCTACCCCTAGCAAGAAGAAAGTACTCTCGAAACCCCGGCCCACTCCTTCTGAATTCTTTATGAGCAAGGAAATGTTTATCCATGCGAATACTGCATCTACTATCACCGAAATTGAATTACGAAAGCTTCGAGATCGATGTCGTATTCCGGATACTCATCTGGTAAGAGTTCCTAGGTCTGAGGAAAGAATGTATCAAAGGCCTGAAGGGTGGACGGCTGTTCCAGTGACAATTCTCGAGAAAGGAATTAGGTTCCCTTTGCACCCGTTTTTGATGACCATTCTAGGGTTTATAGGCGTTGGGTTTGCCCAATTAGCACCAAATTTTTATATTCACATTATGCCCTTAATTGCGTTCTGTCATAAAGTCGGAACCGAGCCCACTCTTGACTTCTTTTTTATTGTTTATAAAATCGGTCAATCTCGAGAAAAAGGATTCAAAGTTATAAGTAAGCAGGCATCGAGAACAGGAGAGAAATTTGAAAGGTGTTCATTGGTGAACACTCCTTCGAGCAATAAGGGGTGGCATGAAAAATGGTTTTATGTCAAGGGACCTGAAATTTCTTCTTTACCGAACTGGGCCACTGATGAGAAGATTTCTGCCGATTTTGGAGACATTACCGAAGAACGCGAGGCCAAAATGATAGAATTATTTAACAACTTCCCGAAGGAAGAATGGAAATACGGACTTCTTTCTAAGCAAGCGTGGTTATACGACCACAAATGTAAGTATGGATTTACTTTATCAATATTTTGAAAATTATTGTGGTATGGATTCTGATGTAGAACTGTTGATCTTCTGCAGTAACTTTGATTAAACCGTCGTCTTCGGAGGTGAAAAACTTAGAGGATTTTCTAAATGGAAAGTCGGTAGAAGCCACCGCCGAATCCTCACAACAGAAAGTCCCACCCGAGGATAACGTAGCCAGAAAATCTGCAGGGGTCGATGTCGACCCTCCACAACCGGAAGCCTCCTCCAAACTCAAACCATCTGCTGAGATACCAACTGCTGAACCTCGAACCCATGTATCCGAAGATGACGAACCCATTATTCCGGAAGGAGTCCTCCGACCTCGCCGAAAGAAAAGAGCCACCCGAAGACCTCGTCCAATTTCCGTCCCTTCAGACTCCGAAGCCTTTTCTGAATCTGAACCAACTATCAACCCAATCCCACCAATTGTCGACCCAACACCACCAATTGTTGACCCAACACTGCCAGCCTGAAAAAGTTTGTTAAATCTACCTGTAGATGATCGAAGGCAACTTATTCGGATCAAAAAGTTGAGAACCAAAGTTACCCCCTTAACCTCCGATGAGCTTAGGGTACCTTCTTCAAACGTTCATCCCCCAACAGTCCCCGTGGAGACTCGAACTGTAGATGGAGAAGTGCAAACTGAACCTGCTGCAGCACCATCTCGAAAGAGAAAACAACCATCTGACAGTCACCCAAGCTCAACACCTGTACTTCTACCAGTTCGAGACCCTACTCCAGCTCAATCTTCTTCCACCGAAAATATCTACATGGATCCTTCTCCCATTCGTGATTAGCCTATGCCTTCCCCCCCAAGGCCGTCATCACAAAAATTCCATGATGAGGCTACGGGAATGCCGACCTTATGGCCCCGATACAACGTAAATTTTCCTTTCCGGCTCTTTGATGCCTTTGTTTAGGAGACTGTCGATCACCGATTCGATAACCATACGAACGGGAATTTTCTTGATGAAGGCATGAGTTATTTAGCGAAGGTAAGTGACAGTTCTGTTGGTTAACCACTTCTTTTCTTGCTTAAGTATTTGGAATTGACTGGATAGTACTGTTGAATATGTGCAGGCGAATGCAGTCTTCGGGCGTTTACGTCCCAGACACATAAATGCTGAATCCGATGAGGAAACCATGCGAAGGGAGATCAACGTGTTGAAAGCTACGCTAACTCGGGAAAGAGATGAACACGAAGCCGTTCTTCATGCCAATGAGACTCTTCAGAGGGAATTGGCCCAAAATAAAGATGATCAGAGGGAAACCCATGATGTGCTGGTCAGAGAAGAATTGAAGAAGATAAAAGCCAGCGAACAAAAATTGGATAACATGAATGTCCAATTTGCTGCAGAGACCGAAGTTTTGAAGACTACCAATGAGGGGTTCGTTGCAGCTAATCAGAACTTGTCAATACAACTTGGCGAAGTTCATACGAAGGCTCGGGGTGATAGGAAAACACATAGGGTGAAACGTCGTAAACTTCGTAGCAAGATCAAAGTGCTTGAAGAAAGAGATCCTCCTTCGACCGAAGAACTGCGTAAACAGATACAGGCGGACTACCGTGCGTCCGACGAGCTTGGCGTAGAAATTCTAAAGGTATACTACGAAGGATACGAAGATTGCCGAGGTCGGGGCAAGGAGAAGTTGGCTGCAGCTCAATTGGATTCAACCCTTCTTGACTCTGAGAATGAAAGGGCAGCCTGAGTCTGATGTTACTTCGTTCTAGTCTTTTAGGATTTCTGTCTTTTGTTATTTATCGGTTTTAAAAATTTTGTTTGTAAAGGAATATTTAAGTGAACTTGTTAATGAAATTTCAATTTCCTTTATCACGACTTTTGTTTACTGCATTTCTTGTCAATAATTCGGTATGAATGATCTTAAATGGGCCTAACTTAGACTGTGAATCGGATAAGGCATGTAAGACCCCGAATTTTATGAAATAAAAGTATTCAATTTTTCTTATAATTACTATTCAGTAAATGGTTAAATTGATAAAAGTTAAAGTTAAGGGTGATATATGAAAATTTTTTTCAAAATAAACAAGTGGTTATAAAATATTCATTGTTGTCGGGGAATATTCGTTTGGTCGTGGAATATTCTTTCTGTCGGGGAATATTCGTACGACGGCGCAGCTATTTGTGGGCCCCATAACGAATAACTGTCGGATGAAGAAAACGACAAATTTGAGTTTTTACAAATAACGACGTAGTTGTTACCGTTAACACTATTGGAATATCCGGTGGTTAAAATACAGTAATACGCGTTATTGCACAGTAGCACACGGTATTGCACAGTATTTTTGAAATTATTGATTCTTACGTAAGAAGGCACTACTCAATAATTGTTACAGTAATTACTGTTCAATATTTTATTTTATTGATTCAATAATTGCTACGTTGGAATTTTGTATTATTGTTGTTCAATAATTGTTGCTGCACAGCATTTCCCATTATCAGATCAATAATTCATATTATTTGAATAGTATTATTAGATAGCATTATTGACAATGTCTAGAAAGTTCTGTCTAAGGAGAGGTTTGGTCATTTAATTGTGCGCCAGTAAGGAGAAATTCTTATTGGAAAGCCCCCTCTTTCCTGGGAACGGCCTGGTTGTCATAAATGTGATTCTGTAATATTATTTGTGAATAATTAATTATTGATTCATATGATAACGAAATATTTATTTTATGTGGATATAAACGAGGGATATATTTTTGTGGTTAAAAATGAAGGAGTTAATGTAACGACCCCAAAATAGGTTCATTCCACCCAACCCATTCTGAGTCGTCAAATACATGGTACAGAAAACAACTACAACTTTATTACAACAATTGTCGTGCAAAATACAACAACACATATGCTGTGAGTTTGGATACAAATATATACCAAATGTGACTCATGTTCCAACCGTGGACATCACCTCACAATAACACCTTACATAAAGGTATAGTCAAAAACTGTTTTAGAAATTAGAATCTTTGGGAAGTGCTCAAGGAAACCTTCGTACATGGGAGGCCACGCGTCTAGGTTATGATAGATATCATATGGCCACAGAATTATCCTTGGTTGACCCAATAGACCCCAAAGAAAAACGAGAAGATTACTATCATATTCTTCCCAATGGTGAGTCTTCTCTTGACATATCATTATCTCTACTGTCTCTAATTGAGAATTATACTTTAAACAAACACCAAGATTATATAGGTAGTGTTCGTATATATACTCAGCAAGTGGATGAGCACATCCCTGTCTTATGATGACACGAGGTTGTATGTCGTTAGACATCTTGTATGATAGTGGCAAACCACCCTTCCAACGTTGGGTACACCTTACCCTATTGGATTCACCAAATATAACAACTAAATGAACTTTTCTATACTGCTTCGGGAGAACATCCACAGCTAGAGACCACTGTTCTATTTTCCCGTTACCCTCGCTCGACCCAGCTACACTCTTATTACCTGAAAGGAATTGTGAAGCAAAAGGGTGAGCACAACTAGCCCAGTAAAGAATATCATGACTAAAGATAATTAAATTATCAGTAGCCTTCATCAATAATAAATCAGAGATTTAGAACATATGGTAAATGATAAAAATTTCAACCATAGTTGCAGCGGAACGAGCAATCCATTAGAAGAGTCAAATAGACTATAAAGTCTATTATCTTCTCCATGTTAAAAATCCATCAACAATGTTTTATCCCTGTAACATCAATCAACAGTTCCTTTCCACAATCATATGAATAACTCATAATCATAATTGTGATTCTAAATTTTTCTTCGCACCCAGGACGAAGAATATTTTCATCACATGTCTTTACCTGAAACATCAAAGATCGTGGTTATACCAAATCACAGTTCCTGTTCATAATCATACTAATAAATCCATCTTTGCACTACGACCAAAGATATTCAACAACAGTTTATCTTTGCACTACGGGCCAAAGATATTCATCAACAGACCATCTTTGCACTACAGGCCAAAGATATTCATCTACAATTCATCTTTGCACTACAGGCCAAAGATATTCCTCAACCGTTCATCTTTGCATTACTGGCCAAAGATATTCAACAACAGGTCATCTTTGCACTACGGGCCAAAGATATTCATCTACAATTCATCTTTGCACTACAGGCCAAAGATATTCCTCAACAATTCATATTTGCACTACATGCCAAATATATTAATACCTCAAAGAATATATAATCATTTAAGAATTTATATAAACAATAATTATAACCATGTTGATCATTTCACCTTTGCACTTAAGCTAAAGATATTAAATTACAAATTCAATGGTCATGATCATACCAGTCAACAATTCAACTTTGCACTACTGGCCAAAGAGAACCCATAGTCATGATCATACCAATAATTTACCCATCTTTACACTCAAGCGAAAGAGAATTTCAACATCAAGGTTATAAAAATGTTATATATGATTATAAAAATAATATGGTCAAAACATGGATTTAATTTCAAGAGCAATATTCATAAATCAACTATAATTTGGTTAGAAAAAGAAACCAATTTTGTCATGAATAGTAACTCATGAATAGTAACCTCGACTCAAAAAGGTAGAAATTCAACAATAAAATCTATACCAATATTTCGGTATAATGATATTGAAAGAATAACATTTCTTAAGCTTATAAACAATTTATTTAAATTGTTTACACTTTACTAATTAATGCATTTAATCATCATAAAATGTCAACTCTTAAGATTTCATCATCAATAGCCAAAACCCTCATCAAAAATATGCATATACCTCATATAGGATTCTCAAGCCATAAAATCCTATTTTCCAATTTTCTTTCCTCACAAAACATATTTAATTCATTTACTCATAACTAGACCATTTTCATAAAAAATACCAAATCAGTTTCAAAAATATTTCTTTTCTGGGATTTAGCATAATATAGTCCCATAGTGAACATATATTTTTCTCAGAATTTTTAAAAGTCATTTACTATTTTTCATATGACCAAAATAGCCGAATATTTAGACATTTATCAAAAATTGTACTTTTGTCTAAAAATTCTGAAATTTACAGAGTATACTTCTATCATATACATGTACTCCCAATAAAAATTTCATCAATTTTGGAGTTAACCACAAGGAATTATAAGCTGTTACTTTTAAAATAGTCTTTTCTCATAAAATTCATAACTCTCAATCTATACATTCAAAAATCACCATTTTTGGACACAATCAAGAAAACTCATCAAAATATCATTTCAAATTTTTTCATAATTTTTGAAGATCAGAAAAATTACGAAACTGAAAATCATAACAACCCTTAAAATCCATTACTATCCCTTACAATCCCTTACCTCAAAAGAGCAGTACTTCTGATCGGTATAAGGCTGAAGGAAACTTGCACTGATGAATAGCAATTCACCAAGTATCTAAATACTCACAAAATACACTCAATAATCTAGAGAGAGAAAGAGAGAAAGCTTATGTTTCTGGTGTGATTTTCAATTCTAACTTAGCCCTCTATTTATAGGAAAATTTTGGTAGGTTTGACCTGCAACCTGATGGCTTTACCTGCTACTATTCCCACCCACCACATTTGAAATATAATTCAGCACATTTCTTCACCAACCACAAGTGGGGCCCACCAATTCTAGAATTTTCCACCAAAATGATAAACTCCGAAAATTCAACAATTTCTGAACCAGTCATCTCGTAAAATTCATAACAAATCATACATTCATTTTTAACGGTTCAAAATTTGTGGACATATACTCAACTTATATATGTATAACATATCCAAATATTACTACGATCCAACGGTCGGATTAAAAATTATAACCCCCGCAAAATATCTCAAAAACCCTGATTTTTAATACCTCCATTCCGACAAAAATACTGATAAAAACCTCAACATTAACTCCTTCATTTTATCCACAAAAATATATCCCTCATTTATATCCACATAAAATAAATATTTTCTTATCATATAAATCAATAATTAATTATTCACAAATAATATTACAGAATCACATTTATGACAACCAGGCCGTTCCCAGGAAAGAGGGGGCTTTCCAATAAGGATTTCTCCTTACTAGCGCGCAATTAGATGACCAAACCTCTCCTTAGACAGAACTTTCTAGACATTGCCAATAATGCTATCTAATAATACTATTCAAATAATATGAATTATTGATCTGATAATAGAAAATACTGTGCAGCAACAATTATTGAACAACAATAATATAAAATTTCAACGTAGCAATTATTGAATCAATAAAATAAAATATTGAACAGTAATTGCTGTAACAATTATTGAGTAGTGCCTTCTTACGTAAGAATCAATAATTTCAAAAATACTGTGCAATACCGTGTGCTACTGTGCAATAACGCGTATTACTGTATTTTAACCACCGGGTATTTCAACAGTATTAACGATAACAACTACGCCGTTATTTGTAAAAACTCAAATTTGTCGTTTTTCTTCACCCGACAGTTATTCGTTATGGGGCCCACAAATAGCTGCGCCGTCGTACGAATATTCTCCGACAGAAAGAATATTCCACGACCAAACGAATATTCCCCGACAACAATGATTATTTTATAACCACTTGCTTATTTTGAAAAAAAATTCATATTTCACCCATAACTTTAAACTTTTATCAATTTAACCATTTACTGAATAGTAATTATAAGAAAAATTGAATACTTTTATTTCATAAAATTCGGGGTCTTACAGTTAATGTTGAGGTTTTTATCCGTATTTTTGTCGGAATGGAGGTATTAAAAATTAGGGTTTTTGAGATATTTTGCGGGGATTATAATTTTTAATCCGACCGTTGGATCGTGGTAATTTTTGGATATGTTATACATATATAAGTTGAGTATATGTCCACAAATTTTGAACCGTTAAAAATGAACGTATGATTTGTTATGAATTTTACGAGATGATTGGTTCAAAAATTGTTGAATTTTGGGAGTTTATCATTTTGGTGGAAAATTCTAGAATTGGTGGGCTCCACTTGTGGTTGGTGAAGAAATGTGCTGAATTATATTTCAAATGTGGTGGGTGGGAATAGTAGCAGGTAAAGCCATCAGGTTGCAGGTCAAACCTACCAAAATTTTCCTATAAATAGAGGGCTAAGTTAGAATTGAAAATCACACCAAAAACATAAGCTTTCTCTCTTTCTCTCTCTATATTATGAAGCATATTTTGTGAGTATTTAGATACTTTGAGAGTTGCTATTCAGTGCAAGTTTCCTTCGGCTTTACATTCCGGTCAGAAGTACTGCTGTTTTGAGGTAAGGGATTGTAAGGGATAGTAAGGGATAGTAAGGGATTTTAAGGGTTGTTATGATTTTTAATTTCGTAATTTTTCTGACCTTCAAAAATTCTGGAAAAATTTGAAATGATATTTTGATGAGTTTTCTTGATTGTGTCCAAAAATGGTGATTTTTGGATGTATAGATTGAGAGTTATGAATTTTATGAGAAAAGACTATTTTAAAAGTAACTGCTTATAATTCCTTGTGGTTAACTCCAAAATTGATGAAATTTTTATTGGGAGTACATGTATATGATAGAAGTATACTCTGTAAATTTCAGAATTTTTAGACAAAAGTACAATTTTTGATAAATGTCTAAATATTCGGCTATTTTGGCCATATGAAAAATAGTAAATGACTTTTAAAAATTCTGAGAAAAATATATGTTCACTATGGGACTATATTATGCTAAATCCCAGAAAAGAAATATTTTTGGAACTGATTTGGTATTTTTCATGAAAATGGTCTAGTTATGAGTAAATGAATTAAATATGTTTTGTGAAGAAAGAAAATTGGAAAATAGGATTTTATGGCTTGAGAATCCTATATGAGGTATATGCAGATTTTTGATGAGAGTTTTGGTTATTGATGATGAAATTGTAAGAGTTGGCATTTTATGATGATTAAATGCATTAATTAGTAAAGTGTAAACAATTAAAATAAATTGTTTATAAATTTAAGTAATGTTATTCTTTCAATATCATTATACCGAAATATTGGTATGAATTTTATTGTAGAATTTCTATCTTTTGTATCGGGATTACTATTCATGAGTTACGAATATTACTCTTGAGATTAAAACTATATGTTGATCATATTATTTTTATCATCATATATAACATTTTTATAACCCTGATGTTGAAATTCTATTTCACTGGAGTGTAAAGATGGATAGATTATTGGTATGATCATGACTAGGGTTCTCTTTGGCCTGTAGTGCAAAGTTGAATTGTGACTGGTATGATCATGACCATTGAATTTATAATTGAATATCTTAAGCTTAAGTGTAAAGCTGAATTGATCAACATGGTTATAATTATTGTTTATATAAATTCTGAAATGATTATATATTTCTTTGAGATATGAATATATTTGGCCTGTAGTGCAAATATGAACTGTTGATGAATATCTTTGGCCTGTAGTGCAAAGATGAATTGTAGATGAATATCTTTGGCCTGTAGTGCAAAGATGACATGTTGTAGAATATCTTTGGCCTGTAGTGCAAAGATGAACTGTTGTTGAATATCTTTGGCCCGTAGTGCAAAGATGGTTTGTTGATGAATA
The DNA here is from genome assembly GCA_016801055.1 of Panax notoginseng. Lineage (NCBI taxonomy): Eukaryota > Viridiplantae > Streptophyta > Magnoliopsida > Apiales > Araliaceae > Panax > Panax notoginseng. Next base: position 6,062,020 of record CM029021.1, on the reverse strand, counting down.
TCTTTGGCCCGTAGTGCAAAGATGGATTTGTTAGTATGATTATAAACAGGAACTGTGATTTGGTATAACCATGATCTTTGATGTTTCAGGTAAAGACAGGTGATGAAAATATTCTTCGTCCTGGGTGCGAAGAAAAATTTATAGTCACAATTATGATTATGAGTTATTCATATGATTGTGGAAAGGAACTGTTGAGTGATGTTACATGGATAAAATATTGTTGGTGGATTTTTAACATGGAGAAGATAATAGACTTTATGGTCTATTTGACTCTTCTAATGGATTGCTGTTCCGCTGCAACTATGGTTGAAATTTTTATCATTTACCATATGTTCTAAATCTCTGATTTATTGTTGATGAAGGCTATTGATAATTGAATTATCTTTAGTCATGATATTCTTTACTGAGCTAGTTGTGCTCACCCTTTTGCTTCACAATTCCTTTCAGGTAATAAGAGTGTAGCTGGGTCGAGCGGGGGTAACAAGGGAATAGAACGGTGGTCATCATTTAGTAGTTATATTTGGTGAAGAAAATAGGGTGAGGCGAACCCAACGTTGGAAGGGTGTTTTGTCACTATCATACAAGATGTCTAATGACATACAACCTCGTGTCATCATAAGACAGGGTTGTGCTCATCCACTTGCTGAGTATATCTATGGGCACTACCTATATAATCTTGGTGTTTGTTTGAAGTATAATTCTCAATTAGAGACAGTGGAGATAATGATAAGTCAAGAGAAGACTCACCATTGGGAAGAATATGATAGTAATCTTCTCGTTTTTCTTTGGGGTCTATTGGGTCAACCAAGGATAATTCTGTGGCCATATGATATCTATCATAACCTAGACGCGTGGCCTCCCATGTACGAAGGTTTCCTTGAGCACTTCCCAAAGATTCTAGTTTCTAAAATAGTTTTTGACTATACCTTTATGTAAGGTACCTTTGTGAGGTGCTGATACATGATGGTGTCCAATGTCACATTTGGTATATATTTATATCCAAACTCACAGCATATGTGTTGTTGTATTTTGCACGACAATTGTTGTAATAAAGTTGTAGTTATTTTCTGTACCATGTATTTGGCGACTCAAAATGGGTTGGATGGAATGGACCTATTTTGGGGGTTGTCACAGGTGGTATCAAAGCTATAAGTAAAGAGCCCCGAGCCTCTCGCTGGTGACTTCCTGTTGATGGGGGATGCACCGAAGCCAGACTCTCCGTAGGGGACGCCGTTCTGCGGTGGCAAACTGATAGGTACCACTGTGAGGTGCTGTCCACTGATGGGACAATTGTCACAGGTGGTATCAGAGCTTAGGGATATGATCTTTGGCGGAGATCGGAGAATATAACTAGGAGGGGAGAGATGAGTAAATCCTTTGCTAGTGTGTCCTACCTAAGCTTATTTGTTGGTCAGTCATAATATCGGGATATTATGTGATATGTTAATTTGTTCAATTAACCTTTGTTTTGAAGCTGTATTCTAGAATGATATCTGAAATACAGGAGATGAGCAATGGAGAAATCATGATGATAGGGAAGATGGAATCTGAAATGAAAGCAAGGTATTCTCAACTCTTTGAAATACCAGGTACGTAAATTTCGAGGACGAAATTTCATAAGGAGGGGAGATTGTAAGACCCCGAATTTTATGAAATAAAAGTATTCAATTTTTCTTATAATTACTATTCAGTAAATGGTTAAATTGATAAAAGTTAAAGTTAAGGGTGATATATGAAATTTTTTTTCAAAATAAACAAGTGGTTATAAAATATTCATTGTTGTCGGGGAATATTCGTTTGGTCGTGGAATATTCTTTCTGTCGGGGAATATTCGTACGACGGCGCAGCTATTTGTGGGCCCCATAACGAATAACTGTCGGATGAAGAAAACGACAAATTTGAGTTTTTACAAATAACGACGTAGTTGTTACCGTTAACACTGTTGGAATACCCGGTGGTTAAAATACAGTAATACGCGTTATTGCACAGTAGCACACGGTATTGCACAGTATTTTTGAAATTATTGATTCTTACGTAAGAAGGCACTACTCAATAATTGTTACAGTAATTACTGTTCAATATTTTATTTTATTGATTCAATAATTGCTACGTTGGAATTTTGTATTATTGTTGTTCAATAATTGTTGCTGCACAGTATTTCCCATTATCAGATCAATAATTCATATTATTTGAATAGTATTATTAGATAGCATTATTGGCAATGTCTAGAAAGTTCTGTCTAAGGAGAGGTTTGGTCATCTAATTGCGCGCCAGTAAGGAGAAATTCTTATTGGAAAGCCCCCTCTTTCCTGGGAACGGCCTGGTTGTCATAAATGTGATTCTGTAATATTATTTGTGAATAATTAATTATTGATTCATATGATAAGAAATATTTATTTTATGTGGATATAAACGAGGGATATATTTTTGTGGTTAAAAATGAAGGAGTTAATGTTGAGGTTTTTATCCGTATTTTTGTCGGAATGGAGGTATTAAAAATTAGGGTTTTTGAGATATTTTGCGGGGGTTATAATTTTTAATCCGACCGTTGGATCGTGGTAATTTTTGGATATGTTATACATATATAAGTTGAGTATATGTCCACAAATTTTGAACCGTTAAAAATGAACGTATGATTTGTTATGAATTTTACGAGATGACTGGTTCAGAAATTGTTGAATTTTGGAGTTTATCATTTTGGTGGAAAATTCTAGAATTGGTGGGCCCCACTTGTGGTTGGTGAAGAAATGTGCTGAATTATATTTCAAATGTGGTGGGTGGGAATAGTAGCAGGTAAAGCCATCAGGTTGCAGGTCAAACCTACCAAAATTTTCCTATAAATAGAGGGCTAAGTTAGAATTGAAAATCACACCAAAAACATAAGCTTTCTCTCTTTCTCTCTCTATATTATGAAGCATATTTTGTGAGTATTTAGATACTTTGAGAGTTGCTATTCAGTGCAAGTTTCCTTCGGCTTTACATTCCGGTCAGAAGTACTGCTCTTTTGAGGTAAGGGATTGTAAGGGATAGTAAGGGATAGTAAGGGATAGTAAGGGATTTTAAGGGTTGTTATGATTTTTAGTTTCGTAATTTTTCTGACCTTCAAAAATTCTGGAAAAATTTGAAATGATATTTTGATGAGTTTTCTTGATTGTGTCCAAAAATGGTGATTTTTGGATGTATAGATTGAGAGTTATGAATTTTATGAGAAAAGACTATTTTAAAAGTAACTGCTTATAATTCCTTGTGGTTAACTCCAAAATTGATGAAATTTTTATTGGGAGTACATGTATATGACAGAAGTATACTTTGTAAATTTCAGAATTTTTAGACAAAAGTACAATTTTTGATAAATGTCTAAATATTCGGCTATTTTGGCCATATGAAAAATAGTAAATGACTTTTAAAAATTCTGAGAAAAATATATGTTCACTATGGGACTATATTATGCTAAATCCCAGAAAAGAAATATTTTTGGAACTGATTTGGTATTTTTCATGAAAATGGTCTAGTTATGAGTAAATGAATTAAATATGTTTTGTGAAGAAAGAAAATTGGAAAATAGGATTTTATGGCTTGAGAATCCTATATGAGGTATATGCAGATTTTTGATGAGGGTTTTGGTTATTGATGATGAAATTGTAAGAGTTGGCATTTTATGATGATTAAATGCATTAATTAGTAAAGTGTAAACAATTAAAATAAATTGTTTATAAATTTAAGTAATGTTATTCTTTCAATATCATTATACCGAAATATTGGTATGAATTTTATTGTAGAATTTCTATCTTTTGTATCGGGATTACTATTCATGAGTTACGAATATTACTCTTGAGATTAAAACTATATGTTGATCATATTATTTTTATCATCATATATAACATTTTTATAACCCTGATGTTGAAATTCTCTTTCACTGGAGTGTAAAGATGGATAGATTATTGGTATGATCATGACTAGGGTTCTCTTTGGCCTGTAGTGCAAAGTTGAATTGTGACTGGTATGATCATGACCATTGAATTTATAATTGAATATCTTAAGCTTAAGTGCAAAGGTGAATTGATCAACATGGTTATAATTATTGTTTATATAAATTCTGAAATGATTATATATTTCTTTGAGATATGAATATATTTGGCCTGTAGTGCAAATATGAACTGTTGATGAATATCTTTGGCCTGTAGTGCAAAGATGAATTGTAGATGAATATCTTTGGCCTGTAGTGCAAAGATGACATGTTGTAGAATATCTTTGGCCTGTAGTGCAAAGATGAACTGTTGTTGAATATCTTTGGCCCGTAGTGCAAAGATGGTTTGTTGATGAATATCTTTGGCCCGTAGTGCAAAGATGGATTTGTTAGTATGATTATAAACAGGAACTGTGATTTGGTATAACCATGATCTTTGATGTTTCAGGTAAAGACAAGTGATGAAAATATTCTTCGTCCTGGGTGCGAAGAAAAATTTATAGTCACAATTATGATTATGAGTTATTCATATGATTGTGGAAAGGAACTGTTGAGTGATGTTACATGGATAAAATATTGTTGGTGGATTTTTAACATGGAGAAGATAATAGACTTTATGGTCTATTTGACTCTTCTAATGGATTGCATGTTCCGCTGCAACTATGGTTGAAATTTTTATCATTTACCATATGTTCTAAATCTCTGATTTATTGTTGATGAAGGCTATTGATAATTGAATTATCTTTAGTCATGATATTCTTTACTGAGCTAGTTGTGCTCACCCTTTTGCTTCACAATTCCTTTCAGGTAATAAGAGTGTAGCTGGGTCGAGCGGGGGTAACAAGGGAATAGAACGGTGGTCATCATTTAGTAGTTATATTTGGTGAAGAAAATAGGGTGAGGCGAACCCAACGTTGGAAGGGTGTTTTGTCACTATCATACAAGATGTCTAATGACATACAACCTCGTGTCATCATAAGACAGGGTTGTGCTCATCCACTTGCTGAGTATATCTATGGGCACTACCTATATAATCTTGGTGTTTGTTTGAAGTATAATTCTCAATTAGAGACAGTGGAGATAATGATAAGTCAAGAGAAGACTCACCATTGGGAAGAATTGTTAGAGTTTATGCCCTAGAGGCCAATTATTTGATGTAATTGCTTAACATTTGATATTATTGTTGATTGAATAAATAAATGATTTTATTATGGTTTTAATTACTGCGTAATATAATTGTTAACATAATAAAATTCCTTAGAATAGTGATACAAATTATATAGTTTCAAGTATGTGACTTGAACATGAGATTATATATAATTATAATTAGTATCATTGTTCTTAAATGTCCCTAGTCGAGTATCATTGTTGATGGGACAACAATGATGCATTGAGACTAGTATGTGGATTGACTGATGACCAAATCTCATTGGTCATAAATATATGAGATATTAAGTCAATGCATAGGTACATGTTAGAGAACAATGTACTGGACAGACCCACCATGAGAATTCTATATGGAGCATTATGCGAAGTGTCATTAGTAATTCTCATAGTGACAATGATGTAATGGTCCTCCGACCTGAAACCGCTATATTACTACACGAGAATTTATGTACTTTGATATCATCAAATGTCACCTTTAATAGGGTGGACTATAAAGGTGATTATTGGGTTCATTATGAATCGTGTGAGTAATATGAGTGATCTAGATGGAATTTAACCATCCTATATTTTATAGGTGATATCCATAGGCCTCTTGATTGAGTAGGACTATGAAATGCATGGCCATGCTCAAATAGTGATTTGTTTCATATAGTCTACTCATTGATCAAGAAAACTCAGATTAAATTATGAAGAGTATGACACATTCCATGACTCGAGTTTAATCTAGGATATTAAGGTTAAAAGGATTAAATTACATTGAAACATTGGTCACGAAAAGGTTGCATCGAATCATCGATCTTATTATTACTTGGGTAGCAGTGATGCATTACTAGATGCCGCTCACTGTTTATAACTTTTTAATATGATTTTAAGGTTATTGCCAACGTAATAATAACCTATAGGGTCACACACAAAGAACGTAATTAAAAGGAAATTAATTTAAATTGTAAAGATTTAAATATGTCAATATGATTGATATAATTTTAAATTACGAATTTAAATTAATAGGATAATTTATATATATGTATATTAATTAAGTAAGACTTAATTAAGATATATATAAATTCGGATTTTAATAATATTAGGTTTTGATTAATTCCTCCTGACTGCTATATATATGATGTATATCAGACTTTAGGTTTTTACGTCAAAACAAAACCCTAGCCGCTCTTAGAGAGAGACTAGAGAAAATAGTTCCGAAAATCCTCATCCTTGGTGGCTAGTACCGCGATTCCTTCTTCTGCAGATCGTAAGACGATTCGCGGAGCGTTCGTGTGGATACCGTAGAGACGCAGTCGGTTTGTATTGCGTTGGAGATTCGAGGCGCAGTCGATTTCAGACTCTCGTTTTCATAATCGGTATAATCTCTAAACCTCTTAATTAATTGATTTTTCGCATGGATCCTGTTTTAGGGTTTCGGAAATTGCTTTAAAATTTTAATTTCCGCTGTGCGTTTCTGTGCCGAAACCCTACAAGAATATGATAGTAATCTTCTCGTTTTTCTTTGGGGTCTATTGGGTCAACCAAGGATAATTCTGTGGCCATATGATATCTATCATAACCTAGACGCGTGGCCTCCCATGTACGAAGGTTTCCTTGAGCACTTCCCAAAGATTCTAGTTTCTAAAATAGTTTTTGACTGTACCTTTATGTAAGGTACCTTTGTGAGGTGCTGATACATGATGGTGTCCAATGTCACATTTGGTATATATTTATATCCAAACTCACAGCATATGTGTTGTTGTATTTTGCACGACAATTGTTGTAATAAAGTTGTAGTTATTTTCTGTACCATGTATTTGGCGACTCAAAATGGGTTGGATGGAATGGACCTATTTTGGGGGTTGTCACAAGGCATATAATAGTTAAGTTGAGAAATGAAATGAACTGAATCCAATGAGCTGAACTGAATGAACTGAACTCAACACTTGAACAAAATAAAGTAATGTATACTTATCGTTTCTGAAGTGCGAGACAAGTCATGTGTGAGGTGAATTCGGCTGATCCTCCTTGCACCATCAAGATCTTGTTTACCATTCGGGATAAAACAAGTATATAAGGACATTTGTTTACCACTCGGGGTAGAATAATTTTATAAGGGCCATGGAATTTGTTTACCACTCGGGGTAAAACAAATTCATAAGGACACTCCTGCCAATAAGGCTGTCATCGACTGGTCAGCGAGTCCGACCATACCTCCTAACTTCGGTGCCCATTGATTTACCACTCGGGGTAAAAATAATGTTAAAAGGACCATAGGATTTGTCTATCACACGGGGTAACAAATAAATAGGCTGCCATCGAATGGCCAGCGAGTCCGACCATACCTCCTTACTTCGGTGCCCATTGATTTACCACTCGAGGTAAAAATAATATAAAAAGGATCATAGGATTTGTCTACCACATGGGGTAACAAATAAAAAGGCTGTCATCGAATGGTCAGCGAGTCCGACCATACCTCCTTACACCATTGTGAACTTAGGACAAATAGGAAGAAGATCAGGTATGAAAAAGTGACTTTTTATTGATGGTGCACAATCGTGTACAGATTTCCGGTAAACTGACTCGATCTCTACTGGAAATATTTTCGAAGCCTGCCCGCATGCCAGGTGTTCTTAATCTCGGATCCTTCTAATGCTTTTAACCGATAAGTCTTGGGCTTTGTTACTTCGATCACTTCATACGGCCCTTCCCAGTTCGGCATCAGCTTTCCCGTGTTTTGAGGCGTAGATGTTTCGGCTTCTCTGAGGACGAAGTCCCCTACTTCAAACCTGCGAAGCTTGACCCCCTTGTTGTAATGCTTAGCTACTCTTCGTTGATAAACTGCCAGTCTGAGCAAAGCTACCTCTCTGATTTCTTCTAACAGATCCAAGTTGCCCTTCAGTCCTTCGTCGTTGTAGATCTCTTTGAATTGACTGACCCGAATACTTGGAGATCCAATTTTAACTGGGACTAGGGCATCAGTACCATAGGCCAATGGAAAAGGTGAATCCCCTGTGGTGGTCCTCGGTGTAGTCCGGTAGGCCCATAGCACACTGAGCAGCTCCTCTGGCTATCTTCCTTTAGCTTCGTCCAGTCTGCGCTTGATCCCGTTCAGTAGTGTTCTATTTGTCACCTCAACTTTCCCATTCGATTGAGGATGAGCCACTGAAGTCTTTCTGTGCTGAACCCCCAACTCTTTCAGAAATCCTTCAAATTTCGATCCCACGAACTGGCGTTCGTTGTCCGATATCACCACTTTGGGAATCCCGAAGCAAAACACTACGAATTCTTTCATGAACTTCAAACACTCTTGTTCCGTTATCAACCGAAGTGGCTTCGTCTCTACCCACTTGGTCATGTAATCGATAGCAACTATGACGAAACTGACCTGCCCTTTAGCTTTCGGCAACGGACCCAATATATCTACCCCCCAGACAGCAAAAGGTATAGGAGATAATATTGAGTATAGCTCTTCTGGTGGCTGATGTGGGATCGGGATGGTAAGCTGATATTTCTCACACTTCTTCACGTACTCTGTAGCTTCCTTGAAGATCGTTGGCCAGTAGTACCCCTACCGAAGAACTTTGTATGCCAGTGACTTAGCAGCCATGTGATCACCGTAAATGCCTTCATGAACCTCCCGAAGGGCATACTCAGCTTCAGACGGAACCAGACACTTAAATAATGATGACGAAAATGCCCTTCGATAAAGATCCCTATCAATAAGAACGAAGTTTGCACTCTTGTACTTGATCTTTTTGGCCATCATTTGATCCGAAGGAAGGACGCCATCAGCCAGATATTCAATGTAGGGGGTCATCCAACAATTGGTCCGCTCGATACACATTACCGCTTCGTGCTGGATGCTCGGCTGCTGCAAAACTTCTAAGTAAACTGACCCATTGAAAACAACAGCATCCGTAGTGGCCAATTTTGACAACGCATCAGCAATGGAATTGTCATTACGTTCTATGCTCTGAAACTCATAAGAGACGAAATACTGAAGTCGGTCCTTCAACTCTGCCAAATACTTGATCATCCTCGTCCCACGAGCTTCGTAATCTCCCGATAGTTGTTTGACGACCAGTTGAGAGTCACTGTAAATGATCAGCTTCTGAACTTCTAAACTCTTTGCTAGTCGAACTCCTGCCAATACTGCTTCATACTCGGCCTCGTTGTTTGTTGCTCTGAACCCAAACCTGATGGCCTGCTGTACCTTGAATCCCTCTGGACTTGTCAAAATAATCCACGCGCCGCTGGCATCCGCAGTAAAAGAGCCATCTGCATACAGCGTCCAAGAATTCTGACCGTGCTAAAGAACTGTAACTACTCGATCGGACGTCTCAGTTTCTAGCGGTTCAGCATCTGCTTCGAAAAACGAACATTCCACCATAAAATCGGCTAAGGCTTGACCTTTGATAGCAGTTCGGGGATGATATTCAATAAAAAATTGGGATAATTTCATATTCCATGCTGCTAACCTCCCCGAGACTTCTGGTTTGCTCATCACCCTCTTCAGTGGTTGATCCGTGTAGATAACTAGGCGTCGACCTTGAAAATATTGTCGAAGCTTTCGACTGGCAATTATTAAAGCAAAGGCAAATTTTTCAATATTTGGATACCTGGTTTCAGCATCTCTTAGGACGTGACTGACATAATAAACCGGACGCTGCTTTCCACTGACTTCCCGAACCAGTACTGCTCCAACCGCCAACGAGCTAGCAGCCAGATATAAGTACAAGGTCTCAGTCGGAGTCGGTTTCATCAATAAATGAGCCGAAGACAGATATGTCTTTATGCCTTGTAAGGCGTCTTCACACTCCGAAGTCCATTGGAATGTCTTCGCATTTTTCGGCCCCTTCAGTGTGTCGAAGAATGGCAAACATCTCTCTGCAGATTTGGGCATGAACCTTCTCAAAGCTGCAATCCTGCCCGTCAGACGTTGGACGTCTTTGAATGACTGAGGAGTTTTCATGTCAAGAATGGCCTGGATTTTCTCCGGATTGGCCTCGATGCCCCTCTGACTGACCAGATATCCCAGAAACTTTCCTGCACCGAGGCCGAAGGTGCATTTTGTCGGATTGAGTCTCAACTTGTGATGACGGACAGTCTGAAAGCATTCCTCCAGGTCATCCAAGTGCTTCTGAACCTGCATGCTTTTCACGATCATATCATCCATGTACACCTCCATGTTCCTCCCCAGCTGCCTCTCGAAGATGAAATTCATCATTCTCTGATAGGTGGCTCCAACATTTATCAGGCCGAAGGTCATCTTCTTATAGGCGTACACTGAACGGTGTGTGATGAATGCTGTCTTTAGAATGTCCTCCTTGCACATGGAAATTTGATGGTAACTTGAAAAAACATCAATAAAGCTTAGTAGTGCATATCCCGAAGTTGCTTCAATAAGTTGGTCAATATGAGGTAGAGGATAAAAGTCCTTCGGGCAAGCTTTATTCAGGTCGGTGTAGTCGATGCAAACTCGTCATTTCCCGTTCTGCTTTTGCACCAATACTACATTGGTCATCCACTGTGGGTAGTCGATCTCAAAGATAAAATCAGCAGCTATCAGCTTGGCAATTTCCTCGTCAATGATCCTCTGACGTTCAGGTGCAAAGATCCGTCTTTTTTGCCCAATAGGCTTCTTCGATGGATCCACCTCCAGTATGTGTTCAGCAATCTTCCGGCTAATCCCCGGCATGTCTTGCGGCTCCCATACAAAAATGTCCGCATAGCAGCGAAGGAGTTCCATAAGGTTTTTTCGAAGAGGCTCTGGTAGACCCGAACCAATCTTCACTGTTTTATCTGCTTTTCCGAGAACCAGCTCGATCTCTTCCGTCTCTCCTGCAGGAATTACCAATGACTCTGAGCTGCTTTCAGTGAAGGACCCTATCTCAATTGTCATGGTTTGTTTCTGTTTGCTGACTCCTACTCCGGAGGAAATAACAGCATTCCGATAACAGCGCCGGGCTAGATCTAAGTCCCCTACCACCTCTCCAACTCCGTATGTCGTGGGGAACTTGATTTTGAAGTGAGGGATGGAGGTCACAGCTTGGAGAGCCGTCAACGTAGGCCTTCCCAATATGGCGTTGTAAGCCGAATCTACATGCACAACATAAAATTTGCATGTTATTTCTACCTGTTGAGGAGCTGTGCCGAAGACCACTGGGAGTTCAATAGTGCCCGCAACTTTGACTGGATCGTTGCTGAAGCCATATAAAGGAGCCTCCTGCCCGACCTCCATCTTTCGCCCATCAAGATGCATCCTCTGATAAGCGTGGGCATACAGAATATCCACAGAAGACCCGTTGTCTATCATCATATGCTTTACATCCACCGAGCCTACTTGTGCAGTGCTCACTAACGCTCCTTCATGCAGCTCGATGGGCTCCAAAGGATAATATGTATCGGTAAAAGAGATAACAGTTCCGAAAAATGCTCTGTCGGCCTTCGGGGGAGCACCTGCCACAGACATGACCGAATCTAAATATCCTCTCCTCTTCTTCCCTACTAACTTCCCTGCTGTCCCACCGGTTATTACATCAACGACGTGCCTTGGCGGTGGTATCGGAGCATTTTGGACGGGTGGAACCATTTGAACCGTCTGAACAGTACAGTCAACATTCTGCTGATCTTGTTGGTCCCTCCCGGCCACATATCGAACCAGCAAACAGCTTTGAATCTTCTTCTCCACGAAATTCTTCAGATTTCAACACTCATTAGTATTATGGCCTGCAGCTTGATGATAGCCACAATATTTCTGAGAGTTGCCCTGCCCTGTCCTATAATTATCACGAGGTGGCTCAAAGAATGACTGGTTCCTGATCTAGTCCAAAATCACCGACCTATCCGTATTCAGTTTGGTGTAAACCTTATTCACCTTCGGGACAGACGCAGGTGGACGACTACTTCCTTGCCGCCATGAGTTATTGTACTTCTTCGAACTGCCCTCTGGCCGATCATTATACCCCCCCTCGTCTTCCTCTGATCGTCTTCAGTCTTAGGAATATCTGCCTCCTTCATCTGGTCCGAAGAAGGACGCTTCAGGCTATTCATATCCTCCTCCACAATAATATATCCTTCTGCCTTATCGAAAGCCTCTGCCAGGCTCTTCGGATGATGGAACATCAATTTCTTCACTAGCTTTTCAGACTTCACCAGATCTAGCTCATTCTGAAACAACCCTACCGCCTGGAGATCATTTAAGTCGGACACCTGACCAACTGCTTCTCTGAACCTCTTCATATACTGACCTAAAGATTCGTTGGTGAACTGTCTGACCTGTGCTAGAGAACCTGTAGGCTTTCCTCTTTTTCGGTTGCTACCAAAGCGGGCATGGAACTTGTCACAGAGCTCGGTCCAAGAGGAAATTGAATCCGATGGTAAAGTTCTCATCCACTGTCTCGCATCTTTTCTTAGTGTTGTGACAAACGTATGACACTTGGCAGCATCGGTAAAGTCATAATAATCCATCAGCCGATCGAACGCCTGGCTATGATTATAAGGATCCCCAGACCCATCGTAACTCTCCATGCGTGGTAGCTTCTTGGTGATGTCTGCCTTTTCCTTAAGAATGTCCGAGGAAAAAAGAGACGCCTTCTTCCCTGGGGTGTCCTTCGCTTGTTGAACCTCTGCTAACTATTTTTGGAGCTCTTTCAATTCTTTAACCAAATAATCTACCCCCTCTGGTTGAGACGATGCTTCTTTCTCCGGGGAGTCTTTCCTCTTTCGAGTAGATCGGTCTTTTAACATAGAACTCCCAACTCTCGAGGGACTTTTACGATGATGATGATCCACAGAACGACGTGCCACCGGTGGACTTTCTGGTGCATGGCCCCTAGATCTGCTTTGTCTTTGGGTTTTGTGGCTGTGATGAGAGTGCGCAACAACGATCGCCTTCTTTGTATTCTCCGGAGTGCGCTCCCTGGACCGACCTCTTCGTTCGCTTCGACCCTGCTCCTTAGAATCGACAGGGTGATATATCCTCTTCGATCTTTGAGGAGTAGGGCTTCTTGATCTTCTTCTCTTTCGAGGTTGGCCCCGAGATTCACGTCCTGAATGGGCAGGTTCCTTCCCACTCCGATGCTCACGCTCTTCGGACTATACATAACTGGACTCTTCATCCCTCAACTCTGCCATCCGGGACATCTGCTTAGCTATATCCTGTCGCTGCTTCATACGTGCCTCTATGGTTATATTTGCTTCGTCTGCCATCTTAGCCAACCGGGAGGCCTTTTCATCTTGGTCATCTCGGTATCGAGTTTTAGGCGAGGTGCCTTCTACCCGTTTTCGGCCGTGACCAGACTCTTTCTCTGCCGTGAAGATTAGCTTTCTCTTAGCTTTGCCCACAGCCCTTGGACGAGAATCTCCATGCGAACGTTTGGACGCTGTGCTGGCATGAACACTTAATGCAGGTCCCAAACGATCTTTGACAGATACTCGTGGTGCTGAATCACTGACAGCCATCGGCTGCCCTTCAAGTGTAGGCGTTCTACTCTTCCCCATGAACACTGACGTAGAACGACTACAATGTGTGATTGAAAAATACTCAGGACACTAGAACTCAGCCCTCCTTCTACCGCCAATGTTAACGCCAAGATCTTTCGCCACGCCCCAATCACGTAAGACGTCCTGATCCTGTACAGTAAAACACAGTCAACACCAAAAGCTTGACGGCTGGACCGTCGGGGGATAGCTCAGGCGTGAGAGTCAGTACAGGTCGTTCAAGGTTTAACAATGGAGGATAAAATATCTTGTGTCTCTAGAGAGATAAAAATTGTCTGTTGTGTGTATGCGTACCTTCTCTTGGAGATTTCCTTGTTAGGTTATACCCTCTTGCCTGATTTACCGTGCCACCAACCGTTATCTGACACAGCCCCCTACTCCTACCTGATCCCAGCCGGATGCATGCAGGTTGTCCCCTTTTTCCTACTGTACATATCCCCGGCCGGATATAATCTCATCCACATTAATGATCTGCAGACTTTTGGTCAACAACCTTCTTTTTTCATAATCACAAGTCAAAGACTTAGATATTAAAAGATCTAATGGATTAACCCATTGACCCGGTCTAATATTAAAGAAATATAATGTAAGGAATGGGCTCAATACTTTAGGCCTTAATATCAAAGATCCAATGAACCAACTAAATAAGTAGGCCCAATTCATTCGGCCCAATAGGTGAAATATCATGACCCAACAAAAAATATAACTTATTAGTTTGTAATTGAGAAATACAGAAACTACTAAATGATAGTTAAATAGCATGCAGAATATACAACTTAATTAGTGAATAAAATACCTAAGTAGTTGGGGCTAACTCAGTATCGTCCCAAAATCATAGAACGTGTACAGTTGTGAATCAAGCTATCATGTGAAGAGATGCGTCGTCGGAGGCGCGCTGTTGTAGTTATGCATCGCCGCCAAGCTAGAGATGGACAGAGAATAGAGATAGGAGAAAAAGAGGTGGAGGCCAGAAATGAATGAAGAGGGGGTGGAGAAGGGGGGGATGATGGCTTTCGTCGAAGGTAGGGGACGTCAGAGATGCGGGTGAACAAGGTTAGATACAAACAGAGAAGGGAGTAGAATGGAAATGGAAATGGAAATGGAAAATAGGAGTGTTGCTGTTAACTGAATTAGGGTTTTAATTTAATTCCGACGGGCTTTCCGTCGAAAATAGGTGTTTTTCCGTCGAGAATAGATTTAGCGCTAGCGGAAACTTTGATGCCTAGCTAAAGAAGGTAATCATTTTCGACGGAATTTCATCGAAATTAATATATTTTTGAGGGAATCTTCCGTCGAGAAAATATTAATTCCGACCGAATTATTTTGGTCAAAAATATTTCTTCGAAATTAGCTTCTTTTCTTGTAGTGAAATAGCTTAATTAAATTATTTTTTAACTGTGAAATAAATTGTTTCCTAATTAAATTAAAATTCATTAAAACTTGATAGGCATCTCGACGTCATTGAGTAAAAGTTTTTAGCTATAAATTGTATTGTTTAATATTGAAAAAGAATTACTTGAAATAGTCATTTCTAGGTGTGTTTAATGCGTAAATGGATTAGAGTTTTTTACTAAAGAAATACATTCTTGTAGCAGGATAGAGGGAGTATAATGATGATTAAAACCATATCACATACTCATAAAGCAAGGAAAGTAGTGTTGTGTTAGTATATAATATCATCGGCCCAAATATCTTATATAGGAGAATGTTCCACCAAGACAAGTCCAAGTGGCCCATATGGTGAAAATCAACCATGGAGTAGTGAAATGAAGATGTGAAGACTGCCTAAACCTGTCTAATCCCTCTGGCAATGTCCCATTTATTTTGTCTTGGGCTGATGAGAGTGTCAAAAAGAGTAGCTTAGTTGGCCCAATGGTTGTCTGGTCAGCTACACGCTCATAGGAAATGGAGGACTATTTCTGATCAAACTCTAAAATTCAAAATGGATGTAAATTTATTAAACTTTAATTATTGTAAACAGTTAGTAATATAAAAATGGTCAAATACGAAATACTAGTTGTTTTAAACTCATTGTGGGTTATGCACACAACACACATAGGTACTAATATGCTTGTTTTTCTTATGTATTAATTGAAAGAATTACTATGCCCAACGGAGGAGTGTTTAGTTACTACTGCAAGCAAATTTGCATACCAATGGGAAGATTATCAAGTAAATTAAATATCTCCATGTGCCAAGATCTAAAACTCCATACATACATACTCCTATGAAAATGGACAGTCTTTTCATGAAATGACTGAAATTTTCTCTCTCGATATAATACACACGTGAATACAAACATTATTAGTCAAATCCATCAAAGACAGCTTCAATCCTCAAGAACGTTTAGACCTGGATTTTACGCATTATCTGAAATCTTCAGCCAGGTAATGGAGCATGATGCTGCTACAAAGCTTAGCTGACACCAATTTACAAGTCCAAATACTACTTGCTTGATAGTGTTCTGCACACTTCCTTCACCTTTACACGATCGTGTTCTCATTCCTTTATTGTCTGGCCAGATATCAAAATATATAAAGTCAAATACTTGTTACTACAACGAGTCAATGACTTGACCCATAATAGTTTATTAAGCCTTGCAGAAATTGCTGCTATATATACATATTCAATCTAGAATTCAGTGAAAGGACCGTATCACCAATCATTAGCAAAATAGTAGATATTCTTTAGGGAGCAGATGTGCCTTTAAATACTGCATAAAAACTTACAAAAACAATACAGAAACAAAAGTATTCATAATTATGGAACCTCAAAATGAATCAGCTATGTCCAAAAAAATTTAAAAATTGAATCAACTAATAATACAAATAAAGAAAAAGGTCTTATAGGGCATGTAATTAATGCCTTCATAATAAATTTAGCTTGGGTACAATAAATCGGGAGAGCAAATTCACCATTCATAGGCATGTTAGCAAGGAAATATTAATGGTGCTTGATGTGTACATTCATAGCAGTTGATGTCATTACATGAATTTACAAATTAGAAAGAAGGGTAAAGGTTCAAAACAGAGACATTAAGAAGTCACCTGGTGATTAGACTTATGCGGAACACTGAAAGCTAGATGAGGCCCTAAAATGCATGGCAGGTGAAGCACCCACTTAAGGAACCAATTTGGCGGGTCCTGCGGAAAGATACCACCTTATGGGAAGTTGTCGCAACTTGATGAGCCTGGTTAACTACAACGGAGCTCCTCATTTGTTGGGCCTTTTTCTGAGCTGATCTGAGCTTGTTCATAATCTTATCCATGGAAAATGACCTCTTCTTTTCTAGTTTCATCTGAATAACACATTTCAAGTCAGAAAGGATCAACTACCAAATTGAAGTCCTTTTCTTTCAGTTGTGTGTGTGCAGGGGTGGGTGGGCTTCAGGATGCTCATTACTTCATTTTGGTGAAACAGGTAATATTGCAACTAAAAACAATATAATTCTTAAATCACTGGCATATGGGGGTAGAACATGAGAAAGAACCTCTAGTCTTCGTATTGCTGCCTCAGCTTTTGCCTTCTGCAGGTTCTCCCAAGCAGTAATTCTGGCTTCCTCCCTCTTAATCCTGAAATATATATATATATATATATATATATATATATATATGACTATTACTTCTTTCTCCATACATTTTTTAAAGGTTAAGAGTTAAGACAATGCAAACTAATCAGATATTTTAAGTTTCTAAATTGACCAAAGAAAAGTCAGGTTTTGATAGCAGAGCCAAAAATAGATAGAAAGAAAACGTTCATGGAAAATCTTATGCACGAATGAGGTCCATATATATTGGACTTTTTTGTTGACAAGTAAAAAGTGAGTCCACATAAATTGGACATTACAGGGATAATGCCATTACTTTACAACTATCAGATTGAATTGGATCAAGGACTCAATTGAACTCATGACATGGGGAGACAGTCCTCAAAGACTCCAATTGCATAAAAGCTAACTAATTTAATTAATTTAAATAACCACAAGATAAGATACCTTCGACTCGAAAGTTATTTGCAATACCGGTGTCGCAGCAAGATTGGTGTGCTAGTGTGTCTTTCTTCGTGGTGAATAAATTATGAGAGGATTCTAGCCCTTATAGAGCTAATGCATCATACCCTAAACAATATACGTTCAGGAAGAGATAAAAAAAGATGAATATGATTAGCAATATACACATACTCTGAAACGCTCTTTGCTGTCTCCGAAGCTTCCCAATTAGTGGATCGGACCTCCAAAAATTTCCTTTTCCAGTCATCAACATTTCCTGAGTTTTTCACTTGATTTCGAGCTCTGTGTTTCTTGGACCACCGTGTCACGGTGACTCGTTCATCGACCTGCACATCCCTGACTTCTTGTTTAGAGGAATGGAGACTTTGCCATTCCACAATGGGTAAGACAGAGGGAGTTGAAGGAGAGAAAGAAAGCCTCCCCCCGGGAGATGAGGGTTGGCTTTTCTCAGGGCTCATCTGAGTTGCCATATCCCTTCTTGAAACAACCCGCGATATGTTATTGACTTCATCCTCAGCACTGCCAAGTTTTTCATCTGTAAGTTGGAACAAGGTAACAAGCCCCAATTAGAAATGGAATAAGAACAATTGAATTGACAAATCACACACACAACACTACACATCATTTTGGTGGCAAAACAAACAGGCTTGTAGAGTTGTAGTCACTCTGCTGAGCCCACAATTATGCAAAAATGAATATGAAGTTAAATGAAGGCAAAAAGGATCATGTAACTAACTTTAGAAAACTATTAGACATCATACATGCTCGCCTTTCCCTATACTGGGGCAAGCTCTCCTGCAATAACATGTTTTCAAAGAAGTTATTTTTCTTTTTGGTTCTCCTTCAGTGTAGAAAATACTTGAGCATTTAAGTTTACTTTTTTTTCCCCAAAGTGACACTAGAGCAAAAACTCTAACAAATTTAAAGAAGACATGGTAGATCTGGATGGAGGTGAAACAAGATTTTGGGACGTACTTGCTTTATAAATGCCTGATAAAACCTATAAACATGCTAACATAGTTCAATTTTGTAAAACAGAAAGGGATTTTTCAAGGTCAGTAACCATGACTAGGAAATCATGCATTTAGTAAGTGTACATGTCAAATAACAGCATTTGGAACTTAACCAGAATTCCAAAAGTTCAAACTATAACATTTGAGGATTAAACTCTTTTCTTTTGTTTTTCCTAGTTATTTATTTCTGTTTTAAGTTAAATGAATGAGAAATAACTTAATCAAATGTCCAATATTGCAACAAATAAGATTTAGCTCACTCCGCTCAACCGATGTGACAATGTGGGAAAAGCCACATGTCTAACGCTCTGAAAGAGGAGTCATTCTGTCTGAACAGAACAGACATACGCCATCAAGTTAAAGACGGTGTCTAGGCGGGCACTTGTATTGCAAATCAAGATCATCTGTATAGGATCACATGTTGACCAACTAATAGTAAAGAATGGAATCTTGAAACTAAGAATTACAAGGGCTTTTGAAATTTCCAAACTTGACAATGACCATTCAATCAATAAAAGGCAAGCAAACACAACTCCAATAACATATTGCAATTGCAATAATCAAACTTTGGCCATTTTTGGCAACAAATTATATATTCAGCTTCAGGCTTTTAGCGTAAAAACTATACAAGTATAAAGAACCAATCACAGCAACTAATCTGATGAACATCATTGTGAATCTAAAAATTGACAACTAATCACCCTCAATCTAATAATTAACAACTAATGGATCCTTTTCTGGACCAGAACTAAAAATATACCATTGTTCTGCCTGAATAGTCACAATAGATATTTTTTTCCCACTGATGAACAATTGACATAATCTTACACTAAGTCTATGCAAAAAAGGAAATAAACAGTCTTGAAATAAAATATATACAAGTATAAATCAACTTTTGATGTTTTGGAAAATTTAAAAAGCCCAAGGAATAGATAGCCAGTACCGTGAGAGGCTGGCAAGAATGATTGGCATAGCATTTCAGAGCAACCATGTACGCTGACCGATCTTCCCATGCAAGGATCCATATGTGAAGGATAGTTTGCATTTCCTCCGTGCGTTCCACCACATTGAATTGACAAACTGTCTGCAGAAATCACTCCAGCTGTGAACGGAGAGGCCGCCATCAAATTTTCAACATTCCCTCCATCAAACATGTGCACTGCTGGGGAGTACATTGAATAGTACACAGTTCCAGGAGGCCCCAGAGGTCCACTCTTTGATTTGGGCCGCCTCTGTGGCTGTGTAAATGAAGGCTTCACAGAGCCATCTCCTGAAACTGGACTCAAAATCCACCTCTCGGCATCCTCCCATTTGGAAGGCAAAGTCCTTCCATTATTGAAAGGCAACAATGCATTTACATTCCTCCTGTTAGAACTTGTATGCAAAGGTACACGTTCAGAGCTCCATCCTTTTTGAATCCCAACGCTTGTGTGACCATAATTCGGAGTCCCAGGACTAGGAAATGTACTGGTTTGCCTTGTCGAAACCGAGCTTTTCTTCATAACTCCGAATCGTGGGGAAGAGCTTGTGACATTCGTCACAGTATTGTTCAGATCTAGCGAAGCAGGTCTTCGCCTGTCTGCTTTCTTTAATAAAGCCTCAGATCTTGACCTACGTACTTGACAGTCTGATTATCAATCCACTTCCATTAGAGCTTTCATAATCTAAACTAACACTAAATAGTAGAATTTATTATACTAACTTATACTGTATTGCACCTTTTAGTGCTTGAGAAAAGGAGCTTCTTGCTGAATCTAGGACTTGATTTTCATCCTCTGTTTCTAACTCACTGCCTTCTTTTTGAACTGGGCAAAAAAACAAAAAGAGTGTTTGTGAGAATATGAATAAGATTTGGCACATAGATATGAGCTGTGGTGTGATGCAAGTACCTTTAGCCTTTTCTACTTTCCTTCCAAGGAGACTATTCTTATGTACTGTAGATTTGTTTGGATCTAGATCTGGACCACTAGAAGAACTCTCATGGCATTCATGTACTGCCAAATGCTGGTTCAAATCAAAGAAATTAGTTTTTGGTAGCCGACAATTTTTGAATTGAAGCACTAGGTTTTGACTCCCAAAAGAAAGCTATCAGATAAGTTAAATTTTTGGTGTCCTCAATTACAAATAACATTTGAATAATCTGAAAAGAAATAGCTTTCAATATCACTATTTCAATCATTTTCGTCTTTAATGTGATGTCAATGCAATCTAAGAAATATATTTACATATTATAATAGATTTTAAATAATGATACTTGCATGAAGCATACTCATTAAAAGAAAAACGTGATGATATCAAAAATTGCCTACAAATGTTGATTCATTCCAATTTGAAATGTGTTCAGCACTGAATCTTAGCTAAACAACCAAATCTCTCTATAAATATTTATTGCCCAAAGTAAGTTGAAAGAGGAGCTAAGCTAAACAACCACATGATTTTCTCTCATTCTCTAATAAATTCACGAAAAACAGATAGACAAACATATAAATGCTAAAAGTATATGTTAAAAAATTGAAAAAATGAAACCTGTGAGATTTCAGTGGCGAGAGAGTCGTGATCGTGAAGATCGGAAGCAAAGGAGCAGCGCTCAACGCTGCAAGAAGCGGAGGAGAAGAGACTGAAGTTTGACTCGGCGTTGAAAATGACCGAGTCAGGACTCACATCTCGAGTTCCTCTGAATCCCGATCTCATCGATGAGTTGTGGTCCTCAAACCCTAGCTCCGGCATTGTTGATTCTCAAGCTCACCACATTTCCAATCTTATTCAGATATACATATAGAGAGAGAGAGAAATAAACTACTCTTCAGCTTCTAAGAAGAGCTTTCAGAGTTTGAAGTTATTAACTTAATATCCATGGAAGAGTATTTATGAGCACTTCATAACTGGGATTACGGAAAAAAAAAAAAAAAAAAGAGACAATATTAGGTGTGATTTTGGATGTTGGGAGGAGGATTAATCATCATGCTTCTGTTCTTAAGACATAATTTCCTTTACTTTTCACGGATCCGTTAACATGAATTTAAATTTATAATAAGTTGGTCATTGAACAAAACAGTATTGTCATATGTAGAGAGATCATTTCTCGATTTTTGCATGTCGATATTGTATTGATAGATCACTTTTTAACGTGTGTATTGACACTGTATTAATTAATTGACCAAAACTAATTTTATGCTAACAACTCACCTTTTCACCTATCAGGCTCTAATTGTATAGGGGGGAGGAGGTGTGATCAGTAGCTATACCTTAATCATCAAGTAGTAATAGAGTATTAAGTTTTTATTGTTAAACTTTATTCAGTATGTACTTATTCTCACACCGGAGCTATCTTCTGGCGACTTTTTTGGTGTGATTTCGTTTTTATGCAGCACGTTTTGGTAATTAAGAGGCGTGGATGAATCTTGGCATCAACACTCTTAGTTTGAGATTTTTTTTTATTCTACAGAGTTTTTTTCATGATCTCTTCATTGAGAAGTTTTGATCAACATTAATCGGTGAAAACAATCTCTTTTTTATTGTTCGTGTTAAAAGAATTACACAAATTTGTATATTTTTATCTTTTTAAAAAATATATATATGTTCTCGACTTTTTAATTTTAATTTAGAACAATAGAAAGTATCATCTCGACTTTAGTATTTTTGTAATTCGATTCATTTATTAATAAAAATTTATCATGTTCTTATTACAGGACTTTATTAAAAAATTAAAAAAAAAATGATGCAGAAGTTTGTAACACAAGCTTTAATTGATTTATATCCCCATGCATTTATTTTGTTAATTAACCAGTTGAAAAGAAGACACAAATTAGTAGTCGTGTCTCACATTAATTCCAAGACGGGGTAGCTGGACAGGCTGGAAGCCCTGCGGTCATGCCGCTTAAACCGGGCACGGGGGCACGTTTATGAAATAACACCACTTCTGTCAAACCAGTCAAAACTCATAATAATGTAACTATTATAATCGGGTGGGTTAATTTAACAAATTAATCTTGTATAAGAGAATTTTGCATATAACATGTGGTTGCAAAATACAAAAATGGATAATATATACTACTATCTCCGTTACATAATAAGAATAATATTAGAGTTACAAAATATTTTATAAATATTTTATAAATTATTAATATAGTATATTTCACTTCAGTATATTATGTGGGATCGAAAATTATATTGAAACAATTTATTAATAAATATAGTGAGGTAGAGTATGCCACATCAGTAATTTATAAAATAGTTTGTGTCTGTAGCAGTACTCGCAAGATAAAAGTCTTTATTACTCCCTCCGTTCTTAAAAGATTGTCGTTTTAGAAGAAAAAATTTGTTCTAAAAAAATTGGGGTTTACAACTTTCGAGGAGAATAAATTATTTATTTTCCTATATTACCCTACCTTCTCTCATTGTTCAAGAAATTCTCTCCGTTGTATTAATATTTTTCAACATCCCATAGAGGGATAGTGATGAAATTTCAAATAAATTTTACTTGGTAAATGATACTTTCTTAATCCATATGCTAAAATCTTAAACAACAATCTTTTAAAAACAGAGGTAGTATTATTTTAGATAGTCTTAAATTAAATGTCTACTTACTTTTGTCTATTTTTTATAATAATTTGTCTATAATACTATTATTATTAATTATTATATTTCTATTCTCTATGCATATTTATGGAACATCACTAGTAATGTACAAAAAACTATGTAATTAAATGATAATTTAAATATAAACAATTTTATCATTTTATCCTCTTTTTTAATATGTGCAAAAAATTAACTAAGACTTTTGACGGAGGGAGTAGTATTTTATAACCAAGAAAATAATAAAAATTCACCATGCCAAAAATTAATAATATTTTCTATACTACTCTCTAGCCAAAAATAGTTTTTGTTTCAATTGATGAGGGTTTTTATTTTAATTTTTGAAGATACCCTCCCTTAGATCTATTTTTATTTTTATTTTTTATGATAATATTTTATTCTCCTTTTATGAGAGATTATTTATAATTTATTTGTAAGATTTTGTTTTCTCCATAAGCACGACTAATTTGATTTTTTTTTATGTGTGAATTTTTTTTAACATGTTCTATGAGACTTTGTTTTCTTCATTTTGATGATTATTTTTCTCGTTTAGATCTTTATAAATTTTAGATTTCCACATAAAATCTCCTTGAATTTGATATGTGTTGTGACGCCCCCAAAACAGGTATACAACACTCATTCTGTGTCGTCAATAACATGGTACAGAAACAACTACAACTTTATTAATACAACATAAAAACTGTGAGTGTAAATACAAATATTGTCATCTAGACAATATCCACACTCAAATAAGTCCTCATTACAATTATTGGTACAATATTTTACAAAAAAAAAATGGTGAGGACTACTAAAATAACTTCCTAGAACCTTCATTCCATACCCCGACTAGTACTCGCTACATTCTCGCCTCCTGAGAAAAATGGAACAAAAAGGAAAAGGGTGAGCTCAACTAGCCCAGTAAAGAACATTATGACTATGATAACATAGAACAAATTATCGTTAGTCTTCAACAGGAAAAAATCTAATAGAATACAATAGACAACAACTTTTAAATCAATATTCGCAGCGGAAAATAATAATTCATAGAAGAGTTACGTAGAGAATGAAATCTACGATTATCTATGAATTTAAAAGCCCATCATCAACATTTTATCCCTGTAACATCAATCAATAAATATCTTGAATCAAATAGTCATCTTTGCACTACAGGCCAAAGATATTCATCAGTTGGTCATGTTCACCTCAACACCTGTTCATCTTTGCACTACGGGCCAAAGATATTCATCAGAAATCATTCATCTTTGCACTACAGGCCAAAGATATTCAATTATATCATCATTTAGGACTGAGGATGATGAAAAATATTTTAAAAGAAACGAATCCAGTGAAACAAAATAATAAATATTAAGGATTCGTATTTCAACTATTCCATGTCCAAAAATACCTCATAAATAATCATAGTGGAGTAAAATTCAAGAATGATCAAAACATGGATACAATCAAAGCTAGTATCCATAATAGATATTTTGGACAAAAAGAAGAAAATTTCATTTTTCAGTGAATAGTAACTCGTGAATAGTAACTCGTGAATAGTAACTCGTGAATAGTAACTCATGAATAGTAACTCCGACATGAAAAGTTCCAAATTTGATAAAAAGTTCAGATCAATACTTCAGCATAATGATATTGAAGAAAATAATATCATTTAAGAAGAAATAACATCCCTTACCTCAGAAAGACGGTACTTCTGACTGGAATACTAGATATAGTGCTGAAGGAAACTTGCACCGTATAGCAACACTCAAAGTATCAAATACTCACAAGAATACGCTCGATATAGAGAGAGAAATAGAGAGAAACTTGTGTTTCTGGTGTGATTTTCAATTCTAACCTAAGCACCCTATTTATAGGAAAATGCTTAGAACACCAAAGCAGAAAATTTAATATAATATTATATATATATATATATATATATATAATTTTCAAGCCCACCTCAAGACCATCTGAACTCAGCTCATTATGCACATGTTGTAGCCCACAAAACAAACAAAAAATGTTTTCTTTGAAAAAAATAATTAAAACTTCCAAAAATCAATTATTTCGGAACTTCGAAACTTCAATAATTCATAATAAATAGCCCTTTTATCAGAAAATTCGAATCTCGCGAGTTTTTATAGGAATTTCAATTCTCTACAACTTTACAGAAGAAAGTTTTTCCAAATTCAAAACAAAAATTAACCGAAATCCATAAACAGGCGATTTTACAGTCAATAATAAATTTTCGGTCAAGAATTGTGTCCACCAACACACAAAACATATGTTAATCATTTAATGCCACAAAAATACTCTTCCTCCTCATATACTCATATATCCCACATTCATTATAAAAATATCACCATCAATATATTATTAAAATAATATATTTAAATGAATTATTTTATCAGAAAAAGATAAAATATTAATTTTCAACAATTGTCACATTAAAAATTTTCTCCATCTATGTCCACATAAAATCAATATTTTTCTCATCATATAAATTAATAATTAATTATACACAAATAATATTACAGAATCACAGTACTGGCAACCAGGCCGTTCCCAGGAAAGAGGGGGCTTTCCAATAAGGATCTCTCCTTACTGGCGCGCAATTAGATAACCAAACCTCTCCTTAGACAGAACTTTCTAGACATTACCAATAATGTTATCTAATAATATTATTCAGATAATATGAATTATTGTTCCGATAATAGAAAATACTGTGTAGTGACCATTAAAACAACAGTAATATAAAATATCAACGCAGCAATTATTGAATCAATAAAATACAATATTGAACAGTAATTACTGTAACAATTATTGAGTAGTGTCTTCTTACGTAAGAATCAATAATTGGTGCAATACCGTGTGCTACTGTGCAACAACGCGTATTACTGTGCTTTAACCACCGGGTATTCCAACAGTATTAACGGTAACAACTACGCCGTTATTTATAAACAACTTATTTTTGTCGTTTTCTTCATCCAATCACTTTCCGTTATGGGCTCTACAAAAGACTGCACCGTCGTACGAATATTCTCCGACAGTAAGAATATTCCATGACCAAACGAATATTCCCCGACAACAATGAATATTTTATAACCACTTGCTTATTTAAAATATTTGCGTATTTTACCCATAACTAACCACATTAATCAAATCAACCATTACTATTTCAGAATAATAAATAGAGGAAATTAAATTTCATTTATTAATAATTTGGGGTCTTACATGTGTAAAATCCCAGATTTTATGAATAAAGATTTAATTTTTCAAAATATTTTTTTTAAATATTATAGTGTGAATTTGAGATAATGTTATAGTTGTGGGTAGTATTTATAAATTTTGCAAAGTATGCAAGTTGTTGTATTATATTCGATTGGTCGAGGAATATTATTTTTGTCAGGGAATATTCGTACGACGGCACAATTATTAGTGGATCCCACAACGGAATTATTGTCGAATTGAGAAAACGACAAAAATATTTTATAAAAATAACGGCGGAAGTTTTACCGTTAATACTGTTGAACTACTCGGCAGTAAAAGTACAGTAATACGTGTGGTTGCATAGTAGCATACGGTATTGATTATTGAGGCTTACGTGATTAGTCACTCAGTTTGATTCAATTATTGTTAATTAATAATATGAATTATTTAGCGATAATGAAGTTTTGTTTTATTCGTATTATTAACGTAATAAAACAGAAACATCTTTTTATATAAAACAGAATACTTTATTAAAGTTATTCTATAAATAAGATATATTATATTTTATTTAAAAGATTTTTCTTTAATTATGGACCGTCAGATTAAAGTAAATCAATCTGAACCGTTCATGGATTAGTTACTATGCATTCTATTTTCTTATAAATAGAAGCTCATTCCTTCATTATTTTCTTACAAATTTACTGAAACTCTAGAGAGAGAAACTATAGAGAGAGTTTTTCTTCTATAATCTTGAGCGTATTTCTTTAGAGTTTAAGAAAACTTTGAGCGTAGTACAAGTTTCTTCGAGTATATTCTCGCCCTACCAGTCGGAATACTCTTGTTTCAAAGGTAAGGGATATTATTTGTTGTACCTGTAAGGGGTATTATTTCTTTTGTATTCATGAAGAGAACTTCTGTTATTCCATTGTTTATTATTCTGTTGGAATAACTTGTATACGCGGTCTACCCTATACTTGGTGACATTCTTCTATTATTCTGTTGGAACATCCTGTCTGTGTGTTTTACACCGGACCTGGTTCCGTCTTTATTATTATTCTGTTGGAACATCCTGTCTGTATGTTTTACACCGGACCTGGTTCCGTCTTTATTATTATTCTGTTGGAATATCATGTCCGTGTGTTTTATACCGGACCCGGTTCCGTCTTCATTATTATTCTGTTGGAATATCCTGTCTGTGCGTTTTACGCCGGAACTGGTTCCATTATTTATTATTCTGTTGGAATAACATGTCTGTGCAGTCTATCGCATGCATGATGATTTCTTTTGTTATTCCATTCTTTATTATACTCAGTTGGTTAAAACTTTGACTTCTATACTCCATGAAATTAGTGGAATATCTTTGATATTTGCGCTTTATCTAGTATCTTTTCATGAAAATATTCTTCTAAGAATTCTTGAATTTTACTCCACAAAGCAGTATCATATTGACAATTTGGACGTTGTTAATTCCTGGATAAATTAATTCTTGAACTTGTTTTATTGAATTCTTATATCATTGTCATCATCCTCATGTTTATATTTTGTTAAAAGTCAACTATGGCCTGTAGTGCATAGATGGACTTGGTATGATTATGACCAGGGATTAATCGGTGTAATCATGACCGTAATATTACAAATGATGTGGAAAAGTCCTCATTGACCCGTAGTGCATTGATGGACAGTTTTTGGTATGATTATGGCTATGGATTCTCTTTGGCCGTAGTGCAGAGATGAATTATTTTATGGCATGATCATGACCGTTGATGAAAATATGATTATCTTTAGCCGTAGTGCATGGATAATTCGTGGTCGTGATGCTAAAGAATATCCTTGACCGTAGTGCAGGGGTGATTCGATGATGTGGATTATTTATTAAACTGAGTCTCAGCGATAAAAGTCATGAAAAACATTTTAAATCATAAAAGATAGTAAATTTTATTCTCTACTTGACTCTTTTAATGGATTGCTGGTTCCGCTGCAGTTAAACTTGATGTCTATTGTATTTTATTAGTTTAACATTGTTGAAGACTAATGATAATTTATTCTGCATTATCTTAGTCATAATATTTCTTACTAGGCTAGTTGAGCTCACCCTTTATTTCACGGTTCTTTTCAGAAAATGAGAATATAGCTGGGACGAGTCGAAAAACGGAGTGATGGATCAGATGATAGCATTAGTAGTCCTCACTATTCTATGTAATAGTGTGATAATAATTGTAATGAGGACTCTTTTTGAGTATGGATACTCTCTAGAAGATAATATTTGTATTCAAACTCACAGTTTATGTTTTGTCGTATTGTACACGACAGTTGTATTAGTAAGTTATATTTGAATTCTGTACCATGTATCTGGCAACCCAAGATGGGTGATGTATACCTAATTTTGGGGGCGTCACAGTTGGTATCAGAGCTTAGGGATATGATCCATGGCTAGGATGTGAGAATAGAACTAGGAGGGGAGAGACGGAGAATTCCTTCGCTAGTATGACCTACCTAAGTTTAGTTGTTATTTAATTGGTCGGTCAGAGTATAAAGATAATATGTGATATGTTAATTAACCCTTGTTTAGTTGCAGTATTTGATAATGGCATCTGAAAATTTTGAGATAAGCAATGGACCACAGGAGACCGTTGAGTCTCCACAGATCAATAATCAGGACAATGTGTAACAGGATGGCGATAATACTCCTGTAAACAACAATACTGATCAATTGACGAACGACGGTACGTTTAGGAGTTTTTTTGAATTCATGCAACATCAGGCGAAGGCGGCTCCTGTTAATAATGCAGATAAAAATAATGGCAACCCAGGGTTGGTCACTGTAAAACCCCAGATTTTATGAATAAAGATTTAATTTTTTAAAATATTTTTTAAATATTATGGTGTGAATTTGAGATAATGTTATAGTTGTGGGTAGTATTTATAAATTTTGCAAAGTATGCAAGTTGTTGTATTATATTCGATTGGTCGGAGAATATTATTTTTGTCAGGGAATATTCGTACGACGGCACAATTATTGGTGGACCCCACAACGAAATTATTGTCGGATTGAGAAAACGACAAAAATATTTTACGAAAATAACGGCGGAAGTTTTGCCGTTAATACTGTTGAACTACTCGTTAGTAAAATTACAGTAATACGTGTGGTTGCATAGTAGCATACGATATTGATTATTGAGGCTTACGTGATTAGTCACTCAGTTTGATTCAATTATTGTCAATTAATAATATGAATTATTTAGCGATAATGAAGTTTTGTTTTATTCGTATTATTAACGTAATAAAACAGAAACATCTTTTTATATAAAACAGAATACTTTATTAAAGTTATTCTATAAATAGGATATATTATATTTTATTTAAAAGATTTTTCTTTAATTATGGACCGTCAGATTAAAATAAATCAATCTGAACCGTTCATGAATTAGTTACTATGTATTCTATTTTCCTATAAATAGAAGCTCATTCCTTCATTATTTTCTTACGAATTTACTGAAACTCTAGAGAGAGAAACTATAGAGAGAGTTTTTCTTCTATAATCTTGAGCGTATTTCTTTAGAGTTTAAGAAAACTTTGAGCGTAGTACAAGTTTCTTCGAGTATATTCTCGCCCTACCAGTCGGAATACTCTTCTTTCAAAGGTAAGGGATATTATTTGTTGTACCTGTAAGGGGTATTATTTCTTTTGTATTCATGAAGAGAACTTCTGTTATTCCATTATTTATTATTCTGTTGGAATAACTTGTATACGCGGTCTACCCTATACTTGGTGACATTCTTCTATTATTCTGTTGGAACATCTTGTCTGTGTGTTTTACACCGGACCTGGTTCCGTCTTTATTATTATTCTGTTGGAACATCCTGTCTGTATGTTTTACACCGGACCTGGTTCCGTCTTTATTATTATTCTGTTGGAACATCATGTCCGTGTGTTTTATACCGGACCTGGTTCCGTCTTCATTATTATTCTGTTGGAATATCCTGTCTGTGCGTTTTACGCCGGAACTGGTTCCATTATTTATTATTCTGTTGGAATAACATGTCTGTGCAGTCTATCGCATGCATGGTGATTTCTTTTGTTATTCCATTCTTTATTATACTCAGTTGGTTAAAACTTTGACTTCTATACTCCATGAAATTAGTGGAATATCTTTGATATTTGCGCTTTATCTAGTATCTTTTCATGGAAATATTCTTCTAAGAATTCTTGAATTTTACTCCACAAAGCAGTATCATATTGACAATTTGGACGTTGTTAATTCCTGGATAAATTAATTCTTGAACTTGTTTTATTGAATTCTTATATCATTGCCATCATCCTCATGTTTATATTTTGTTAAAAGTCATCTATGGCCTGTAGTGCATAGATGGACTTGGTATGATTATGACCAGGGATTAATCGGTGTAATCATGACCGTAATATTACAAATGATGTGGAAAAGTCCTCATTGACCCGTAGTGCATTGATGGACAGTTTTTGATATGATTATGGCTATGGATTCTCTTTGGCCGTAGTGCAGAGATGAATTATTTTATGGCATGATCAGGACCGTTGATGAAAACATGATTATCTTTAGCCGTAGTGCATGGATAATTCGTGGTCGTGATACTAAAGAATATCCTTGGCCGTAGTGCAGGGGTGATTCGATGATGTGGATTATTTATTAAACTGAGTCTCAGCGATAAAAGTCATGAAAAACCTTTTAAATCATAAAAGATAGTAAATTTTATTCTCTACTTGACTATTTTAATGGATTGCTGGTTCCGCTGCAGTTAAACTTGATGTCTATTGTATTTTATTAGTTTAACATTGTTGAAGACTAATGATAATTTATTCTGCATTATCTTAGTCATAATATTTCTTACTAGGCTAGTTGAGCTCACCCTTTATTTCACGGGTCTTTTCAGAAAATGAGAATATAGCTGGGACGAGTCGAGAAACGGAGTGATGGACCAGATGATAGCATTAGTAGTCCTCACTATTCTATGTAATAGTGTGATAATAATTGTAATGAGGACTCTTTTTAAGTATGGATACTCTCTAGAAGATAATATTTGTAATAAAACTCACAGTTTATGTTTTGTCGTATTGTACACGACAGTTGTATTAGTAAGTTGTATTTGAATTCTGTACCATGTATCTGGCAACCTAAGATGGGTGATGTATACCTAATTTTGGGGGCGTCACAGTTGGCATTAGAGCTTAGGGATATGATCCATGGCTAGGATGTGAGAATAGAACTAGGAGGGGAGAGACGGAAAATTCCTTCGCTAGTATGACCTACCTAAGTTTAGTTGTTATTTAATTGGTCGGTCAGAGTATAAAGATAATATGTGATATGTTAATTAACCCTTGTTTAGTTGCAGTATTTGATAATGGCATCTGAAAATTTTGAGATAAGCAATGGACCACAGGAGACCGTTGAGTCTCCACAGATCAATAATCAGGACAATGTGTAACAGGATGGCGATAATCCTCCTGTAAACAACAATACTGATCAATTGACGAACGACGGTACGTTTAGGAGTTTTTTTGAATTCATGCAACATCAGGCGAAGGCGGCTCCTGTTAATAATGCAGGTAAAAATAATGGCAACCCACAGTTGGTCACTGTAAAACTCCAGATTTTATGAATAAAGATTTAATTTTTTGAAATATTTTTTAAATATTATGGTGTGAATTTGAGATAATGTTATAGTTGTGAGTAGTATTTATAAATTTTGTAAAGTATGCAAGTTGTTGTATTATAATCGATTGGTCGGGGAATATTATTTTTGTCGGGGAATATTCGTACGACGGCACAATTATTGGTGGACCCCACAACGAAATTATTGTCGAATTGAGAAAACGACAAAAATATTTTACAAAAATAACGGCGGAAGTTTTACCGTTAATACTGTTGAACTACTCGTTAGTAAAAGTACAGTAATACGTGTGGTTGCATAGTAGCATACGATATTGATTATTGAGGCTTACGTGATTAGTCACTCAGTTTGATTCAATTATTGTCAATTAATAATATGAATTATTTAGCGATAATGAAGTTTTGTCTTATTCGTATTATTAACGTAATAAAACAGAAACATCTTTTTATATAAAATAGAATACTTTATTAAAGTTATTCTATAAATAGAATATATTATATTTTATTTAAAAGATTTTTTTTAAATATGGACCGTCAGATTAAAGTAAATCAATCTGGACCGTTCATGGATTAGTTACTATGCATTCCATTTTTCTATAAATAGAAGCTCATTCCTTCATTATTTTCTTACGAATTCACTGAACTCTAGAGAGAGAAACTATAGAGAAAAACTATAGAGAGAAAGAAGAAAAGTATTCTGCTACTTAACTACTTCTTTATTTCAGTTCTTCTTTAAAACGGTAAGAGGTATTATTTCTTTTGTATTCATGAAGAGAACTTCTGTTATTCCATTATTTATTATTCTGTTGGAATAACCTGTATACGCGGTCTACCCTATACTTGGTGACATTCTTCTATTATTCTGTTGAAACATCTTGTCTGTGTATTTTACACCGGATCTGGTTCCGTCTTTATTATTATTCTGTTGAAACATCATGTCTGTATGTTTTACACCGGACCTGGTTCCGTCTTTATTATTATTCTGTTGGAACATCCTGTCTGTGTGTTTTATACCGGACCTGGTTCCGTCTTCATTATTATTCTGTTGGAATATCCTGTCTGTGCGTTTTACGCCGGAAGTGATTCCATTATTTATTATTCTGTTGGAATAACATGTCTGTGCAGTCTATCGCATGCATGGTGATTTCTTTTGTTACTCCATTCTTTATTATACTCAGTTGGTTAAAACTTTGACTTCTATACTCCATGAAATTAGTGGAATATCTTTGATATTTGCGCTTTATCTAGTATCTTTTCATGGAAATATTCTTCTAAGAATTCTTGAATTTTACTCCACAAAGCAGTATCATATTGACAATTTGGACGTTGTTAATTCTTGGATAAATTAATTCTTGACCTTGTTTTATTGAATTCTTATATCATTGTCATCATTCTCATGTTTATATTTTGTTGAAAGTCATCTATGGCCTGTAGTGCATAGATGGACTTTGTATGATTATGACCAGAGATTAATCGTTGTAATCATGACCGTAATATTACAAATGATGTGAAAAAAGTCCTCATTAACCCGTAGTGCATTGATGGACAGTTTTTGGTATGATTATGGCTATGGATTCTCTTTGGCCGTAGTGCAGAGATGAATTCTTTTATG
Source organism: Panax notoginseng (assembly GCA_016801055.1). NCBI lineage: Eukaryota > Viridiplantae > Streptophyta > Magnoliopsida > Apiales > Araliaceae > Panax > Panax notoginseng. The sequence continues at coordinate 6,028,342 of CM029021.1, read as the reverse complement.
ACATGATCAGGACCGTTGATGAAAACAAGATTATCTTTAGCCGTAGTGCATGGATAATTCGTGGTGTAGTGTAATCAGTATTTTTGTCGGAATGGAAGTATTAAAAATCAAATTAGGGTTTTTGAGATATTTTGCGAGGGCTATAATTTTTAATCCGACCGTTGTATCGTTGTAATTTTTGGATATGTTATACATATATAAGTTGAGTATATGTCCACAAATTTTAAACCGTTAAAAATGAACGAATGATTTGTTATGAATTTTACGAGATGACTGGTTCAGAAATTATTAAATTTTCGGAGTTTATCATTTTGATGAAAAATTCTAGAATTGGTGGGCCCCACTCTTGGTTGGTGAAGAAATGTGCTGAGATTTTTATTCAAATGTGGTGGGTAAGAATAGTAGCAGGTAAAGCCATCAGGTTACAGGTTAAGTCTGCTTCGGCGTGCTAATATTTTCCTATAAATAGAGGGCTAAGTTAGAATTGAAAAACACACCAGAATTCATAAGTTTTCTCTCTTTCTCTCTCTAGATTATTGAGTATATTTTGTGAGTATTTAGATACTTGGTGAGTTGCTATTCATCAGTGCAAGTTTTCTTCAGCGTCATATCCGATATCTAGTCAGAAGTACTGCTCTTTTGAGGTAAGGGATCTTAAGAGATTTTAAGGGTTGTTATATTTTTTCAAGTTTCGTAATTTTTCTAACCTTCAAAAATTTTGAAAAAATTTAAAATGATATTTTAATGAGTTTTCTTGATTGTTTCCAAAAATGGTGATTTTTGGATGTATAGATTAAGAGTTATGAATTTTATGAGAAAAGACTATTTTACAAGTAACCGATTATAATTTCTTGTGGTTAACTCTAAAATTGATGAAATTTTTATTGGGAGTACATGTATATGATATAAGTATACTCTGTAAATTTTAGAATTTTTGGACAAAAGTACAATTTTTGATAAATGTCTAAATATTCGGCTGTTTTGGCCATATGAAAAATAGTAAATGACTTTTAAAAATTCTGAGAAAAATATATGTTAACTATGGGACTATATTATGCTAAATCTCAGAAAAGAAATATTTTTGAAACTGATTTGGTATTTTTCATGAAAATAGTCTAGTTATGAGTAAATGAATTAAATATGTTTTGTGAAGTAAGAAAATTGGAAAATAGGATTTTATGACTTGAGAATCCTATATGAGGTATATGCAGATTTTTTATGAAGGTTTAAGTTATTGGTGATGAAATCTTATGAGTTTGGCATTTTAGAATGATTAAATGCATTATTTAGTAAAGTGTAAACAATTAAAATAAATTGTTTATAAGTTTAAGAAATGTTATTCTTTCAATATCATTATATCAAAATATTGGTATGAATTTTATTGTAGAATTTCTATCTTTTTGTGTCGGGGTTACTATTCATGAGTTACTATTCACGGGTACTATTCACGACAAAATTGGTTTTTTTTTTTTGACCAAATTATAGTTGATTTATGAATATTACTCTTGAGATTAAAACTATATGTTGATCATATTATTTTTATTATCATATATAATATTTTTATAACCCTAATGATGATATTCTCTTTCACTTGAGTGTAAAGATGGGTAGATTATTGGTATGATCATGACTAGGGTTCTCTTTGGCCAGTTGTGCAAAGTTGAATTGGTGACTGGTATGATCATGACCATTGAATTTATAAGTGAATATCTTTAGCTTAAGTGCAAAGGTGAAATGATCAACATGGTTATAATTATTGTTTATATAAATTCTGAAATGATTATATATTTCTTTGAGATATGAATATATTTGGCCTGTAGTGCAAATATGAACTGTTGATGAATATCTTTGGTCTGTAGTGCAAAGATGAATTGTTGATGAATATCTTTGGCATGTAGTGCAAAGATGACATGTTGTTGAATATCTTTGGCCAGTAGTGCAAAGATGAACAAGTGTTGAGATGAACATGACCAACTGGTACAAATGAATATCTTTGGCCGTAGTGCAAAGATGAAGTTATTAGTATGATTATGAACAGGAACTGTGATTTCGTATAACCACGATCTTTGATGTTTTTGGTAAAGACAGGTGATAAAAATATTCTTCGTCCTGGGTGTGAAGAAAAATTTAGAGTCACAATTATGATTATGAGTTATTCATATGATTGTGGAAAGGAACTGTTGAGTGATGTTACATGGATAAAACATTGTTGGTGGATTTTTAACATGGAGGAGATAATAGACTTTATGGTCTATTTGACTCTTCTAATGGATTGCTCGTTCCGCTGCAACTATGGTTGAAATTTTTATCATTTACCATATGTTCTAAATCTCTGATTTATTATTGATAAAGGCTATTGATAATTTAATTATCGTTAGTCATGATATTCTTTACTGAGCTAGTTGTGCTCACCCTTTTGCTTCACAATTCCTTTCAGGTAATAAGAGTGTAGCTGGGTCGAGCGAGGGTAACGGAGAAATAGAACGGTGGTCTCTAGCTGTGGAGGTTCTCCCGAAGCAGTATAGAAAAGTTCATTTAGTAGTTTTATTTGGTGAATCCAATAGGGTAAGGTGTATCCAACGTTGGAAGGGTGTTTTTACCACTATCATACAAGATGTCTAACGACATACAACCTCGTGTCATCATAAGACAGGATTGTGCACATCCGCTTGCCGAGTATATCTACAAGCACTACCTATATAATCTTGGTGTTTGTTTGAAGTATAATTCTCAGTTAGATACAGTAGATATAATGATAAGTCAATAGAAGACTCACCATTGGGAAGAATATGATAGTAATCTTCTCATATTTTTTTGGGGTCTATTGGGTCAACCAAGGATAATTCTGTGGCCATATGATATCTATCATAACCTAGAAGCATGGCCTCCCATGTACGAAGGTTTTCTTAAGCACTTCCTAAAGATTCTAATTTCTAAAACAGTTTTTGACTATACCTTTATGTAAGGTGTTACTGTGAGGTGTTGTCCACGGTTGGGACATGTGTTACATTTGGTATATATTTTTATTCAAACTCACAGCATATGTGTTGTTGTATTTTGTACGATAATTATTGTAATAGAGTTATAGTTATTTTCTGTACCATGTATTTGACGACTCAGAATGGGTTAGATGGAATGAACCTGTTTTGGGGTTGTCACATTTGGTATCAGAGCTTAGGGATATGATATCTGACGGAGATCGGGGAATACAACTAGGAGGGGAGAGACGAGTAAATCCTCGCTAATATGTCCTACCTAAGCTTATTTGTTGGTCAGTCATACTATCGGGATATGATCTGATATGTTAATTTGTTAAATTAACCTTCATTTTTGAAGCTGTATTCTAGAATGATATCTGAAATACAGGAGATGAGCAATGGAGAAATCATGATGACAGGAAAGATGGAATCTAAAATAAAAGCAAGGTATTCTCAACTCTTTGAAATACCAGGTACGCAAATTTCGAGGATAAAATTTTATAAGGAGGGGAGATTGTAAGACCCCGAATTTTATGAAATAAAAGTATTCAATTTTTCTTATAATTACGATTCAGTAAATGGTTAAATTGATAAAAAGTTAAAGTTAAAGGTGATACATGATTTTTTTTTTAAAATAAGCAAGTGGTTATAAAATAATCATTGTTGTCGGGGAATATTCGTTTGGTCGTGGAATATTCTTTCTGTCGGGAAATATTCGTACGACGGCGCAGCTATTTGTGGGCCCTATAACGAATAACTGTCGAATGAAGATAACAACAAAAATTGAGTTTTTATAATTAACGGCGTAGTTGTTACCGTTAATATTGTTGGAATACCCGATGGTTAAAATACAGTAATACGCGTTGTTACACAGTAACACACTGATTGCACAGTATTTTTGAATTATTGATTATTACGAAAGAAGGCACTACTCAATAATTGTTACAGTAGTTACTGTTCAATATTTTATTTTATTGATTCAATAATTGCTGCGTTGATATTTTATATTATTGTTGTTTCAAAAATTGTTACTGCACAGTATTTTCCATTATCAGATTAATAATTTATAATATTTGAATAATATTATTAGATAACAGTATTGGCAATGTCTAGAAAGTTCTGTCTAAGGAGAGGTTTGGTCACCTAATTGCGCGCCAATAAGGATAAATCTTTATTGGAAAGCCCCCTCTTTCCTGCGAACGGCATGGTTGTTATAAATGTGTTTCTGTAATATTATTTATGAATAATTAATTATTGATTCATATGATAAAGAAATATTTATTTTTATGTGGATCTAAATGTTGGATATATTTATTGTGGTTAAAAATGAAGGAGTTAATGTTGAGATTTTTATCAGTATTTTTATCGGAATGGAGGTATTAAAATTAAATTAGGATTTTTGAGGTATTTTGCGTGGGTTATAATTTTTAATCCGACCGTTGGATCATTGTAATTTTTAGATATGTTATACATATATAATTTGAGTATATGTCCACAAATTTTGAACCGTTAAAAATGAACGAATGATTTGTTATGAATTTTACGAGATGACTGGTTCAGAAATTGTTGAATTTTCGGAGTTAATCATTTTGGTAGAAAATTCTAGAATTGGTGGGCCCCACTCTTGGTTGGTGAAGAAATGTGCTGAGATTTTTATTCAAATGTGGTGGGTGGGAATAGTAGCAGGTAAAGCCATCAGGTTACAGGTTAAGTCTGCTTCGACGTGCTAACATTTTCCTATAAATAGAGGGCTAAGTTAGAATTGAAAAACACACCAGAATTCATAAGTTTTCTCTCTTTCTCTCTCTAGATTATTGAATATATTTTGTGAGTATTTAGATACTTGGTGAGCTAGTATTCATCAGTGCAAGTTTCCTTCAGCGTCATATCCGATATCCAGTCAGAAGTGCTGCACTTTTGAGGTAAGGGATAGTAAGGGATTTTAAGGGTTGTTATATTTTCCAGTTTCGTAATTTTTCTAATCTTGAAAAATTCTGAAAAAATTTGAAATGATATTTTGATGAGTTTTCTTGATTTTTTCCAAAAATGGTAATTTTTGGATGTATAAATTGAGAGTTATGAATTTTATGAGAAAAGACTATTTTACAAGTAACCGCTTATAATTCCTTGTGGTTAACTCCAAAATTGATGAAATTTTTATTGGGAGTACATGTATATGATAGAAGTATACTCTGTAAATTTTAGAATTTTTGGACAAAAGTACAATTTTTGATAAATGTCTAAATATTCGGCTGTTTTGGCCATATGAAAAATAGTAAATGACTTTTAAAAATTCTGAGAAAAATATATGTTCACTATGGGACTGTATTATGCTAAATCTCAGAAAAGAAATATTTTTGGAACTGATTTGGTATTTTTCATAAAAATAGTCTAGTTATGAGTAAATGAATTAAATATGTTTTGTGAAGTAAGAAAATTGGAAAATAGGATTTTATGACTTGAGAATCTTATATGAGGTATATGCAGATTTTTGATGAAGGTTTAAGTTATTGGTGATGAAATTTTATGAGTTTAGCATCCTGTTCATAATCATACTAATAAATTCATCTTTGCACTACAGGCCAAAGATATTCATCAACAGTTCATCTTTGCACTACGGGCCAAAAGATATTCAACAACAGGTCATCTTTGCACTACGGGCCAAAGATATTCATCAACAACTCATCTTTGCACTACAGGCCAAAGATATTCCTCAATAGTTCATATTTGCACTACAGGCCAAATATATTATTATCTCAAAGAAATATATAATCATTTCAGAATTTATATAACCAATAATTATAACCATGTTGATCATTTCACCTTTGCACTTAAGCTAAAGATATTCAATTATAAATTCAATGGTCATGATCATACCAGTCACAATTCAACTTTTCACTACTGGACAAAGAGAACCCTAGTCATGATCATACCAATAAGCTACCCATCTTTACACTCAAGTCAAAGAGAAATATCATCATTAGGGTTATAAAAATGTTATATATGATAAAAAATAATATGATCAACATATAGTTTTAATCTCAAGAGTAATATTCATAAATCAACTATAATTTGGTTAGAAAAAGAAACTAATTTTGTCATGAATAGTAACTCGTGAATAGTAACCCATGAATAGTAACTCATGAATAGTAACTCATGAATAGTAACTCGTGAATAGTAACTCATGAATAGTAACTCGTGAATAGTAACTCGTGAATAGTAACTCATGAATAGTAACTCGTGAATAGTAACTCATGAATAGTAACTCATGAATAGTAACTCATGAATAGTAACCCCGACATGAAAAGTTCCAAATTTGATAAAAAGTTCAGATCAATACTTCGGCATAATGATATTGAAGAAAATAATATCATTTAAGAAGAAATAACATCCCTTACTATCCCTTACTATCCCCTACCTCAAAAGAGCAGTACTTCTGACTGAAATATACTTCTGACTGAAATAACGCTGAATGAACTTACACCGTATAGCAACACTCAAGATATCAAAATACTCACAAGAATACGCTCGATATATAGAGAGAGAAAGAGAGAAAACTTCAGTTTCTGGTGTGATTTTCAATTCTAACCTAAGCACCCTATTTATAGGAAAATGCTTAGAACACCAAAGCAGAAAATTGAATATAATAATATATTTATAACCAAATTTTCCTTATCCCACCACATCAAAAACACATTTTCCACACAAATGCACCAAAAATGAAAAACATGTTTTAAACAATTTTTGTTACAAAATCAATTCAGACTCAATAATTCGGAACTTCAATAATTCGTAATAAATAGCCCTTTTATCAGAAAATTCGAATCTTGCGAGTTTTTATAGGAAATTCAATTCTCTACAACTTTGCAGAAGAAAGTTTTTCTAAATTCCAAACAGAAATTGACTGAAATCCATAAACGGATGATTTTACAGTCTATAATAAATTTTCGGTCAAGAATTGTGTCCACCAACACACAAAACATGTGTTAAACAATTAATCCAACAAAAATACTCTTCCTCCTCATTTATTTATATATCTCACATTCATTGTAAAAATATCACCATTAATATATTATTAAAATAATATATTTAAATAAATTATTTTATCAGAAAAAATAAAATATTAATTTTTAACGATTGTCACATTAAAATTTTTCTCCATCTATATCCACATAAAATTAATATTTTCCTCATCATATAAATTAATAATTAATTATTCACAAATAATATTACAGAACCACAGTACTGGCAACCAGGCCGTTCCTAGGAAAGAGGGGGCTTTCCAATAAGGATCTCTTCCTTATTGGCGCGCAATTAGATGACCAAACCTCTCCTTAGACAGAACTTCCTAGACATTGCCAATAATGTTATCTAATAATATTATTAAGATAATATAAATTATTGCTCCGATAATAAAAAATACTGCGTAGTGACAATTATTAAAACAACAGTAATATAAAATATCAACGCAGCAATTATTGAATCAATAAAATAAAATACTGAATAATAATTACTGTAACAATTATTGAGTAATGCCTTCTTACGTAAAAATTAATAATTTGTGCAATACCGTGTGCTACTGTGCAACAACGCGTATTACTGTGTTTTAACCACCGGGTATTCCAACAGTGTTAACGGTAACAACTACGCCGTTATTTATAAACAACTTACTCTTATCGTTTTCTTCATCCAATCGCTTTCCGTTATGGGGTCCACAAAAGGTTGCGTCGTAGTATGAATATTCCCCGACAGTAAGAATATTTTATAACCACTTGTGTATTTCGAAAAAAAATTCATATATCACCCTTAACTTTAACATTTATAAATTTAACCATTTACTAAATAGTAATTATAAGAAAAATTGAATACTTTTTATTTCATAAAATTCGGGGTCTTACATAAGGTGTATCCAACGTTGGAAGGGTGTTTTTGCCACTATCATACAAGATGTCTAATGACATACAATCTCGTGTCATCATAAGACAGGATTGTGCACATCCGCTTGCCGAGTATATCTACAAGCACTACCTATATAATCTTGGTATTTATTTGAAGTATAATTCTCAGTTAGATACAGTAGATATAATGATAAGTCAATAGAAGACTCACCATTGGGAAGAATATGATAGTAATCTTCTCGTTTTTCTTTGGGGTCTATTGGGTCAACCAAGGATAATTCTGTGGCCATATGATATCTATCATAACCTAAAAGCATGGCCTCCCAAGTACGAAGGTTTCCTTGAGCACTTCCCAAAGATTCTAATTTCTAAAACAGTTTTTGATTATACCTTTATGTAAGGTGTTACTGTGAGGTGCTGTCCACGGTTGGGACATGTGTCACATTTGGTATATATTTGTATTCAAACTCACAGCATATGTGTTGTTGTATTTTGTACGATAATTGTTGTAATAGAGTTGTAGTTGTTTTCTGTACCATGTATTTGACGACTCAGAATGGGTTGGATGGAATGGACCTGTTTTGGGGTTGTCACATTTGGTATCAGAGCTTAGGGATATGATCTCTGGCGGAGATCGGGGAATACAACTAGGAGGGGAGAGACGAGTAAATCCTCGCTAATATGTCCTACCTAAGCTTATTTGTTGGTTAGTCATACTATCTGGATATGATGTGATATGTTAATTTGTTAAATTAACCTTTGTTTTTGAAGCAGTATTCTAGAATGATATCTGAAATACAGGAGATGAGCAATAGAGAAATCATGATGACAGGAAAGATGGAATCTAAAATGAAAGCAAGGTATTCCCAACTCTTCGAAATACCAGGTACGCAAATTTCGAGGACGAAATTTCATAAGGATGGGAGATTGTAAGACCCCGAATTTTATGAAATAAAAGTATTCAATTTTTCTTATAATTACGATTCAGTAAATGGTTAAATTGATAAAAAGTTAAAGTTAAAGGTAATATATAATTTTTTTTCAAAATAAGCAAGTGGTTATAAAATAATCATTGTTGTCGGGAAATATTCGTTTGGTCGTGGAATATTCTTTCTGTCGGGGAATATTCGTACGACGGCGCAACTATTTGTGGGCCCTATAACGAATAACTGTCGAATGAAGATAACGACAAAAATTGAGTTTTTATAATTAACGGCGTAGTTGTTACCGTTAATATTGTTGGAATACCCGGTGGTTAAAATACAGTAATACGCGTTGTTACACAGTAACACACTGATTGCACAGTATTTTTGAATTATTGATTATTACGAAGGAAGGCACTACTCAATAATTGTTACAGTAGTTACTGTTTAGTATTTTATTTTATTTATTCAATAATTGCTGCGTTGATATTTTATATTATTGTTGTTTCAATAATTGTTACTGCACAGTATTTCCCATTATCAGATTAATAATTTATAATATTTGAATAATATTATTAGATAACATTATTGGCAATGCCTAGAAAGTTCTGTCTAAGGAGAGGTTTGGTCACCTAATTACGCGCCAATAAGGATAAATCTTTATTGGAAAGCCCCCTCTTTCCTGGGAACGGCCTGGTTGTCATAAATGTGTTTCTGTAATATTATTTGTGAATAATTAATTATTGATTCCTATGATAAGGAAATATTTATTTTTATGTGGATCTAAATGTTGGATATATTTATTGTGATTAAAAATGAAGGAGTTAATGTTGAGATTTTTATCAGTATTTTTGTCGGAATGGAGGTATTAACAATCAAATTAGGATTTTTGAGATATTTTGCATGAGTTATAATTTTTAATCCGACCGTTGGATCGTTGTAATTTTTGGATATGTTATACATATATAAGTTGAGTATATGTCCACAAATTTTGAACCGTTAAAAATGAACGAATGATTTGTTATGAATTTTACGAGATGACTGGTTCAGAAATTGTTAAATTTTCGGAATTTATCATTTTGGTGGAAAATTTTAGAATTGGTGGGCCCTACTCTTGGTTGGTGAAGAAATGTGCTGAGATTTTTATTCAAATGTGGTGGGTGGGAATAGTAGCAGGTAAAGCCATCAGGTTACAGGTTAAGTCTGCTTCGGCATGCTAACATTTTCTTATAAATAGAGGGCTAAGTTAGAATTGAAAAACACACCAGAATTCATAAATTTTCTCTCTTTCTCTCTCTAGATAATTGAGTATATTTTGTGTGTATTTATATACTTGGTGAGTTGCTATTCATCAGTGCAAGTTTCCTTTAGCGTCATATCCGATATCCAGTCAGAAGTGCTGCTCTTTTGAGGTAAGGCATAGTAAGGGATTTTAAGGGTTGTTATATTTTTTCAAGTTTCGTAATTTTTCTAACCTTCAAAAATTCTAAAAAAATTTGAAATGATATTTTGATGAGTTTCTTGATTGTTTCCAAAAATGGTAATTTTTGGATATATAGATTGAGAGTTATGAATTTTATGAGAAAAGACTATTTTACAAGTAACCGCTTATAATTCCTTGTGGTTAACTCCAAAATTGATAAAATTTTTATTGGGAGTACATGTATATGATAGAAGTATACTCTGTAAATTTTAGAATTTTTGAACAAAAGTATAATTTTTGATAAATGTCTAAATATTCGGCTGTTTTAGCCATATGAAAAATAGTAAATAACTTTTAAAAATTCTGAAAAAAATATATGTTCACTATGGGACTATATTATGCTAAATCCCAGAAAAGAAATATTTTTGGAACTGATTTGGTATTTTTCATAAAAATAGTCTAGTTATGAGTAAATGAATTAAATATGTTTTATGAAATAAGAAAATTGGAAAATAAGATTTTATGACTTGAGAATCCTATATGAGATATATGCAGATTTTTGATGAAGGTTTAAGTTATTGGTGATGAAATCTTATGAGTTTGGCATTTTAGAATGATTAAATGCATTATTTAGTAAAGTGTAAACAATTAAAATAAATTATTTATAAGTTTAAGAAATATTATTCTTTCAATATCATTATATCAAAATATTGGTATGGATTTTATTGTAGAATTTCTACCTTTTTGTGTCGGGGTTACTATTCATGAGTTACTATTCACGGGTACTATTCACGACAAAAATAGTTTCTTTTTCTGACCAAATTATAGTTAATTTATGAATATTACTCTTGAGATTAAAATTATATGTTGATCATATTATTTTTATTATCATATATAATATTTTTATAACCCTAATGATGATATTCTCTTTCACTTGAGTGTAAAGATGGGTAGATTATTGGTATGATCATGACTAGGGTTCTCTTTGGCCAGTTGTGCAAAGTTGAATTGGTGACTGGCATGATCATGACCATTGAATTTATAAGTGAATATCTTTAGCTTAAGTGCAAAGGTGAAATGATCAACATGGTTATAATTATTGTTTATATAAATTCTGAAATGATTATATATTTCTTTGAGATATGAATATATTTGGCCTGTAGTGCAAATATGAACTGTTGATGAATATCTTTGGTCTGTAGTGCAAAGATGAATTGTTGATGAATATCTTTGGCATGTAGTGCAAAGATGACATGTTGTTGAATATCTTTGGCCAGTAGTGCAAAGATGAACAGGTGTTGAGATGAACATGACCAACTGGTACAAATGAATATCTTTGGCCGTAGTGCAAAGATGAAGTTATTAGTATGATTATGAATAGGAACTGTGATTTGGTATAACCATGATCTTTGATGTTTCAAGTAAAGAAAGGTGATAAAAATATTTTTCGTCCTGGGTGCGAAGAAAAATTTAGAGTCACAATTATGATTATGAGTTATTCATATGATTGTGGAAAGGAACTGTTGAGTGATGTTACATGGATAAAACATTGTTGGTGGATTTTTAACATGGAGGAGATAATAGACTTTATGGTCTATTTGACTCTTCTAATGGATTGCTCGTTCCGCTGCAACTATGGTTGAAATTTTTATCATTTACCATATGTTCTAAATCTATTATTTATTATTGATAAAGGCTATTGATAATTTAATTATCGTTAGTCATGATATTCTTTACTGAGCTAGTTGTGCTCACCATTTTGCTTCACAATTCCTTTCAGGTAATAAGAGTGTAGCTGGGTCGAGCGAGGGTAACGGGGAAATAGAACGGTGGTCTCTAGTTGTGGAGGTTCTCCCGAAGCAGTATAGAAAAGTTCATTTAGTAGTTTTATTTGGTGAATCCAATAGGGTAAGGTGTATCCAACGTTGAAAGGGTGTTTTTGCCACTATCATACAAGATGTTTAACGACATACAACCTCGTGTCATCATAAGACATGATTGTGCACATCCGCTTGCCGAGTATATCTACAAGGACTACCTATATAATCTTGGTGTTTGTTTGAAGTATAATTTTCAGTTAGATACAGTAGATATAATGATAAGTCAATAGAAGACTCACCATTGGGAAGAATATGATAGTAATCTTCTCATTTTTCTTTGGGGTCTATTGGGTCAACCAAGGATAATTCTGTGGCCATATGATATCTATCATAACTTAGAAGCATGGCCTCCCAATTACGAAGGTTTTCTTGAGCACTTCCCAAAGATTCTAATTTCTAAAATAGTTTTTGACTATACCTTTATGTAAGGTGTTACTGTGAGGTGTTGTCCACGGTTGGGACATGTGTCACATTTGGTATATATTTGTATTCAAACTTACAGCATATGTGTTGTTGTATTTTGTACGATAATTGTTGTAATAGAGTTGTAGTTGTTTTCTGTACCATATATTTGACGACTCAGAATGGGTTGGATGGAATGGACCTGTTTTGGGGTTGTCTCATTTAATATTAGAGCTTAGGGATATGATCTCTGGCGGAGATCGGGGAATACAACTAGGAGGGGAGAGACGAGTAAATCCTCGCTAATGTGTCCTACCTAAGCTTATTTGTTGGTCAGTCATACTATCGGGATATGATGTGATATGTTAATTTGTTAAATTAACCTTTGTTTTTGAAGTTGTATTCTAGAATGATATCTGAAATACAGGAGATGAGCAATGGAGAAATCATGATGACAGGAAAGATGGAATCTAAAATGAAAGCAAGGTATTCTCAACTCTTCGAAATACCAGGTACGCAAATTTCGAGGACGAAATTTCATAAGGAGGGGAGATTGTAAGACCCCGAATTTTTTGAAATAAAAGTATTCAATTTTTCTTATAATTACGATTCAGTAAATGGTTAAATTGATAAAAAGTTAAAGTTAAAGGTGATATATGATTTTTTTTTAAATAAGCAAGTGGTTATAAAATAATCATTGTTGTCGGGAAATATTCGTTTGGTCGTAGAATATTCTTTCTGTCGGGGAATATTCGTACGACGGCGCAACTATTTGTGGGCCTTATAATGAATAACTGTCGAATGAAGATAACGACAAAAATTGAGTTTTTATAATTAACGGCGTAGTTGTTACCGTTAATATTGTTGGAATACCCGGTGGTTAAAATACAGTAATACGCGTTGTTACACAGTAACACACTGATTGCACAGTATTTTTGAATTATTGATTATTACGAAGGAAGGCACTACTCAATAATTGTTACAGTAGTTACTGTTTAGTATTTTATTTTATTTATTCAATAATTGCTGCGTTGATATTTTATATTATTGTTGTTTCAATAATTGTTACTGCACAGTATTTCCCATTATCAGATTAATAATTTATAATATTTGAATAATATTATTAGATAACATTATTGGCAATGCCTAGAAAGTTCTGTCTAAGGAGAGGTTTGGTCACCTAATTGCGCGCCAATAAGGATAAATCTTTATTGGAAAGCCCCCTCTTTCCTGCGAACGGCCTGGTTGTCATAAATGTGTTTCTGTAATATTATTTGTGAATAATTAATTAATGATTCATATGATAAGGAAATATTTATTTTTATGTGGATTTAAATGTTGGATATATTTATTGTGGTTAAAAATGAAGGTGTTAATGTTGAGATTTTTATTAGTATTTTTGTCGGAAAGGAGGTATTAAAAATCAAATTAGAGTTTTTGAGATATTTTGCGGGGGTTATAATTTTTAATCCGACCGTTGGATCGTTGTAATTTTTGGATATGTTATACATATATAAGTTGAGTATATGTCCACAAATTTTGAACCGTTAAAAATTAACGAATGATTTGTTATGAATTTTACGAGATGACTGGTTCAGAAATTGTTGAATTTTCGGAGTTTATCATTTTGGTAAAAAATTCTAGAATTGGTGGGCCCCACTCTTGGTTGGTGAAGAAATGTATTGAGATTTTTATTCAAATGTGGTGGGTGGGAATAGTAGCAGGTTAAGCCATCAGGTTACAGGTTAAGTCTGCTTCGGCGTGCTAACATTTTCCTATAAATAGAGGGCTAAGTTAGAATTGAAAAACACACCAGAATTCATAAGTTTTCTCTCTTTCTCTCTCTAGATTATTGAATATATTTTGTGAGTATTTAGATACTTGGTGAGTTGGTATTCATCAGTGCAAGTTTCCTTCAGCGTCATATCCGATATCCAGTCAGAAGTGCTGCTCTTTTGAGGTAAGGGATAGTAAGGGATTTTAAGGGTTGTTATATTTTTCAGTTTCGTAATTTTTCTAACCTTCAAAAATTCTGGAAAAATTTGAAATGATATTTTGATGAGTTTTCTTGATTGTTTCCAAAAATGGTGATTTTTGGATGTATAGATTGAAAGTTATGAATTTTATGAGAAAAGACTATTTTACAAGTAACCGCTTATAATTCCAAAATTGATGAAATTTTTATTGGGAGTACATGTATATGAAATAAGTATACTCTGTAAATTTTAGAATTTTTGGACAAAAGTACAATTTTTGATAAATGTCTAAATATTCGGTTGTTTTGGCCATATGAAAACTTTTAAAAATTTTGAGAAAAATATTTGTTCACTATGGGACTATATTATGCTAAATCCCAGAAATGAAATATTTTTGGAACTGATTTGGTATTTTTCATGAAAATGGTCAAGTTATGAGTAAATGAATTAAATATGTTTTGTGAAGTAAGAAAATTAAAAAATAGGATTTTATGACTTGAGAATCCTATATAAGGTATATGCAGATTTTTGATGAAGGTTTAAGTTATTGGTGATGAAATCTTATAAGTTTGGCATTTTAGAATGATTAAATACATTATTTAGTAAAGTGTAAATAATTAAAATAAATTGTTTATAAGTTTAAGAAATGTTAATCTTTCAATATCATTATATCGAAATATTGGTATGGATTTTATTATAAAATTTCTACCTTTTGTGTCGGGGTTACTATTCATGAGTTACTATTCACGGGTACTATTCACGATAAAAATAGTTTCTTTTTTGACCAAATTATAGTTGATTTATGAATATTACTCTTGAGATTAAAACTATATGTTGATCATATTATTTTTTTATCATATATAACATTTTTATAACCCTAATGATGATATTTCTCTTTGACTTGAGTGTAAAGATGGGTAGATTATTGGTATGATCATGATTAGGGTTCTCTTTGTCCAGTAGTGAAAAATTGAATTGTGACTGTTATGATCATGACCATTGAATTTATAATTGAATATCTTTAGCTTAAGTGCAAAGGTGAAATGATCAACATGGTTATAATTATTGGTTATATAAATTCTGAAATGATTATATATTTCTTTGAGATAATAATATATTTGGCCTGTAGTGCAAATATGAACTATTGAGGAATATCTTTGGCCTGTAGTGCAAAGATGAATTGTTGATGAATATCTTTGGCCCGTAGTGCAAAGATGACATGTTGTTGAATATCTTTGGCCAGTAGTGCAAAGATGAACAGATGTTGAGATAAACATGACCAACTGGTGATACAAATGAATATCTTTGGCCGTAGTGCAAAGATGAAGTTATTAGTATGATTATGAACAGGAACTGTGATTTGGTATAACCATGATCTTTGATGTTTCAGGTAAAGACAGGTGATGAAAATATTCTTCGTCTTGGGTGCGAAGAAAAATTTATAGTCACAATTATGATTATGAGTTATTCATATGATTGTGGAAAGGAACTGTTGAGTGATGTTACATGGAGAAAATATTGTTGGTGAATTTTTAACATGGAGAAGATAATAGACTTTATAGCCTATTTGACTCTTCTAATGGATTGCTCGTTCCGCTGCATCTATGGTTGAAATTTTTATCATTTACCATATGTTCTAAATCTCTGATTTATTGTTGATGAAGGCTATTGATAATTGAATTATCTTTAGTCATGCTATTCTTTACTGAGCTAGTTGTGCTCACCCTTTTGCTTCACAATTCCTTTCAGGTAATAAGAGTGTAGCTGGGTCGAGCGAGGGTAACGGAGAAATAGAACGGTGGTCTCTAGCTGTGGAGGTTCTCCCGAAGCAGTATAGAAAAGTTCATTTAGTAGTTTTATTTGGTGAATCCAATAGGGTAAGGTGTATCCAACGTTGAAAGGGTGTTTTTGCCACTATCATACAAGATGTTTAACGACATACAACCTCGTGTCATCATAAGACAGGATTGTGCACATCCGCTTACCGAGTATATCTACAAGTACTACCTATATAATCTTGGTGTTTGTTTGAAGTATAATTCTCAGTTAGATACAGTAGATATAATGATAAGTCAGTAGAAGACTCACCATTGGGAAGAATATGATAGTAATCTTCTCGTTTTTCTTTGGGGTCTATTGGGTCAACCAAGGATAATTCTGTGGCCATATGATATCTATCATAACCTAGAAGCATGACCTCCCATGTACGAAGGTTTCCTTGAGCACTTTTCAAATATTCTAATTTCTAAAATAGTTTTTGACTATACCTTTATGTAAGGTGTTACAGTGAGGTGCTGTCCACGGTTGGGACATGTGTCAGATTTGGTATATATTTGTATTCAAACTCACAGCATATATGTTGTTGTATTTTGTACGATAATTGTTGTAATAGAGTTGTAGTTATTTTCTGTACCATGTATTTGACGACTCAGAATGGGTTGGATGGAATGGACCTGTTTTGGGGTTGTCACAATAGCATTAGTAGTCCTCACTATTCTATATAATAGTGTGATAATCATTGTAATGAGGACTCCTTTTGGAGTATGGATACTCTCTAGAAGACAATATTTTTATTCAAACTCACAGTTTATGTTTTGTCGTATTGTACACGACAGTTGTATTAGTAAGTTGTATTTGAATTCTGTACCATGTATCTGGCGACCCAAGATGGGTGATGTATACCTAATTTTGGGGGCGTCACTGTCACCGCTAAACAGTTCAAGGATCTGGGACCACCGGAGTTTTTGAGAAAGTCATAACAACTTAAGGAGGAGACGTGGTTAAAGCACATCACCAAGATATTTGATGTCTTGGGATGCTTCGAGGAGCAAAAGGTTCCCTTTGCCATCTTTATGTTGCGTGAAGAGGCAGATCACTGGTGGGAATCTGTAAAACGTACCCAGCCTGACGCACTCAAGATGTCTTGAGAGAAGTTCCAAGAGCTGTTCAATGACAAGTACTTTCCCGAAAGTATTCGTCACATGAAGGAGGTGAAATTTATCAAATTAGGGCAAAACAACATGACCGTGCCGCAGTACGAAGCCAAGTTTGTCGAGTTGTCCCGATTTGCGTCCCACTTGGTTGATAATGAAGAAAGAATGACGCGGATGTTTTTAATAGGTTTGAAGCCGGAGATACGTCAATATCTTATTTCTCATAAACTGTGTTTGTATTCAGATGTTGTAAATAGGGCTCAGTTAGTAGAGCGCGATAGCGAGTCAACGCAACCAAAAGAGAACAGCCGGCAAAATGATAATACCGGTGATAACAGTCATCATAGAGGTGACAATAAGCATGGACGGAATCAACATGCCAGAAATGGTAACCACTTCGGTGGTAATCATGACCAAAACAATAAGAATGGACATTTCAAGAAGAGAAGGTTCAACAATAACGTGAAGACGTCGGTACCAGCACCCGTTTCAAAGGAAGAAGAACGACCACCGGTCGTATGTTTCAAATGCGAACAGGAGGGACACATCCGTCCAAACTGTACGCAGCAATCCTAAGCGTGTTTTAATTGCGGAAGAGAAGGTCACCTAGCTCGATTTTGTCGTATGGTGAAGTCAAGTCCAGCTGTGATAGTGATGCTAAAGAATGTCCCAGACAAGCCAAAGCCAGTAGTGTAAGACCCCAAATTATTAATAAATAAAATTTAATTTTCTCTATTTATTATTTTGAAATAGTAAGGGTTGATTTGATTAATGTGGTAAGTTATGGATAAAATGCGCGAATATTTTAAAAATAAGCAGGTGGTTATAAAATATTCATTGTTGTTGGAGAATATTCATTTGGTCGTGGAATATTCTTCCTGTCGGGTAATATTCGTACGACGGCGCAATCTTTTGTGGGCCCCATAACGGAAAGCGATTGGATGAAGAAAACGACAAATATAAGTTGTATATAAATAACGGCGTAGTTGTTACCGTTAATACTGTTGGAATACCCGGTGGTTAAAACACAGTAATACGCGTTGTTGCACAGTAGCACACTGTATTGCACAAATTATTGATTCTTACGTAAGAAGGCACTACTCAATAATGGTTACAGTAATTACTGTTCAGTATTTTGTTTTATTGATTCAATAATTGCTGTGTTGATATTTTATATTACTGTTGTTTCAATAATTGTCACTACACAGTATTTTCCATTATCGGAGCAATAATTCATATTATCTGAATAATATTACTAGATAACATTATTGGCAATGTCTAAAAAGTTCTGTCTAAGGAGAGGTTTGGTCACCTAATTGCGCGCCAGTAAGGAGAAATCCTTATTGGAAAGCCCCCTCTTTCCTGGGAACGGCCTGGTTGTCAGTACTCTGAGTCTGTAATATTATTTGTGAATAATTAATTATTGATTTATATGATGAGAAAAATATTAATTTTATGTGGATATAGATGGAAAAAAATTTTAATGTGACAATTGTTAAAAATTAATATTTTATCTTTTTCTGATAAAATAATCCAATTAAATATATTATTTTAATAATATATTAATGGTGATATTTTTACAATGAATGTGGGATATATCAATAAATTAGGAGGAAGAGTATTTTTGTTGGATTAAATGTTTAACACATGTTTGGTGTGTTGGTGGACACAATTCTTGACCGAAAATTTATTATAGACTGTAAAATCGTCCGTTTATGAATTTCGGTCAATTTTTGTTTGGAATTTAGAAAAACTTTCTTCTGCAAAGTTGTAGAGAACTGAATTTACTATAAAAACTCGCGAGATTCGAATTTTCTGATAAAAGGACTATTTATTATGAATTATTGAAGTTCCGAAATAATTGATTTTTGAAAGTTTTAGTTGTTTTATAAAAGAAAAACATTTTTTTCTAGAAGGTGGGCATGTGAGAAATGTTAGAAACTGATTTCAAAGGATGCGTATGAATTTTATTATTAATAATATATTTTATTAAATTTTCTGCTTTGGTGTTCTAAGCATTTTTCTATAAATAGGGTGCTTAAGTTAGAATTGAAAATCACACCAAAAACTGAAAACTTCTCTTTATTTCTCTCTCGATATATTGAGCGTATTCTTGTGAGTATTTTAATACTTTGAGTGTTGCTATATGGTGCAAGTTCAAGTCATAACCTATATCCGATTTTTTAATTAAAAGTATTGTCTTTACGAGGTAAGGGATGTTATTTTATTCGAAAATGATATTATTTCTTCAATATCATTATGCCGAAATATTGGTTGAAATTTTTATCAAATTTGAAATTTTTTTCATGTCGGGGTTACTATTCATGAGTTACTATTCACGAGTTACTATTCACGATTACTATTCACGAAGCGTGATGATATTTTTTGTGAAATTTCTATCTTTTGGTGTCGGAATTACTATTCATGTATACGGCACTATTCACGTATACGGCACTATTCACGTATACGGCACTATTCACCGAAAAATAAATTTTTTTTCTTTTTGTCCAAAATATCTATTCTGGATACTAGTTTTGATTGTATCCATGTTTTGATCATTCTTGAATTTTACTCCACTATGATTGTTTATGAGGTATTTTTGGACATGGATAAATTGTAATACGAATCTCTAATATTTGTTCTTTTGCTTCACTGGATTCGTTTCCTTTAAAAATATTTTTCATCATCCTCAGTCCTAATTGATGATATTAATGAATATCTTTGACCTGTAGTGCAAAGATGAATGATTTCTGATGAATATCTTTGGCCCGTAGTGCAAAGATGAACAGGTGTTGAGATGAACATGACCAACTGATGAATATCTTTGGCTTGTAGTGTAAAGATGATTATTGAGTGATGTGACACGGATAAAATGTTGATGATGAACTTTTAAATTCATAGATAATCGTAGATTTCATTCTCTACGTAACTCTTCAATGAATTATTATTTTCCGTTGCGAATATTGATTTAAAACTTGTTGTCTATTGTATTCTATTAGATTTTTCCCTGTTGAAGACTAACGATAATTTGTTCTGCATTATCTTAGTCATAATGTTCTTTACTGGGCTAGTTGAGCTCACCCTTTTTCTTGTAGTTCCATTTTCTTCTGAGGAGGTGAGAATGTAGCTAGTACTAGTCGGGGTGTGGAATGATGGTTCAAGACAGTTGTTTTAGTAGTCCTCACTATTTTGTAAAACAGTGTATCAATAAGTATAATGAGGACTTAATTGAGTATGAATACTGTCTAGATGACAATATTTGTATTTAAACTCACAGTATATGTGTTGTCGTATTTTGCACGAAAATTGTAATCATAAAGTTGTAGTTATTTTCTGTACCATGTATTTGGCGACTCAGAATGAGTTGGATGGATTGGACCTATTTTGGGGGCGTCACAGGTAGTTTAAGAGAGAGCATTTTTTTTTTCGTGACGAGGAACCTGAATAAAATTATCACGGGTATATTAGTCATAAACTCTTGCGAAGTCTATACCGTGTTAGATACCGGTTCTACTCACTCTTTTATTTCACCTAGTTGTGTTCACTGTTTGAACTTAACTCCGGAGAAGTTAGACTTTGATATATCTGTTTAAACTCAGTTGGGAGAAACCTTTGTTACCTCCACTATTTATAAATCTTGTTCAAATCAACACTTTCACGTTACCTGTCGATCTTATCTCTTTGAAAATACTTGCATTGATGTGATTTTTGGAAACGATTGGTTAACTGCTCATCATGCTTGTCGTAAAGTTGTTAGCTTTCATATTCCTAACCAACCTATTATGCGAATTCAAGCAACCAAACCACTAAAGTCAATCATTCTCATATCAAGCCATAAGTAAAGATCTCCGTTCCTTTCGTTGTTGACTTCCTGGTGTGGAATGTATCGAAGCCAAACTTTCCGTATGAGACATTGTAAATGACGATAGCAAGTTGATAGGTATCAATGTGACGTGTTATCCAAGTTTGGGATGAGAGTCACAGTTTTGAATGATATTTCTATTGTTAATAAATTTCCTGACGTATTCTTGAAGACTTTCTAGCCTACCCCTAGAGCGTAAAATCGAATTTTGTATTGACCCCAGTACAAAACCCATTTCTTAAACCCTCAAATATTTCTTTACTTAAAACGAACGTATCATGCGCCAAAGACGTTGGCTCGAGCTGTTAAAGATTACGATCGTACCATTTAATATCATCGTGGAAAAGCGAACGTGGTAGCTGACGCGTTGAGTAGAAGATCGTATGCGTTTACAAGTGCGAATATACGAACCCACGTGAAGATAACGAATATACGAGTAGAATCGACTTTAATCGATAAAGTTAAAGCCGCTTAAGCTACATACTTAGAGCTGATGAATGTGAAGAAGAAGGTTCAAGAGGGCGTTATTCTAGAAGCAAGAATCGACGAAGAGAGGAAATCTCAACCCTCAATTTAATTGGCCCATTTGAAATCCTTGATCGAGTAGGAACTGTGGCCTATAGACTCGTTTTATCGCCAAGTATGTCGCGTGTTCATAACATTTTTTAACGTATTAATGTTATGTAACTATGTGGAAGACCCAAACCACATTATTGAATTAAAACTAGACGAGATTAACGAAGATTTAACGTATGAGAAGATACGTGTTAACATCTTGGATAAGAAGGATCATGTTCGACGCTCAAAGGTTATACATCAAGAGTTAGAATTTGAAGTGAAGTAAAAGTATCCTCATCTGTTCGGCATACCAGGTACGTACGTAAATTTCGAGGGCGAAATTTCATAAGGAGGGGAGATTGTAAAATCCCAGATTTTATGAATAAAGATTTAATTTTTCGAAATATTTTTTTTAAATATTATGGTGTGAATTTGAGATAATGTTATAGTTGTGGGTAGTATTTATAAATTTTGCAAAGTATACAAGTTGTTGTATTATATTCGATTAGTCGGGGAATATTATTTTTGTCGGGGAATATTCGTACGACGGCACAATTATTGGTGGACCCCACAACGGAATTATTGTCGGATTGAGAAAACGACAAAAATATTTTATGAAAATAACGGCGAAAGTTTTACCGTTAATACTGTTGAACTACTCGGTAGTAAAAGTACAGCAATACGTGTGGTTGCATAGCAGCATACGGTATTGATTATTGAGGCTTACGTGATTAGTCACTCAGTTTGATTCAATTATTGTCAATTAATAATATGAATTATTTAGCTATAATGAAGTTTTGTTTTATTCGTATTATTAACGTAATAAAACAGAAATATCTTTTTATATAAAACAGAATACTTTATTAAAGTTATTCTATAAATAGAATATATTATATTTTATTTAAAAGATTTTTCTTTAAATATGGACCGTCAGATTAAAGTAAATGAATCTGGACTGTTCATGGATTAGTTACTTTACATTCTATTTTCCTATAAATAGAAGTTCATTCCTTCATTATTTTCTTACGAATTTACTGAAACTCTAGAGAGAGAAACTATAGAGAGAGTTCTTCTTCTATAATCTTGAGCGTATTTCTTTAGAGTTTAAGAAAGCTTTGAGCGTAGTACAAGTTTCTTCGAGTATATTCTCGCCCTACCAGTCGGAATACTCTTTTTTCAAAGATAAGGGATATTATTTGTTGTACCTGTAAGGGGTATTATTTCTTTTGTATTCATGAAGAGAACTTCTGTTATTCTATTATTTATTATTCTGTTGGAATAACATGTATACGCGGTCTGCCCTATACTTGGTGACCTTCTTCTATTATTCTGTTGGAACATCATGTTTGTGTGTTTTACACCGGACCTGGTTCCGTCTTTATTATTATTCTGTTGGAACATCCTGTCTGTGTGTTTTACACCGGACCTGGTTCCGTCTTTATTATTATTCTGTTGGAACATCCTGTCTGTGCGTTTTACGTCAGACCTAGTTCTATTATTTATTATTCTGTTGGAATAACCTGTCTGTGCGATCTATCGCATGCATGGTGATTTCTTTTGTTATTCCATTTTTTATTATACTCAGTTGGTTAAAACTTTGACTTCTATACTCTATGAAATTAGTAGAATATCTTTGATATTTGCGCTTCATCTAGTATCTTTTCATAGAAATATTCTTCTAAGAATTCTTAAATTTTACTCCACAAAGCAGTATCATATTGACAATTTGGACGTTGTTAATTCCTGGATAAATTAATTCTTGAACTTGTTTTATTGAATTCTTATATCATTGTTATCATCCTCATGATTATATTTTATTAAAAGTCATCTATGGCCTGTAGTGCATAGATGGACTTGGTATGATTAGGACCAGGGATTAATCGGTGTAATCATGACCGTAATATTACAAATGATGTAGAAAAAGTCCTCATTGGCCCGTAGTACATTGATGGACAGTTTTTGGTATGATTATGGCTATGGATTCTCTTTGGCCGTAGTGCAGAGATGAATTATTTTATGACATGATCAGGACCGTTGATGAAAACATAATTATCTTTAGCCGTAGTGCATGGATAATTCGTGGTCGTGATACTAAAAAATATCCTTGGCCGTAGTGCAGGGGTGATTGGATGATGTGGATTATTTATTAAGCTGAGTCCCATCGATAAAAGTCATGAAAAACCTTTTAAATCATAAAAGATAGTAGATTTTATTCTCTACTTGACTCTTTTAATGGATTGCTGGTTCCGCTGCAGTTAAACTTGATGTCTGTTATATTTTATCAGTTTAACATTGTTGAAGACTAATGATAATTTATTCTGCATTATCTTAGTCATAATATTTCTTACTGGGCTAGTTGAGCTTACCCTTTCTTTTACGGTTCTTTTCAGGAAATTAGAATATAGCTGGGACGAATCGGAAAACGGAGTGATGGACCAGATGATAGCATTAGTAGTCCTCATTATTCTATGTAATAGTGTGATAATAATTGTAATGAGGACTTCTTTTGAGTATGGATACTCTCTAGAAGACAATATTTGTATTCAAACTCACAGTTTATGTTTTGTCGTATTGTACACGACAGTTGTATTAGTAAGTTGTATTTAAATTCTGTATCATGTATCTGGCGACCCTAGATGGGTGATGTATATCTAATTTTGGGGGCGTCACAATATGGAAATACTTGGTCATTACATTATCAACTTTGATTTAAGACAAAACGAAACATTAAAAAAATTGATATTTTCATATGTTAAAATAATATTTTCACATAAGTTTCTTTTACATGAAAATGAGACTCACTCAATATTTATGTGATATAGATTATGCGAAAATATCAATTTTTTAATGTGAAAATTATATCAGTTCCCAACATTAAATTGTGGCATTCATTCGACTACATAAAGGTAACTTCTTCTTCTTTTTTATCAAACAGTTTAAAAGATTAAAATATATTAAAATTATAATTTGTTACAAAAGATGAAAAGATTATAGTAAAAGAATTGAAATATTAATTCTTTAACAAAATAATAGATATTGAAAAAAAATGGTCAAACATAACAATAACGCTAGTAGGCACCATATAAAATACTCCTGAATTATAATCATATATCTAAAATATAATGGAATATGCAAATCTGAACCATTTTTCAATACGGGCAACAGAAGAAACAAGTCGCTATAAGGACTCTATAACCAAAACTAAACAATTTATTTTCAACAATTCATGCACCGAAAAAAGTCTTACAAACCAAAAAAATATATCTCAAATGAAAAAAACAAAATCTTCTAAGAGATAATAATGAAATTTTCTCACAAAAAATAAATAAATTAGCAATCTGATGAAGAAAACAACCCCCATAAAAGAGTAAAACAAACTCAACAAGAATAT
Source organism: Panax notoginseng (assembly GCA_016801055.1). Classification (NCBI taxonomy): domain Eukaryota; kingdom Viridiplantae; phylum Streptophyta; class Magnoliopsida; order Apiales; family Araliaceae; genus Panax; species Panax notoginseng. Next base: position 6,003,118 of record CM029021.1, on the reverse strand, counting down.
AAAATAATTTATAGTTCTAGACTATAAAGAAGAAAAAAGAGAGGATTTAAAAATAATTTCTTCTTCTTTTTTTTGAATACATAAAGGTAACTAAAATTACTAAATAACATCAAAGAACTTTGATTCAATAGTTAGCCACAACAAATTTCTAACTTATCAGAGTTCCAATTCACCCCTCAGGCCTCATTTCATTGCCATAGATGGGTGTCAGTGTCAGCTTGGTTGTGGTGGGGTTGGGTTGGATAGCTTTATCCTTTGTAATTGGGTAAATTATCCAAAATAAGGTTACAAAATAAAAAATGACAAACAAAAGAAAGGTAAAATCTAATATTGCGCCACAGCTAACCGTGGAGACCAGCAGGCAACAGCAGAGGATCAATCAATAAATCAGTCCTGAGGGGGTCACCGTATTGTGTAGGGTGAAAATTTGAACAGGAGCAATTAATAGGGAATTGTTAAATTTATAATTAAAAATATTATTTTCATACTAAAAGTGTCGCTATAGATTTTATAGTTATAACGACGATTTTCACTGTCGTTATACATCTATAGCGACACTTTTATTATAAAAATAACAAAAAATATTATGAATTTAACAATTCTCCAATTAATACCTAGGCAAAAGAAGTGGAGAAAATCTATGAAGTTTAACTTTTAATAATACGCAAGGATTATAGTAGTAGTACTTAGAAATTGAATTATTAATTCCAAATTTCCTGTTTATGTTTAAAAATAAATTTAAAATTATTAGTCTCGGGATAATAAAATGACTTAAAAGGGGAACTATTTAATACAATGTTCAACTTGATATTATAGTCTCTACTATTTGGGATTAAAAGTTTGTGGACAAAATTAATCTTTAATTTTGTTTAAAAATACCGATATATCTTATCTTATTTATTTATAATTAAACAAATGAAAATATGATATTTTTATTATTAGCGGTAAAGGTATGATAGTCCAAACGGTAAGTTTTTATCTAATCTTTTAAATAATTCTGGACAAAACAAACATAACATGAGATTATTTTAAATTATCTCATGAAATATGTGACAATGACTATTTAATCATATAACTAATAGTGTTGATATTATATTAAATAAAAAAATAATCTCACGATTATAATTTTTAAAAATAAACATGACCTAATAATATTTTAAATCTAACAATTTACTAGTAATAGCTAAGGAGTGATTAAAATGATAAGTTCTTTTATTTCACAAAAATAATTTTATTTATTCATTGGACATTCAATTCGGTTCAACATGAAGAGCATTAACTATGTGCAGTCATTTTACCTACCATTTGTGATCTGGAGTGGTCACCCCTCTTCCGAGACTTTGAGGTATCTTGTCTATCTACGTGGCTACGTGCCCTGCACTGCATCATACTGCTTGTTTTTTATTTTTCGGTGTAATTTTAACGTTGTAAATGCATTAGAGAATTTTTATATTATAAAATTTATTTAACTCACAAATAATATTTTGTTTAGAGCTCCAGCCTAATACATGTGTGGGTGTGTGGGTAGGGTGGGTGCGTTTGGACCATCGAGCGCTAACGCTCCAAATGCAGTCCAAACTGCACAAACCCAAATAATAGTCGAGATATAAAAATACCCCTGATATTTATTTCGAAAGTCTATTTTCACTTTGAATATTTTTTTTTAGAATCTTTTACAATAATATATAATATTTAATAAGTAATTACACTATTAGTACATCACCAAAATAATTACAAAAATAATAACTTTTTCATATTTATTTACAATATTAGTGTAATTAGGATTCCACTTTTATGGTACTAAACAAGGTCGGTTTCCAAGGAGAGAATATTAATAGGGTGACCGGAAATCATGGCGAAAAGAAAAATCCGATGAAGGCGTCTCATGTGGAGAGTGTATTAACTTCAAAAACAGAAACAAGTAGAGGAGTAAATATAGCTTTTTCTATTGGCAAATGTTACCGCTTTGGTATTCCATGGCTTGAAGGTGGTTACTAGACCTAGGCCATGGAAATTACACGTTCAGATGTTCATCGAAAAGGTAAAAGCATATATATCTTTATCTTTATATATACTTCTTTTACATTTTTGTCATAGATTAATTATATATTCCTTATTATTCTTTTCCATCTCTTTCACTGTCCTTTTTCCTATCTTCCGCACAACAACTGGATTGGAAATTAAAACTTTAATCGTGGATATTTGATTTTTTACAATTTTTTCATGTCCGGAAAAGGTAACCAAACTTTTCTACTAAGGTAACTAAACATTTATACCAAGGTAACCAATCTACCTTCACACCTGCAGTATGAATTGGTTACCTTGGTCTGAAAGTTTGGCAACCAACTGCATGAAGGTTTGGCTACCAACTACATCACATTCAAAATAAATTGATAACCTAATAACACTGAATTGGTTACCTTGGTATGAATGTTTGGCTACCAACTACACTATGAAAAAATTATCAAATAAAGCCTGCCTTTTAGCCGACTGAAAATATCAAACTCTTTTCAAAGTGTAAGACCCCGAATTTTATGAAATAAAAGTATTCAATTTTTCTTATAATTACTATTCAGTAAATGGTTAAATTAATAAATGTTAAAGTTAAGGGTGATATATGAATTTTTTTTTTCAAAATAAGCAAGTGGCTATAAAATAATCATTGTTGTCGGGAAATATTTGTTTGGTCGTGGAATATTCTTTCTGTCGGGGAATATTCGTACGACGGTGCAGCTATTTGTGGGCCCCATAACGAATAACTGTCGGATGAAGAAAACGACAAATTTGAATTTTTACGAATAACGGCGTAGTTGTTACCGTTAACACTGTTGGAATACCCGGTGGTTAAAATACAGTAATACGCGTTATTGCACAGTAGCACACGGTATTGCATAGTATTTTTAAAATTATTGATTCTTACGTAAGAATGCACTACTCAATAATTGTTACAGTAATTACTGTTCAATATTTTATTTTATTGATTTAATAATTGCTACGTTGAAATTTTATATTATTGTTGTTCAATAATTGTCGCTGCACAGTATTTTCCATTATCAGATCAATAATTCATATTATTTGAATAATATTATTAGATAACATTATTGGCAATGTCTAGAAAGTTCTGTCTAAGGAGAGGTTTGGTTACCTAATTGTAACATTTGGTATCAGATGTAAGACCCCGAATTTTATGAAATACAAGTATTCAATTTTTCTATTTAGTAAATAGTTAAATTGATAAAAAGTTAAAGTTAAGGGTGATATATGAATTTTTTTCAAAAATAAGCAAGTGGTTATAAAATAATCATTGATGTCGGGGAATATTCGTTTGGTCGTGGAATATTCTTTCTGTCGGGAAATATTCGTACGACGGCGCAGCTATTTGTGGGCCCTATAACTGAAAACGGTCGGATTAAGATAACGACAAAAAATTGAGTTTTTTTCAAATAACGGCGTAGTTGTTACCGTTAATACTGTTGGAATACCCGATGGTTAAAACACAGTAATACGCGTTATTACACAGTAGCACACGGTATTGCACCAATTATTGACTCTTACGTAAGAAGGAACTACTCAATAATGGTTACAGTAATTACTGTTCAGTATTTTATTGATTCCATAATTGCTACGTGGATATTTTATATTACTGTTGTTTCAATAATTGTCACTACACAGTATTTTCCATTATCGGAGCAATAATTCATATTATCTGAATAATATTATTAGATAACATTATTGGCAATGTCTAAAAAATTCTGTCTAAGGAGAGGTTTGGTCACCTAATTGCGCGCCAGTAAGGAGAAATCCTTATTGGAAAGCCCCCTCTTTCCTGGGAACGGCCTGGTTGCCAGTACTGTGGTTCTGTAATATTATTTGTGTATAATTAATTATTGATTTATATGATGAGGAAAATAATTATTTTATGTAGATATAGATGGAGAAAATTTTTAATGTGACAATTGTTGAAAATTAATATTTTATCTTTTTCTGATAAAATAATTCATTTAAATATATTATTTTAATAATATATTGATGGTGATATTTTTACAATGAATGTGGGATATATGAGTATATAAGGAGGAAGAGTATTTTTGTGGCATTAAATGATTAACACATGTTTTGTGTGTTGGTGGACACAATTCTTGATCGAAAATTTATTATAGACTTTAAAATCGTCCGTTTGTGGATTTCAGTCAATTTCTGTTTGGAATTTAGAAAAACTTTCTTCTGCAAAGTTGTAGAGAATTGAATTTCCTATAAAAACTCACGAGATTCGAATTTTCTGATAAAAGGGCTATTTATTACGAATTATTGAAGTTCCGAATTATTGAGTCTGAATTGATTTTTGTTACAAAAATTGTTTAAAACATGTTTTGTATTTTTGGTGCATTTATGTGAAAAATATGTTTTTGATGTGGTGGGCTAAGAAAAATTTGGTTATAAATATATTATTATATTCAATTTTCTACTTTGGTGTTCTAAGCAATTTCCTATAAATAGGTGCTTAGGTTAGAATTGAAAATCACACCAGAAACTGAAGTTTTCTCTCTATTTCTCTCTCTATATTATCGAGTGTATTCTTGTGAGTTTTTTTGATATCTTGAGTGTTGATATACGGTGCAAGTTCGTTCAGCGTTATTCCAGTCAGAAGTACTGCTCTTTTGAGGTAAGGTAAGGGATAGTAAGGGATGTTATTTCTTCTTAAATGATATTATTTTCTCCAATATCATTATGCCGAAGTATTGATCTGAACTTTTTATCAAATTTAGAATTTTTCATGTCGGGGTTACTATTCATGAGTTACTATTCATGAGTTACTATTCACGAGTTACTATTCACGAGTTACTATTCATGAGTTACTATTCATGAGTTACTATTCACGAGTTACTATTCATGAGTTACTCTATTCACGAGTTATTATTCACGAGTTACTATTCATGAGTTACTATTCATGAGTTACTATTCACGAGTTACTATTCATGAGTTACTATTCATGGGTTACTATTCACGAGTTACTATTCATGACAAAATTGGTTTCTTTTTCTATCCAAATTATAGTTGATTTATGAATATTACTCTTGAGATTAAAACTATATGTTGATCATATTATTTTTTTATCATATATAACATTTTTATAACCCTAATGATGATATTTCTCTTTGACTTGAGTGTAAAGATGGGTAGATTATTGGTATGATCATGACTAGGGTTCTCTTTGTCCAGTAGTGAAAAGTTAAATTGTGACTGGTATGATCATGACCATTGAATTTATAATTGAATATCTTTAGCTTAAGTGCAAAGGTGAAATGATCAACATGGTTATAATTATTGGTTATATAAATTCTGAAATGATTATATATTTCTTTGAGATAATAATATATTTGGCCTGTAGTGCAAATATGAACTATTGAGGAATATCTTTGGCCTGTAGTGCAAAGATGAGTTGTTGATGAATATCTTTGGCCCGTAGTGCAAAGATGACTTGTTGTTGAATATCTTTGGCATGTAGTGTAAAGATGAACTGTTGATGAATATCTTTGGCCCGTGGTGCAAAGATGAATTTATTAGTATGATTATGAACATGAACTGTGATTTGGTATAACTATGATATTTGATATTTCAGGTAAAGACAAGTGATGAAAATTATCTTTGTTCTAGATGAGAAGAGGAATTTAGAAGTACAATTATGATTATGAGTTATACATGTGATTGTGGACAGGAATTGTTGATTGATGTTACAGGGATAAAACATTGTTGGTGGGCTTTTAACGTGGAGAAGATAATAGACTTTATAGTCTATTTGACTCTTCTAATGGATTGCTCGTTCTGCTGCAACTATGGTTGAAATTTTTTATCATCTACCATATGTTCTAAATCTCTGATTTAATTCTGTTGAAGGCTATTGATAATTTAATTATCTTTAGTCATGATATTCTTTACTGAGCTAGTTGTGCTCACCCTTCTGTTTCACAATTCCTTTAAGGTAATAAGAGTGTAGTTGGGTCGAGCGGGGGTAACAGGAGAATAGAACGGTGGTCATCATTTAGTAGTTATATTTGGTGAATCATCTAGGGTGAGGTGAACCCAACGTTGGAAGGGTGTTTTGCCACTATCATACAAGATGTCTAATGATATACAATGTGACGCCCCCAAAATAGGTATACAACACCCATTCTGAGTCGCCAAATATATGGTACAGAAAGCAAACTACAACTTCAATAATACAAATGTCGTGCAAAATACGACAACACATACTGTGAGTTTAAATACAAATATTGTCTTCTAGACAATATCTACACTCAAATAAATCCTCATTATAATTATTCAAACACTATTTTACAGAAATAGTGAGGACTGCTAAAACATCTTTCTAGAACCATCACTCCATACCCCGACTAGATCCTGCTATGTTCTCACCTCCTGAGAAGAAAAATGGAACAAAAAGAAAAAGGGTGAGCTCAACTAGCCCAGTAAAGAATATTATGACTAAGATAATATACAAACAAATTATCGTTAGTCTTCAACAGGAAAAAATCTGATAGAATATAATCGACAACAAGTTTTAGATCAACAACTGCAGCGGAAACAGCAAACCATTAGAAGAGTCAAGTAGAGAAAGAATTCTACTATCTTCTAAGATTTAAAAGTCCATCATCAATATTTTATCCCTGTAACATCAATTAATAATCATCTTTATCCAAATATTCATCTTTGCACTACAGGCCAAAGATATTCATTTGTATCACCTGTCAGTCATGTTCATCTCAACACCTGTTCATCTTTGCACTACAGGCCAAAGATATTCATCAAGTAATCATACATCTTTGCACTACAGGCCAAAGATATTCATTAATATCATTATTTAGGACTGAGGATGATGAAAAATATCTTAAAGAGAACGAATCCAATGAGACAGAAGGACAAATAGTAGGGATTCGTATAACAGTTTATCCAAGATCAATAATACTTCATAATAATCAATTGTGAAGCAGAATTCAAAAATAAAGATCAAAACATGGATACAATCAAAGATAGTAACCATAATAGACATCTTGGACAAAAAGGAAAAATTTTATTTTTCGGTGAATAGTGCCGTATTCGTGAATAGTGTCGTATACGTGAATAGTACCGTATACGTGAATAGTAACCCCGACACAAAAAGTTCTAAATTTGATAAAAACTCATATCAATATTTCAGCATAATGATATTGAAGAAAATAATATCATTTAAGAAGAAAATAATATCCCTTACCTCAAGATATCAGTACTTCTGGTCGGAATACCGGTATAAGGCTGAAAGAAACTTGCTCTGATGAATAGAAACTCTCAAAGTATCTAAATACTCACAAAACACACTCAATAATCTAGAGAGAGAAAGAGAGAAAATTTGTTTCTGGTGTGATTTTCAATTCTAACTTAGCCCTCTATTTATAGGAAAATTTTAGTAGGTTTGACCTGCAACCTGATGGCTTTACCTGCTACTATTCCCACCTACCACATTTGAAATATAATTCAGCACATTTCTTCACCAACCACAAGTGGGGCCCACCAATTCTAGAATTTTCCATCAAAATGATAAACTCCAAAAATTCAACAATTTCTGAACCAGTTATCTCGTAAAATTCATAATAAATCATACGTTCATTTTTAACGGTTCAAAATTTGTAGACATATACTCAACTTATATATGTATAACATATCCAAAAATTACCACGATCCAACGGTCGGATTAAAAATTATAACACCCGCAATATTTCTCAAAAACCCTGATTTGATTTTTAATACCTCCATTCCGATAAAAATACTGATAAAACACCTCAACATTAACTCCTTCATTTTTAACCACAAAAATATATCCCTCATTTATATCCACATAAAATAAATATTTCCTTATCATATGAATCAATAATTAATTATTCATAAATAATATTACAGAATCACATTTATGACAACCAGGCCGTTCCCAGGAAAGAGGGGGCTTTCCAATAAGGATTTCTCATTACTGGCGCGCAATTAGATGACCAAACCTCTCCTTAGACAGAACTTTCTAGACATTGCCAATAATGTTATCTAATAATATTATTCAAATAATATGAATTATTGATCTGATAATGGAAAATACTGTGCAGCAACAATTATTGAAACAACAATAATATAAAATATCAATGCAACAATTATTGAATCAATAAAATAAAATATTGAACAATAACTACTATAACAATTATTGAGTAGTGCCTTCTTACGTAAGAATCAATAATTGGTGCAATACCGTGTGCTACTGTATTTTAATCACCGGGTATTCCAACAGTATTAACGGTAACAACTACGCCGTTATTTATAAATAACTTATACTTGTCATTTTCTTCATCCAATCGCTTTCCGTTATGGGGCCCACACAAGGCTGCGCCGTCGTACGAATATTCTCCGACAGCAAGAATATTCCACGACCAAACGAATATTTTCCGACAAAATGAATATTTTATAACCACTTACTTATTTTGCAAAATTTGCACATTTCACCCATAACCAAAGTATTATATCAAATTAGCCCCTTATTATTCAAGTTAATATTTAGAGAAAATTTGATTTTATTCATTAATAAGTTGGGGTCTTACAACCTCCCCTCCTTATGAAATTTCGTCCTCGAAATTGACGTACGTACCTGATGTTTCAAAAAGGTGAGGATACCTCGCTTTCATTTCTGATTTCAACTCCTAGGTCATTTCTTCAATAGCATGATTTCTCCACAAAACCTTAACTTGTGGTATAACCTTCGTGCGTAGGACATGCTCTTTCCTATCCAAGATCTTAACAGGTACCTCCTCGTACATTAAATCTTCAGCTATCTCGTCTGGTTCTAACTCCATAATGTGGTCCGGGTCTTTAACATATTTACGAAGCATAGATATGTGAAAAATATTATGAACACGAGACATGCTTGGAGGTAATGCGAGTCTATATGCCACATTTTCTATTCGCTCAAGAATCTCAAATGGACCAACAAATCTTGGATTGAGCTTTCCTCTCTTCCCAAATCTTGTAACTCCCTTCCATGGTGCAACACGTAATAATACATGATCCCCAATATTAAATTCCACGTCCTTCCGATGAAGATCCGCATAACTCTTTTGTCGATCCTGTGCCGTTTGTATACGTTGTCGAATCGTTTGGATCTTCTCTGTAGTAATGCGTACCAACTCTGGTCCCAACAATGTTGCTTCACCCACCTCGTCTCAGCATACTGGAGAACGACATTTTCTTCCATAAAACGCCTCGAATGGAGCCACACCTATGCTCGCCTGATAACTGTTGTTGTAGGAGAATTCCACCAATGGTAGGTACTTATCCCAACTCCCTTTGAGATCTAGGACACAAAGTCTTAATAGATCTTCAAGAGTTTGAATAGTCCTCTCTGATTGTCCGTCCGTTTGAGGATAGTATGCCGAACTGAATCGTAAATCCGTGCCCATAGCTTTTGTGACAACCCCAAAATAGGTCCATTCCATCCAACCCATTTTGAGTCGCCAAATACATGGTACAGAAAATAACTACAACTTTATTACAACAATTATCGTGCAAAATACAACAACACATATGCTGTGAGTTTGGATACAAATATATACCAAATGTGACTCATGTTCCAACCGTGGACATCACCTCACAATAACACCTTACATAAAGGTATAGTCAAAAACTGTTTTAGAAATTAGAATCTTTGGGAAGTGCTCAAGAAAACCTTCGTACATGGGAGGCCACACGTCTAGGTTATGATAGATATCATATGGCCACAGAATTATCCTTGGTTGACCCAATAGACCCCAAAGAAAAACGAAAAGATTACTATCATATTCTTCCCAATGGTGAGTCTTCTCTTGACTTATCATTATCTCCACTGTCTCTAATTGAGAATTATACTTCAAACAAACACCAAGATTATATAGGTAGTGCTCATAGATATACTCAGCAAGTGGATGAGCACAACCCTGTCTTATGATGACACGAGGTTGTATGTCATTAGACATCTTGTATGATAGTGACAAAACACCCTTCCAACGTTGGGTTCGCCTCACCCTATTTTCTTCACCAAATATAACTACTAAATGATGACCACCGTTCTATTCCCTTGTTACCCCCGCTCGACCCAGCTACACTCTTATTACCTGAAAGGAATTGTGAAGCAAAAGGGTGAGCACAACTAGCTCAGTAAAGAATATCATGACTAAAGATAATTAAATTATCAATAGCCTTCATCAATAATAAATCAGAGATTTAGAACATATGGTAAATGATAAAAATTTCAACCATAGTTGCAGCGGAACGAGCAATCCATTAGAAGAGTCAAATAGACTATAAAGTCTATTATCTTCTCCATGTTAAAAATCCACCAACAATATTTTATCCATGTAACATCACTCAACAGTTCCTTTCCACAATCATATGAATAACTCATAATCATAATTGTGACTATAAATTTTTCTTCGCACCCAGGACGAAGAATATTTTCATCACCTGTCTTTACCTGAAACATCAAAGATCATGGTTATACCAAATCACAATTCATGTTTATAATCATACTAACAAATCCATCTTTGCACTACGGGCCAAAGATATTCATCAACAAACCATCTTTGCACTACGGGCCAAAGATATTCATCAACAAACCATCTTTGCACTACGGGCCAAAGATATTCAACAACAGTTCATCTTTGCACTACAGGCCAAAGATATTCATCAACAGGCCATCTTTGCACTACATGCCAAAGATATTCATCAACAATTCATATTTGCACTACAGGCCAAATATATTCATATCTCAAAGAAATATATAATCATTTCAGAATTTATATAAACAATAATTATAACCATGTTGATCAATTCACCTTTGCACTTAAGCTTAAGATATTCAATTATAAATTCAATGGTCATGATCATACCAGTCACAATTCAACTTTGCACTACAGGCCAAAGAGAACCCTAGTCATGATCATACCAATAATCTACCCATCTTTACACTCCAGTGAAAGAGAATTTCAACATCAGGGTTATAAAAATGTTATATATGATGATAAAAATAATATGATCAACATATAGTTTTAATCTCAAGAGTAATATTCGTAACTCATGAATAGTAACCCCGACACAAAAGATAGAAATTCTACAATAAAATTCATACCAATATTTCGGTATAATGATATTGAAAGAATAACATTACTTAAATTTATAAACAATTTATTTTAATTGTTTACACTTTACTAATTAATGCATTTAATCATCATAAAATGTCAACTCTTACAATTTCATCATCAATAACCAAAACCCTCATCAAAAATCTGCATATACCTCATATAGGATTCTCAAGCCATAAAATCCTATTTTCCAATTTTCTTTCTTCACAAAACATATTTAATTCATTTACTCATAACTAGACCATTTTCATGAAAAATACCAAATCAGTTCCAAAAATATTTCTTTTCTGGGATTTAGCATAATATAGTCCCATAGTGAACATATATTTTTCTCAGAATTTTTAAAAGTCATTTACTATTTTTCATATGGCCAAAATAGCCGAATATTTAGACATTTATCAAAAATTATACTTTTGTCCAAAAATTCTGAAATTTACAGAGTATACTTCTATCATATACATGTACTCCCAATAAAAATTTCATCAATTTTGGAGTTAACCACAAGGAATTATAAGCGGTTACTTTTAAAATAGTCTTTTCCATAAAATTCATAACTCTCAATCTATACATCCAAAAATCACCATTTTTGGACACAATCAATAAAACTCATCAAAATATCATTTCAAATTTTTTCAGAATTTTTGAAGATCAGAAAAATTACGAAACTAAAATCATAACAACCCTTAAAATCCATTACTATCCCTTACAATCCCTTACTATCCCTTACAATCCCTTACTATCCCTTACCTCAAAAGAGCAGTACTTCTGATCGGTATAAGGCTGAAGGAAACTTGCACTGATGAATAGCAACTCACCAAGTATCTAAATACTCATAAAATACGCTCAATAATCTAGAGAGAGAAAGAGAGAAAACTTATGTTTCTGGTGTGATTTTCAATTCTAACTTAGCCCTCTATTTATAGGAAAATTTTGGTAGGTTTGACCTGCAACCTGATGGCTTTACCTGTTACTATTCCCACCCACCACATTTAAAATATAATTCAGCACATTTCTTCACCAACCACAAGTGGGGCCCACCAATTCTAGAATTTTCCACCAAAAATGATTTATAACCTGATTTTCGAATCAGCCACCTCTTAAAATTCATAACAAATCATACGTTCATTTTTAACGGTTCAAAATTTGTGGACATATACTCAACTTATATATGTATAACATATCCAAAAATTACCACGATCCAACGGTCGGATTAAAAATTATAACCCCCGCAAAATATCTCAAAAACCCTGATTTTTAATACCTCCATTCCGACAAAAATACTGATAAAAACCTCAACATTAACTCCTTCATTTTTAACCACAAAAATATATCCCTCATTTATATCCACATAAAATAAATATTTTCTTATCATATGAATCAATAATTAATTATTCACAAATAATATTACAGAATCACATTTATGACAACCAGGCCGTTCCCAGGAAAGAGGGGGCTTTCCAATAAGAATTTCTCCTTACTGGCGCGCAATTAGATGACCAAACCTCTCCTTAGACAGAACTTTCTAGACATTGCCAATAATGTTATCTAATAATATTATTCAAATAATATGAATTATTGATCTGATAAAGGAAAATACTGTGCAGCAACAATTATTGAACAACAACAATATAAAATTTCAACGTAGCAATTATTGAATCAATAAAATAAAATATTGAACAGTAATTACTGTAACAATTATTGAGTAGTGCCTTCTTACGTAAGAATCAATAATTTTAAAAATACTGTGCAATACCGTGTGCTACTGTGCAATAACGCGTATTACTGTATTTTAACCACCGGGTATTCCAACAGTGTTAACGGTAACATCTACGCCGTTATTTGTAAAAACTCAAATTTGTCGTTTTCCTTCACCCGACAGTTATTCGTTATGGGGCCCACAAATAGCTGCGCCGTCGTACGAATATTCTCCGACAGAAAGAATATTCCACGACCAAACGAATATTCCCCGACAACAATGATTATTTTATAACCACTTGCTTATTTTGAAAAAAAATTCATATTTCACCCTTAACTTTAACATTTATCAATTTAACCATTTATTGAATAGTAATTATAAGAAAAATTGAATACTTTTATTTCATAAAATTCGGGGTCTTACAATCTCCCCTCCTTATGAAATTTCGTCCCCGAAATTTACGTACCTGGTATTTCAAAGAGTTGAGAATACCTTCATTTCATTTCAAATTCCATCTTCTCTGTCATCATAATTTCTCCATTGCTCATCTCCTGTATTTCAAATAACATTCTAGAATACAGCTTCAAAACAAGTGTTAATTTAACAAATTAACATATCACATAATATCCCGATATTATGACTGACCAACAAATAAGCTTAGGTAGGACACACTAGCGAAGGATTTACTCATCTCTCCCCTCCTAGTTGTATTCCCCGATCTCCGCCAGAGATCATATCCCTAAGCTCTGATACCACCTGTGACAACCCCAAAATAGGTCCATTCCATCCAACCCATTTTGAGTCGCCAAATACATGGTACAGAAAATAACTACAACTTTATTACAACAATTGTCGTGCAAAATACAACAACACATATGCTGTGAGTTTGGATACAAATATATACCAAATGTGACTCATGTTCCAACCGTGGACATCACCTCACAATAACACCTTACATAAAGGTATAGTCAAAAACTGTTTTAGAAATTAGAATCTTTGGGAAGTGCTCAAGAAAACCTTCGTACATGGGAGGCCACACGTCTAGGTTATGATAGATATCATATGGCCACAGAATTATCCTTGGTTGACCCAATAGACCCCAAAGAAAAACGAGAAGATTACTATCATATTCTTCCCAATGGTGAGTCTTCTCTTGACTTATCATTATCTCCACTGTCTCTAATTGAGAATTATACTTCAAACAAATACCAAGATTATATAGGTAGTGCTCATAGATATACTCAACAAGTGGATGAGCACAACCCTGTCTTATGATGACACGAGGTTGTATGTCATTAGACATCTTGTATGATAGTGACAAAACACCCTTCCAACGTTGGGTTCGCCTCACCCTATTTTCTTCACCAAATATAACTACTAAATGATGACCACCGTTCTATTCCCTTGTTACCTCCGCTCGATCCAGCTACACTCTTATTACCTGAAAGGAATTGTGAAGCAAAAGGGTGAGCACAACTAGCTCAGTAAAGAATATCATGACTAAAGATAATTAAATTATCAATAGCCTTCATCAATAATAAATCAGAGATTTAGAACATATGGTAAATGATAAAAATTTCAACCATAGTTGCAGCGGAACGAGCAATCCATTAGAAGAGTCAAATAGACTATAAAGTCTATTATCTTCTCCATGTTAAAAATCCACCAACAATATTTTATCCATGTAACATCACTCAACAGTTCCTTTCCACAATCATATGAATAACTCATAATCATAATTATGACTATAAATTTTTCTTCGCACCCAGGACGAAGAATATTTTCATCACCTGTCTTTACCTGAAACATCAAAGATCATGGTTATACCAAATCACAATTCATGTTTATAATCATACTACCAAATCCATCTTTGCACTACGGGCCAAAGATATTCATCAACAAACCATCTTTGCACTACGGGCCAAAGATATTCATCAACAAACCATCTTTGCACTACGGGCCAAAGATATTCAACAACAGTTCATCTTTGCACTACAGGCCAAAGATATTCATCAACAGGCCATCTTTGCACTACATGCCAAAGATATTCATCAACAATTCATATTTGCACTATAGGCCAAATATATTCATATCTCAAAGAAATATATAATCATTTCAGAATTTATATAAACAATAATTATAACCATGTTGATCAATTCACCTTTGCACTTAAGCTTAAGATATTCAATTATAAATTCATTGGTCATGATCATACCAGTCACAATTCAACTTTGCACTACAGGCCAAAGAGAACCCTAGTCATGATCATACCAATAATCTACCCATCTTTACACTCCAGTGAAAGAGAATTTCAACATCAGGGTTATAAAAATGTTATATATGATGATAAAAATAATATGATCAACATATAGTTTTAATCTCAAGAGTAATATTCGTAACTCATGAATAGTAACCCCGACACAAAAGATAGAAATTCTACAATAAAATTCATACCAATATTTCGGTATAATGATATTGAAAGAATAACATTACTTAAATTTATAAATAATTTATTTTAATTGTTTACACTTTACTAATTAATGCATTTAATCATCATAAAATGCCAACTCTTACAATTTCATCATCAATAACCAAAACCCTCATCAAAAATCTGCATATACCTCATATAGGATTCTCAAGCCATAAAATCCTATTTTCCAATTTTCTTTCTTCACAAAACATATTTAATTCATTTACTCATAACTAGACCATTTTCATGAAAAATACCAAATCAGTTCCAAAAATATTCCTTTTCTGGGATTTAGCATAATATAGTCCCATAGTGAACATATATTTTTCTCAGAATTTTTAAAAGTCATTTACTATTTTTCATATGGCCAAAATAGCCGAATATTTAGACATTTATCAAAAATTATACTTTTATCCAAAAATTCTGAAATTTACAGAGTATACTTCTATCATATACATGTACTCCCAATAAAAATTTCATCAATTTTGGAGTTAACCACAAGGAATTATAAGCGGTTATTTTTAAAATAGTCTTTTCCCGTAAGATTCACAACTCTTAATCTATACATCCAAAAATCACCATTTTTGGACACAATCAATAAAACTCATCAAAATATCATTTCAAATTTTTTCATAATTTTTGAAGATCAGAAAAATTACGAAACTAAAATCATAACAACCCTTAAAATCCATTACTATCCCTTACAATCCCTTACTATCCCTTACAATCCCTTACTATCCCTTACCTCAAAAGAGCAGTACTTCTGATCGGTATAAGGCTGAAGGAAACTTGCACTGATGAATAGCAACTCACCAAGTATCTAAATACTCATAAAATACGCTCAATAATCTAGAGAGAGAAAGAGAGAAAACTTATGTTTCTGGTGTGATTTTCAATTCTAACTTAGCCCTCTATTTATAGGAAAATTTTGGTAGGTTTGACCTGCAATCTCAAGTGGTTGCAATGGACCCTTTGGTACTTGATGCTCCGCTTTTACACGTTGACAAGTTAAACACCTCGAGATAAACTCCGCGATCTCTTTTTTCATATTGCTCCACCAAAATGTATGTCGAAGATCGTGATACATTTTGGTACTCCCAGGATGGATTGCAAACGGTGTGTTGTGTGCCTCCATCATTATTCTATGCTTCAAGTCAAAATCGTTAGGAACACAAAGTCTGGAGTTGACTCGAAGTATTCCTTCTTCATCGATTCTTGCTTCTGAAATAGCACATTCTTGCACTTTTTTCTTCATACGCATCAGCTCCATGTCCGTAGCTTGAGCAGCTTTAACTTTATCGATTAAAGTCGGTTCTACTCGTATATTTGATATCATCATGTGGGTACTTGGAGCCTTCATCTCTATCTCCATCCTTTGTAAGTCATACAAAATGGGCCTTTGTGTTAACAATATTGCACTCGTACCCGCATATGATCTTATACTCAATGCGTCAGCTACTACGTTTGCTTTTCCAGGATGATATTGGATGGTATGATCGTAATCTTTCAACAGCTCGAGCCAACGTCGCTGCCGCATGTTGAGTTCCTTTTGGGTGAAGAAATATTTGAGGCTTTTATGATCTGTATAGATCTCCACTTTCTCCCCATACAGGTAGTGTCTCCAGATCTTCAACGCAAAAACGACTGCTGCCAACTCCAAATCATGAGTAGGATAATTCCTCTCATATTCTTTGAGTTGTCGTGAGGCATAGGCTATGACTTTCCCATGTTGCATGAGAACACATCCTAACCCTTTGCCTGAAGCATCGCTGTAGATAACAAATCCATCCGAACCAGATGGTATTGTCAGAACATGTGCCGAAATGAGTCTCCTCTTGAGTTCTTGGAAACTCTTCTCGCATTCCTCACTCCATACGAATTTTGTATCTTTCCGAGTCAGCTGAGTTAACGGAGTAGCGATTCGAGAAAATCCTTCCACAAATCTCCGATAATAACCAGCTAAGCCTAGAAAGCTACGTACTTCGATTACCGACTTCGGTTGCTCCCAACTTTGTATGGCTTCAATCTTCGCCGGGTCGACAGTACTCCATGTTTTGACACCACGTGCCCAAGGAATGCTACTTCCTCAAGCCAGAACTCGCATTTCTTCAATTTGGCATATAGCTTACTTTCACGAAGCCTTTGCAGTACCAGCTTCAAATGGCGCTCATGATCTTCACGGCTTTTGGAATAGATGAGGATGTCATCAATAAAGACAACAACGAACTGATCCAAATATTCTTTCAATACACGGTTCATCATATCCATGAAGGCAGCAGGAGCATTAGTCAATCCAAAAGACATTACTAAGAATTCATAATGCCCGTACCGAGTTCTGAAGGCAGTCTTTGGAATATCCTCAGTTTTAATCTTCTGCTGATGATATCCAGAATGAAGGTCGATCTTTGAAAAGAATTGTGTTCCTTGTAACTGGTCGAACAGGTCATCAATGCGAGGTAGCGGGTACCTATTCTTGATAGTGACATGATTCAATTCTCGATAATCGATACAAAGTCGCATACTCCCGTCTTTCTTTTTTATGAATAAAACAGGAGCACCCCAAGGAAACGTACTAGGACGAATAAAACCGATGTCCAACAACTCATGTAGTTGGACTTTTAACTCCTGAAGTTCAATAGGAGCCATTCGATATGGAGTTTTAGAAATGGGCTTTATACCGGGTTCAAGGTCAATAAAGAATTCAACTTCACGTTCTGGGGGTAGACCAGGAAGTTCTTCAGGAAATACATCGGAAAATTCTCTAACAATAGAAATATTATTCAAATCTGACTTGTCTTTGTTCAAATCCATTACATGGGCTAAGAAAGCTTGACATCCGTTTTTCAATAAACGAATAGCTTTGTGGCTTGATATGACAGTGACTGATTTTAGTGGTTTAGTAGTTTGAATTCGTATGACAGGTTGGTTAGGAATATGAAAACTAACAACCTTACGAAAACAATCAATTTTAGCATGATGAGTGGTTAACCAATCAATTTCTAAAATCACATCAAAAGCAAGTATCTTTAAAGAGATAAGATCAACAGGTAATGTGATAGTGCCAACTTGGATCATGCAAGATTTATAAACTGTAGATGTAACGAAGGTTTCACCCAACGGAGTTTCAACAGATAAGTTAAAGTCCAATTTCTCCGAAGTCAAGTTTAAACGTTGAGCACAAGCAGGAGAGATAAAAGAATGGGTAGAACCGGTATCTAGTAAAGTATAAACTTCGCAAGAATTCAAGATTAGCTTACTCGTGATCACCTCGTTCGGGTTTCTCGCGTTTTGGCCAGTAACGACAAACGCCCTTCCAGGAACCGCTGATTTCGACTTATCCGGGACAGCTTTTGGAGTCATCATCCCCGCTGAACTTGGTTTTGCTACAGAACACTCTCGAGCTATATGACCCTCCTTTCCACAGTTATAACATACCTTGGATTGTTGTGGGCAGTTTGGGCTGATATGTCCCTCTTTCCCACATTTATAACATACGACCGGTGGTCGTTCTCCTCCCCTAGAAACAGTTGATGTTTGTGCTGACGTCTTCACGTTATCATTGTTGTACCTTCTCTTCTTGAAATCTCCTCCCGACTCGCTCCTTCTATTATCACGACCACGATTACCACTAGAGTGGTTACCGCTTTTGTCCGAATGTTTTCCTCCCTGCTGGTTTTCATTGCTTCGATGACTGCCGCCACCGGTATGACCCTGGTTGTGGTCCCTCGGTTGCACATACTCATTATCTCGCTCTAATAATTGAGCCCTATTTACAACATCTGAATATAAAGAAAATTTATGAGAGATAAGATATTGTCGAATCTCGGGTTTTAGACCTCTCAGAAACATCCTTGTCATTCGTTCCTCATTTTCGACCAAATGAGGTGCAAACCTGGATAACTCTTCAAACTTCGCCTCGTACTGGGACACCGTCATGTTGTTTTGTTCTAGTCTGATAAACTCCACCTCCTTCATATGACGAATACTTTCAGGAAAGTACTTGTCATTGAATAGTTTTTGAAATGTTTCCCAGGACATGTTGAGTGCGTCAGGCTGGGTACGCTTCACAGACTCCCACCAGTAGTCTGTCTCACCGCGGAACATAAAGGTGGCGAATGGAACCTTCTGTTCCTCCGTGCATCCCAAGACATCGAATATCTTGGTAATTTGCTTGACCCACGTTTCCGCCATGATCGGATCCGGCTTTCCCTTAAATTCTGGTGGTCCCAATTCTTTGAACTGCTTAGCTGTGACAAACCGCGCGTTATCATTTTCACCAGTATTCTGCACACGAGTCTCCCTCGTTTGATTTTGCATGAACTGCAAAAAGCTCCTAAACATTCCATCATTCATCGTTTGCTCGGTAACGTTGTTTACAGGAGGAATATTGCATTCCTGTTGCACGTTCCCCTGGGTGGTTATCAAAGGTGTCTCCACGGTCTGATTTACTCCATTATTAACGTTCTCAGCTGCCATTCTTAAATACTGCCATAAAACAAGGGTTAATAGTCATGTCATATATTATCCCTATACTCTGACCGACCAAATAAACACCAAATAAACTTAGTCAAGTCATACTAGTGAAGGAATTCCCCGTCTCTCCCCTCTTAGTTCTTGTCTCACATCTCAGCCAGGGATCATATCCCTAAGCTCTGATACCAACTGTGACGCCCCCAAAATAGGTATACAACACCCATTCTGAGTCGCCAAATACATGGTACAGAAAGTAAACTACAACTTCAATAATACAAATGTCGTGCAAAATACGACAACACATACTGTGAGTTTAAATACAAATATTGTCTTCTAGACAATATCCACACTCAAATAAATCCTCATTATAATTATTCAAACACTATTTTATAGAAATAGTGAGGACTGCTAAAACATCTTTCTAGAACCATCACTCCATATCCCGACTAGATCCTGCTATGTTCTCACCTCCTGAGAAGAAAAATGGAACAAAAAGGAAAAGGGTGAGCTCAACTAGCCCAGTAAAGAATATTATGACTAAGATAATATACAAACAAATTATCGTTAGTCTTCAACAGTGAAAAATCTGATAGAATATAATCGACAACAAGTTTTAGATCAACAACTGCAGCGGAAACAGCAAACCATTAGAAGAGTCAAGTAGAGAAAGAATTCTACTATCTTCTAAGATTTAAAAGTCCATCATCAATATTTTATCCCTGTAACATCAATTAATAATCATCTTTATCCAAATATTCATCTTTGCACTACAGGCCAAAGATATTCATTTGTATCACCTGTCAGTCATGTTCATCTCAACACCTGTTCATCTTTGCACTACAGGCCAAAGATATTCATCAAGTAATCATACATCTTTGCACTACAGGCCAAAGATATTCATTAATATCATCATTTAGGACTGAGGATGATGAAAAATATCTTAAAGAGAACGAATCCAATGAGACAGAAGGACAAATAGTAGGGATTCGTATAACAGTTTATCCAAGATCAATAATACTTCATAATAATCAATTGTGAAGCAGAATTCAAAAATAAAGATCAAAACATGGATACAATCAAAGATAGTAACCATAATAGACATCTTGGACAAAAAGGAAAAATTTTATTTTTCGGTGAATAGTGTCGTATTCGTGAATAGTGCCGTATACGTGAATAGTATCGTATACGTAAATAGTAACCCCGACACAAAAAGTTCCAAATTTGATAAAAACTCATATCAATATTTCAGCATAATGATATTGAAGAAAATAATATCATTTAAGAAGAAAATAATATCCCTTACATCAAGATATCAGTACTTCTGGTCGGAATACCGGTATAAGGCTGAAAGAAACTTGCTCTGATGAATAGAAACTCTCAAAGTATCTAAATACTCACAAAACACACTCAATAATCTAGAGAGAGAAAGAGAGAAAATTTGTTTCTGGTGTGATTTTCAATTCTAACTTAGCCCTCTATTTATAGGAAAATTTTAGTAGGTTTGACCTGCAACCTGATGGCTTTACCTGCTACTATTCCCACCTACCACATTTGAAATATAATTCAGCACATTTCTTCACCAACCACAAGTGGGGCCCACCAATTCTAGAATTTTCCATCAAAATGATAAACTCCGAAAATTCAACAATTTCTGAACCAGTTATCTCGTAAAATTCATAATAAATCATACGTTCATTTTTAACGGTTCAAAATTTGTGGACATATACTCAACTTATATATGTATAACATATCCAAAAATTACCACGATCCAACGGTCGGATTAAAAATTATAACACCCGCAATATTTTTCAAAAACTCTGATTTGATTTTTAATACCTCCATTCCGATAAAAATACTGATAAAACACCTCAACATTAACTCCTTCATTTTTAACCACAAAAATATATCCCTCATTTATATCCACATAAAATAAATATTTCCTTATCATATGAATCAATAATTAATTATTCACAAATAATATTACAGAATCACATTTATGACAACCAGGCCGTTCCCAGGAAAGAGGGGGCTTTCCAATAAGGATTTCTCCTTACTGGCGCGCAATTAGATGACCAAACCTCTCCTTAGACAGAACTTTCTAGACATTGCCAATAATGTTATCTAATAATATTATTCAAATAATATGAATTATTGATCTGATAATGGAAAATACTGTGCAGCAACAATTATTGAAACAACAATAATATAAAATATCAATGCAACAATTATTGAATCAATAAAATAAAATATTGAACAATAACTACTATAACAATTATTGAGTAGTGCCTTCTTACGTAAGAATCAATAATTGGTGCAATACCGTGTGCTACTGTATTTTAATCACCGGGTATTCCAACAGTATTAACGGTAACAACTACGTCGTTATTTATAAATAACTTATACTTGTCATTTTCTTCATCCAATCGCTTTCCGTTATGGGGCCCACACAAGGCTGCGCCGTCATACGAATATTCCCCGACAGCAAGAATATTCCACGACCAAACGAATATTTCCCGACAAAATGAATATTTTATAACCACTTGCTTATTTTGCAAAATTTGCACATTTCACCCATAACCAAAGTATTATATAAAATTAGCCCCTTATTATTCACAATAATATTTAGAGAAAATTTGATTTTATTCATTAATAAGTTGGGGTCTTACATACAATCTCGTGTCATCATAAGACAGGGATGTGCTCATCCACTTGCTGAGTATATTTACGAGCACTACCTATATAATCTTGGTATTTGTTTGAAGTATAATTCTCAATTAGAGATAGTGGAGATAATGATAAGTCAAGAGAAGACTCACCATTGGGAAGAATATGATAGTAACCTTCTTGTTTTTCTTTGGGGTCTATTGGGTCAACCAAGGATAATTCTGTGGCCATATGATATCTATCATAACCTAGAAGCATGACCTCCCATGTACGAGGGTTTTCTTGAGTACTTCCCAAAGATTCTAATTTCTAAAACAGTTTTTGACTATACCTTTATGTAATGTGTCATTGTGACGTGCTATCCAAGGTTGGGACATGAGTCACAGTTGGTATATATTTGTACCCAAACTCATAGCATATGTGTTGTTGTATTTCGCACGACAATTGTTGTAATAAAGTTATAGTTGTTATCTGTACCATGTATTTGGCGACTTAGAATAGGTTGGGTGGAATGAACCTATTTTGGGGGCGTTACATCAGAGCTATAAGTAAAGAGCCCCGAGCCTCTCGTTGGTGACTTCCTGTTGATGGGGGATGCACCGAAGCCAGACTCTCCGTAGGGGACGCCGTTCTGCGGTGGCAAACTGATAGGTATCAATGTAAGGTGCTGACACAAGTTGGTGTCCAGAGTTACATTTGGTATCAGAGCTTAGGGATATGATCTCTGGCGGAGATCGGGGAATACAACTAGGAGGAGAGAGATGAGTAAATCCTTCGTTAGTGTGTCCTACCTAAGCTTATTTGTTGGTCAGTCATAATATTGGGATATTATGTGATATGTTAATTTGTTTAATTAACCCTTGTTTTATGGCAGTATTTGAGAATGACAGCTGAGAATGCTAACAATGGAGTGAGTGAGACTGTGGGGATACCTCTAATCACTAACCGTGATAATGTGATGTCAGACGAAGAAGGAATTAGAGATATCCATGTGGTGAGTGAAGAATTGATAGTTACACCCGAGATAGTCGCAGAGGTAACAGCTGAGACTGAGGAAGAAGAGGAAGAAGAAGTACCTGAGGAGAGTTTATTAGAGGTATTATATGATCAAAATGTAGAATTTTAAAATCGCATTCATGAGTTAGAAGAGCAGGCAGAAGAACGACAGGCGGTCGTGGAACAAAAGGATGCAACAATTCAAGCTTGTGTTACCCGATATGTGATGCTTGAACAGAAGCATTCTTTGGCAGAGTATAAGATGATAAAAATTGAATTTGAGCTGAAAGAAGAAAAAACTGAACGAGTGAGAATAAGTGATGCATGGGCAAAAGCCACACGACACGTGGATATTGTGGAAAGAGATGTTCGATCTAAGAAGACTAAAATAGATGATATGAATTTCTCTTTTTGAAAAGCAATTGGGAGAACCCAACATCGAGTTTTGAATTACCCTGTACATAGCGGTCAACCTGAATCCGATATGGATCGAAGATTGATGATTCAGATCATGAATGAGGAGTTCGAAGAGGCAGTTGAGGGAGGAATATGTCCTATAGAAAGGTATATTCCAACGGTAATGATGACGCCAAATGCTGCTCCAGACAAGTCAAAGCCGAGTAGTTCGAGGGATGGCGGTTGTCATGACTTCCCAACAAATGAGAAACCCAAATGAAGTTATCATGGGAGATGAGCAATGGAGAAATCATAATGATCTGAGAGATAGAATCTGAAATGGAAGCAAGG
Organism: Panax notoginseng; assembly: GCA_016801055.1. NCBI lineage: Eukaryota > Viridiplantae > Streptophyta > Magnoliopsida > Apiales > Araliaceae > Panax > Panax notoginseng. Next base: position 5,978,889 of record CM029021.1, on the reverse strand, counting down.
TATTCTCAACTCTTCGAAATACCAGGTACGTAAATTTCAGGGACGAAATTTCATAAGGAGGGGAGATTGTAAGACCCCGAATTTTATGAAATAAAAGTATTCAATTTTTCTTATAATTACTATTCAGTAAATGGTTAAATTAATAAATGTTAAAGTTAAGGGTGATATATGAATTTTTTTTTTCAAAATAAGCAAGTGGTTATAAAATAATCATTGTTGTCGGGGAATATTCGTTTGGTCGTGGAATATTCTTTCTGTCGGGGAATATTCGTACGACGGCGCAGCTATTTGTGGGCCCCATAATGAATAACTGTCGGATGAAGAAAATGACAAATTTGAGTTTTTACAAATAACGGCGTAGTTGTTACCGTTAACACTGTTGGAATACCCGGTGGTTAAAATACAGTAATACGCGTTATTGCACAGTAGCACACGGTATTGCATATTATTTTTGAAATTATTGATTCTTACGTAAGAAGGCACTACTCAATAATTGTTACAGTAATTACTGTTCAATATTTTATTTTATTGATTCAATAATTGCTACGTTGAAATTTTATATTATTGTTGTTCAATAATTGTCGCTGCACAGTATTTCCCATTATCAGATCAATAATTCATATTATTTGAATAATATTATTAGATAACATTATTGGCAATGTCTGGAAAGTTCTGTCTAAGGAGAGGTTTGGTTACCTAATTGCGCGCCATTAAGGAGAAATTCTTATTGGAAAGCCCCCTCTTTCCTGGGAACGGCCTGGTTGTCATAAATGTGATTCTGTAATATTAATTATGAATAATTAATTATTGATTCATATGATAAGGAAATATTTATTTTATGTAGATATAAATGAGGGATATATGTTTGTGGTTAAAAATGAAGGAGTTAATATTGAGGTGTTTTATCTGTATTTTTATCGGAACGGAGGTATTGAAAATCAAATTAAGATTTTTGAGAAATATTGTGGGGGTTATAATTTTTAATCCGACCGTTGGATCGTGATAATTTTTGGATATGTTATTTATATATAAGTTGAGTATATGTCTACAAATTTTGAACCGTTAAAAATGAACGTATGATTTGTTATGAATTTTACGAGATGACTGGTTCAGAAATTGTAGAACTTGCAAAATTTATCATTTTGGTGGAAAATTCTAGAATTGGTGTGCCCCACTCTTGGTTGGTGAAGAAATGTGCTGAGATTTTTATTCAAATGTGGTGGGTGGGAATAGTAGCAGGTAAAGCCATCAGGTTACAGGTTAAGTCTGATTCGGCGTGCTAATATTTTCCTATAAATAGAGGGCTAAGTTAGAATTGAAAATCACACCAGAATTCATAAGTTTTCTCTATATCTCTCTCTAGATTATTGAGTATATTTTGTGAGTATTTAGATACTCTGTGAGTTTCTATTCATCAGTGAAAGTTTCCTTCAGCCTTATACCGATCAGAAGTACTGCTCTTTTGAGGTAAGGGATAATAAGGGATTTTAAGGGTTGTTATATTTTCCAGTTTCGTAATTTTTCTGACCTTCAAAAATTTTAGAAAAATTTGAAATGATATTTTGATGAGTTTTCTTGATTGTGTCCAACAATGGTAACTTTTGGATGTATAGATTGAGAGTTATGAATTTTATGAGAAAAGACTATTTTAAAAGTAATCGCTTATAATTCCTTGTGGTTAACTCCAAAATTGATGAAATTTTTATTGTGAGTACATGTATATGATAGAAGTATACTCTGTAAATTTTAAAATTTTTGGACAAAAGTACGCTTTTTGATAAATGTCTAAATATTCGGCTGTTTTGGGCATATGAAAAATAGTAAATGACTTTTAAAAATTCTGAGAAAAATATATGTTCACTATGGGACTATATTATGCTAAATTCCAGAAAAAAAATATTTTTAGTACTGATTTGGTATTTTTCATGAAAATGGTCAAGTTATGAGTAAATGAATTAAATATGTTTTATGAAGTAAGAAAATTGGAAAGTAGAATTTTATGACTTGAGAATCCTATATGAGGTATATGCAGATTTATGATGAGGGTTTTGGTTATTGGTGATAAAATCTTATGAGTTTGGCATTTTAGAATGATTAAAATGCATTATTTAGTAAAGTGTAAACAATTAAAATAAATTGTTTATAAGCTTAAGAAATATTATTCTTTCAATATCATTATACCGAAATATTGGTATGTATTTTATTGTGGAATTTCTACCTTTTTGTGTCGGGTTTACTATTCATGAGTTACTATTCACGAGTTACTATTCATGAGTTACTATTCACGAGTTACTATTCACGATAAAATTGGTTTCTTTTTCTAACCAAATTATAGTTGATTTATGAATATTACTCTTGAGATTAAATCTATATGTTGATCATATTATTTTTATTATCATATATAACATTTTTATAACCCTGATGTTGAAATTCTCTTTCACTTGAGTGTAAAGATGGGTAGATTATTGGTATGATCATGACTTTGGGTTCTCTTTGGCCAGTAGTGCAAAGTTGAATTATTGACTAGTATGACCATGACCATTGAATTTATAATTGAATATCTTCAACTTAAGTGCAAAGGTGAAATGATCAACATGGTTATAATTATTGTTTATATAAATGATTATATATTTCTTTGAGATATTAATATATTTGGCCTGTAGTGCAAATATGAACTGTTGATGAATATATTTGGCCGTAGAGTAAATATGAACTGTTGAGGAATATCTTTGGCCTGTAGTGTAAAGATGAAATATTGATGAATATCTTTGGCCTGTAGTGCAAAGATGAATTATTGATGAATATCTTTGGCCCGTAGTGCAAAGATGACATGTTGTTGAATATCTTTGGCCAGTAGTGCAAAGATGAACAGATGTTGAGATAAACATGACCAACTGGTGATACAAATGAATATCTTTGACCGTAGTGTAAAGATGAAGTTATTAATATGATTATGAACAGGAAATGTGATTTGATGTAACCATGATCTTTGATGTTTCAGGTAAAGATAGGTGATGAAAATATTCTTCGTCCTGGATGAGAAGAGAAATTTAGAACTACAGTTATGATTATGAGTTATTCATATGATTGTGGACCAGAATTGTTGATTGATGTTACAGGGATAAAACATTGTTGGTGGATTTTTAACATGGAGAAGATAATTGACTTTATAGTCTATTTGACTCTTCTAATTGATTGCTCGTTCCGTTGCAACTATGGTTGAAATTTTTATCATTTATCATATGTTCTAAATCTCTGATTTATTATTGATGAAGGCTATTGATAATTTAATTATCTTTAGTCATGATATTCTTTACTGAGCTAGTTGTGCTCACCCTTTTGCTTCACAATTCCTTTCAGGTAATAAGAGTGTAGCTGGGTCGAGCGAGGGTAACGGGAAAATAGAACGGTGGTCTCTAGCTGTGGATGTTCTTCCGAAACAGTATAGAAAAGTTCATTTAGTAGTTTTATTTGGTGAATCCAATAGGGTAAGGTGTACCCAACGTTGGAAGGGTGGTTTGCCACTATCATACAAGATGTCTAACGACATACAACCTCGTGTCATCATAAGACAGGGATGTGCTCATCCACTTGCTGAGTATATATACGAGCACTACCTATATAATCTTGGTGTTTGTTTGAAGTATAATTCTCAATTAGAGACAGTAGAGATAATGATATGTCAAGAGAAGACTCACCATTGGGAAGAATATGATAGTAATCTTCTCGTTTTTCTTTGGGGTCTATTGGGTCAACCAAGGATAATTTTGTGGCCATATGATATCTATCATAACCTAGACGCATGGCCTCCCATGTACGAAGGTTTCCTTGAGCACTTCCCAAAGATTCTAATTTCTAAAACAGTTTTTGACTATACCTTTACGTAAGGTGTCATTGTGAGGTGATGTCCACGGTTGGAACATGAGTCACATTTGGTATATATTTGTATCCAAACTCACAGCATATGTGTTGTTGTATTTTGCACGACAATTGTTGTAATAAAATTGTAGTCATTTTCTGTACCATGTATTTGGCGACTCAGAATAGGTTGGATGGAATGGACCTATTTGGGGTTGTCACATTTGGTATCAGAGCTATAAGTAAAGAGTCCCGAGCCTCTCGTTGGTGACTTCCTGTTGATGGGGGATGCACCGAAGCCAGACTCTCCGTAGGGGATGCCGTTCTGCGGTGGCAAACTGATAGGTATCAATGTAAGGTGCTGACACAAGTTGGTGTCCAGAGTTACATTTGGTATCAGAGCTTAGGATATGATCTCTGGCGGAGATCGGGGAATACAACTAGGAGGGGAGAGATGAGTAAATCCTTCGTTAGTGTGTCCTACCTAAGCTTATTTGTTGGTCAGTCATAATATTGGGATATTATGTGATATGTTAATTTGTTTAATTAACCCTTGTTTTATGGCAGTATTTGAGAATGACAGCTGAGAATGCTAACAATGGAGTGAGTGAGACTGTGGAGATACCTCTAATCACTAACCGTGATAATGTGATGTCAGACGAAGAAGGAATTAGAGATATCCATGTGGTGAATGAAGAATTGATAGTTGCACCCGAGATAGTCGCAGAGGTAACAGCTGAGACTGAGGAAGAAGAGGAAGAAGAAGTACCTAAGGAGAGTTTATTAGAGGTATTATATGATCAAAATGTAGAATTTCAAAATCGCATTCATGAGTTAGAAGAGCAGGCAGAAGAACGACAGGCGGTCGTGGAACAAAAGGATGCAACAATTCAAGCTTGTGTTACCCGATATGTGATGCTTGAACAGAAGCATTCTTTGGCAGAGTATAAGATGATAAAAATTGAATCTGAGCTGAAAGAAGAAAAAACTGAACGAGTGAGAATAAGTGATGCATGGGCAAAAGCCACACGACACGTGGATATTGTGGAAAGAGATGTTCGATCTAAGAAGACTAAAATAGATGATATGAATTTCTCTTTTTGGAAAGCAATTGGGAGAACCCAACATCGAGTTTTGAATTACCTTGTACATAGCGGTCAACCTGAATCCGATATGGATCGAAGATTGATGATTCAGATCATGAATGAGGAGTTCGAAGAGGCAGTTGAGGGAGGAATATGTCCTATAGAAAGGTATATTCTAACGGTAATGATGACGCCAAATGCTGCTCCAGACAAGTCAAAGCCGAGTAGTTCGAGGGATGGCGGTTGTCATGACTTCCCAACAAATGAGAAACCCAAATGAAGTTATCATGGGAGATGAGCAATGGAGAAATCATAATGATCTGAGAGATAGAATCTGAAATGGAAGCAAGGTATTCTCAACTCTTCGAAATACCAGGTACGTAAATTTCAGGGACGAAATTTCATAAGGAGGGGAGATTGTAAGACCCCGAATTTTATGAAATAAAAGTATTCAATTTTTCTTATAATTACTATTCAGTAAATGGTTAAATTAATAAATGTTAAAGTTAAGGGTGATATATGAATTTTTTTTTTAAATAAGCAAGTGGTTATAAAATAATCATTGTTGTCGGGGAATATTCGTTTGGTCGTGGAATATTCTTTCTGTCGGGGAATATTCGTACGACGGCGCAGCTATTTGTGGGCGCCATAATGAATAACTGTCGGATGAAGAAAATGACAAATTTGAGTTTTTACAAATAACGGCGTAGTTGTTACCGTTAACACTGTTGGAATACCCGGTGGTTAAAATACAGTAATACGCGTTATTGCACAGTAGCACACGGTATTGCATATTATTTTTGAAATTATTGATTCTTACGTAAGAAGGCACTACTCAATAATTGTTACAGTAATTACTGTTCAATATTTTATTTTATTGATTCAATAATTGCTACGTTGAAATTTTATATTATTGTTGTTCAATAATTGTCGCTGCACAGTATTTCCCATTATCAGATCAATAATTCATATTATTTGAATAATATTATTAGATAACATTATTGGCAATGTCTGGAAAGTTCTGTCTAAGGAGAGGTTTGGTTACCTAATTGCGCGCCATTAAGGAGAAATTCTTATTGGAAAGCCCCCTCTTTCCTGGGAACGGCCTGGTTGTCATAAATGTGATTCTGTAATATTAATTATGAATAATTAATTATTGATTCATATGATAAGGAAATATTTATTTTATGTAGATATAAATGAGGGATATATGTTTGTGGTTAAAAATGAAGGAGTTAATATTGAGGTGTTTTATCTGTATTTTTATCGGAACGGAGGTATTGAAAATCAAATTAAGATTTTTGAGAAATATTGTGGGGGTTATAATTTTTAATCCGACCGTTGGATCGTGATAATTTTTGGATATGTTATTTATATATAAGTTGAGTATATGTCTACAAATTTTGAACCGTTAAAAATGAACGTATGATTTGTTATGAATTTTACGAGATGACTGGTTCAGAAATTGTAGAACTTGCAAAATTTATCATTTTGGTGGAAAATTCTAGAATTGGTGTGCCCCACTCTTGGTTGGTGAAGAAATGTGCTGAGATTTTTATTCAAATGTGGTGGGTGGGAATAGTAGCAGGTAAAGCCATCAGGTTACAGGTTAAGTCTGATTCGGCGTGCTAATATTTTCCTATAAATAGAGGGCTAAGTTAGAATTGAAAATCACACCAGAATTCATAAGTTTTCTCTATATCTCTCTCTAGATTATTGAGTATATTTTGTGAGTATTTAGATACTCTGTGAGTTTCTATTCATCAGTGAAAGTTTCCTTCAGCCTTATACCGATCAGAAGTACTGCTCTTTTGAGGTAAGGGATAATAAGGGATTTTAAGGGTTGTTATATTTTCCAGTTTCGTAATTTTTCTGACCTTCAAAAATTTTAGAAAAATTTGAAATGATATTTTGATGAGTTTTCTTGATTGTGTCCAACAATGGTAACTTTTGGATGTATAGATTGAGAGTTATGAATTTTATGAGAAAAGACTATTTTAAAAGTAATCGCTTATAATTCCTTGTGGTTAACTCCAAAATTGATGAAATTTTTATTGTGAGTACATGTATATGATAGAAGTATACTCTGTAAATTTTAAAATTTTTGGACAAAAGTACACTTTTTGATAAATGTCTAAATATTCGGCTGTTTTGGCCATATGAAAAATAGTAAATGACTTTTAAAAATTCTGAGAAAAATATATGTTCACTATGGGACTATATTATGCTAAATTCCAGAAAAAAAATATTTTTAGTACTGATTTGGTATTTTTCATGAAAATGGTCAAGTTATGAGTAAATGAATTAAATATGTTTTATGAAGTAAGAAAATTGGAAAGTAGAATTTTATGACTTGAGAATCCTATATGAGATATATGCAGATTTATGATGAGGGTTTTGGTTATTGGTGATAAAATCTTATGAGTTTGGCATTTTAGAATGATTAAAATGCATTATTTAGTAAAGTGTAAACAATTAAAATAAATTGTTTATAAGCTTAAGAAATATTATTCTTTCAATATCATTACACCGAAATATTGGTATGTATTTTATTGTGGAATTTCTACCTTTTTGTGTCGGGTTTACTATTCATGAGTTACTATTCACGAGTTACTATTCATGAGTTACTATTCACGAGTTACTATTCACGATAAAATTGGTTTCTTTTTCTAACCAAATTATAGTTGATTTATGAATATTACTCTTGAGATTAAATCTATATGTTGATCATATTATTTTTATTATCATATATAACATTTTTATAACCCTGATGTTGAAATTCTCTTTCACTTGAGTGTAAAGATGGGTAGATTATTGGTATGATCATGACTTTGGGTTCTCTTTGGCCAGTAGTGCAAAGTTGAATTATTGACTAGTATGACCATGACCATTGAATTTATAATTGAATATCTTCAACTTAAGTGCAAAGGTGAAATGATCAACATGGTTATAATTATTGTTTATATAAATGATTATATATTTCTTTGAGATATTAATATATTTGGCCTGTAGTGCAAATATGAACTGTTGATGAATATATTTGGCCGTAGAGTAAATATGAACTGTTGAGGAATATCTTTGGCCTGTAGTGTAAAGATGAAATATTGATGAATATCTTTGGCCTGTAGTGCAAAGATGAATTATTGATGAATATCTTTGGCCCGTAGTGCAAAGATGACATGTTGTTGAATATCTTTGGCCAGTAGTGCAAAGATGAACAGATGTTGAGATAAACATGACCAACTGGTGATACAAATGAATATCTTTGACCGTAGTGTAAAGATGAAGTTATTAATATGATTATGAACAGGAAATGTGATTTGATGTAACCATGATCTTTGATGTTTCAGGTAAAGATAGGTGATGAAAATATTCTTCGTCCTGGATGAGAAGAGAAATTTAGAACTACAGTTATGATTATGAGTTATTCATATGATTGTGGACCAGAATTGTTGATTGATGTTACAGGGATAAAACATTGTTGGTGGATTTTTAACATGGAGAAGATAATTGACTTTATAGTCTATTTGACTCTTCTAATTGATTGCTCGTTCCGTTGCAACTATGGTTGAAATTTTTATCATTTATCATATGTTCTAAATCTCTGATTTATTATTGATGAAGGCTATTGATAATTTAATTATCTTTAGTCATGATATTCTTTACTGAGCTAGTTGTGCTCACCCTTTTGCTTCACAATTCCTTTCAGGTAATAAGAGTGTAGCTGGGTCGAGCGAGGGTAACGGGAAAATAGAACGGTGGTCTCTAGCTGTGGATGTTCTTCCGAAACAGTATAGAAAAGTTCATTTAGTAGTTTTATTTGGTGAATCCAATAGGGTAAGGTGTACCCAACGTTGGAAGGGTGGTTTGCCACTATCATACAAGATGTCTAACGACATACAACCTCGTGTCATCATAAGACAGGGATGTGCTCATCCACTTGCTGAGTATATATACGAGCACTACCTATATAATCTTGGTGTTTGTTTGAAGTATAATTCTCAATTAGAGACAGTAGAGATAATGATATGTCAAGAGAAGACTCACCATTGGGAAGAATATGATAGTAATCTTCTCGTTTTTCTTTGGGGTCTATTGGGTCAACCAAGGATAATTTTGTGGCCATATGATATCTATCATAACCTAGACGCATGGCCTCCCATGTACGAAGGTTTCCTTGAGCACTTCCCAAAGATTCTAATTTCTAAAACAGTTTTTGACTATACCTTTACGTAAGGTGTCATTGTGAGGTGATGTCCACGGTTGGAACATGAGTCACATTTGGTATATATTTGTATCCAAACTCACAGCATATGTGTTGTTGTATTTTGCACGACAATTGTTGTAATAAAATTGTAGTCATTTTCTGTACCATGTATTTGGCGACTCAGAATAGGTTGGATGGAATGGACCTATTTTGGGGTTGTCACATTTGGTATCAGAGCTATAAGTAAAGAGTCCCGAGCCTCTCGTTGGTGACTTCCTGTTGATGGGGGATGCACCGAAGCCAGACTCTCCGTAGGGGATGCCGTTCTGCGGTGGCAAACTGATAGGTATCAATGTAAGGTGCTGACACAAGTTGGTGTCCAGAGTTACATTTGGTATCAGAGCTTAGGATATGATCTCTGGCGGAGATCGGGGAATACAACTAGGAGGGGAGAGATGAGTAAATCCTTCGTTAGTGTGTCCTACCTAAGCTTATTTGTTGGTCAGTCATAATATTGGGATATTATGTGATATGTTAATTTGTTTAATTAACCCTTGTTTTATGGCAGTATTTGAGAATGACAGCTGAGAATGCTAACAATGGAGTGAGTGAGACTGTGGAGATACCTCTAATCACTAACCGTGATAATGTGATGTCAGACGAAGAAGGAATTAGAGATATCCATGTGGTGAATGAAGAATTGATAGTTGCACCCGAGATAGTCGCAGAGGTAACAGCTGAGACTGAGGAAGAAGAGGAAGAAGAAGTACCTAAGGAGAGTTTATTAGAGGTATTATATGATCAAAATGTAGAATTTCAAAATCGCATTCATGAGTTAGAAGAGCAGGCAGAAGAACGACAGGCGGTCGTGGAACAAAAGGATGCAACAATTCAAGCTTGTGTTACCCGATATGTGATGCTTGAACAGAAACATTCTTTGGCAGAGTATAAGATGATAAAAATTGAATCTGAGCTGAAAGAAGAAAAAACTGAACGAGTGAGAATAAGTGATGCATGGGCAAAAGCCACACGACACGTGGATATTGTGGAAAGAGATGTTCGATCTAAGAAGACTAAAATAGATGATATGAATTTCTCTTTTTGGAAAGCAATTGGGAGAACCCAACATCGAGTTTTGAATTACCCTGTACATAGCGGTCAACCTGAATCCGATATGAATCGAAGATTGATGATTCAGATCATGAATAAGGAGTTCGAAGAGGCAGTTGAGGGAGGAATATGTCCTATAGAAAGGTATATTCTAACGGTAATGATGACGCCAAATGCTGCTCCAGACAAGTCAAAGCCGAGTAGTTCGAGGGATGGCGGTTGTCATGACTTCCCAACAAATGAGAAACCCAAATGAAGTTATCATGGGAGATGAGCAATGGAGAAATCATAATGATCTGAGAGATAGAATCTGAAATGGAAGCAAGGCATTCTCAACTCTTCGAAATACCAGGTACGTAAATTTCAGGGACGAAATTTCATAAGGAGGGGAGATTGTAAGACCCCGAATTTTATGAAATAAAAGTATTCAATTTTTCTTATAATTACTATTCAGTAAATGGTTAAATTAATAAATGTTAAAGTTAAGGGTGATATATGAATTTTTTTTTTTTAAAATAAGCAAGTGGTTATAAAATAATCATTGTTGTCGGGGAATATTCGTTTGGTCGTGGAATATTCTTTCTGTCGGGGAATATTCGTACGACGGCGTAGCTATTTGTGGGCCCCATAATGAATAACTGTCGGATGAAGAAAATGACAAATTTGAGTTTTTACAAATAACGGCGTAGTTGTTACCGTTAACACTGTTGGAATACCCGGTGGTTAAAATACAGTAATACGCGTTATTGCACAGTAGCACACGGTATTGCATATTATTTTTGAAATTATTGATTTTTACGTAAGAAGGCACTACTCAATAATTGTTACAGTAATTACTGTTCAATATTTTATTTTATTGATTCAATAATTGCTACGTTGAAATTTTATATTATTGTTGTTCAATAATTGTCGCTGCACAGTATTTCCCATTATCAGATCAATAATTCATATTATTTGAATAATATTATTAGATAACATTATTGGCAATGTCTGGAAAGTTCTGTCTAAGGAGAGGTTTGGTTACCTAATTGGCGCCATTAAGGAGAAATTCTTATTGGAAAGCCCCCTCTTTTCTGGGAACGGCCTGGTTGTCATAAATGTGATTCTGTAATATTAATTATGAATAATTAATTATTGATTCATATGATAAGGAAATATTTATTTTATGTAGATATAAATGAGGGATATATGTTTGTGGTTAAAAATGAAGGAGTTAATATTGAGGTGTTTTATCTGTATTTTTATCGGAACGGAGGTATTGAAAATCAAATTAGGATTTTTGAGAAATATTGTGGGGGTTATAATTTTTAATCCGACCGTTGGATCGTGGTAATTTTTGGATATGTTATTTATATATAAGTTGAGTATATGTCTACAAATTTTGAACCGTTAAAAATGAACGTATGATTTGTTATGAATTTTACGAGATGACTGGTTCAGAAATTGTAGAACTTGCAAAATTTATCATTTTGGTGGAAAATTCTAGAATTGGTGTGCCCCACTCTTGGTTGGTGAAGAAATGTGCTGAGATTTTTATTCAAATGTGGTGGATGGGAATAGTAGCAGGTAAAGTCATCAGGTTACAGGTTAAGTCTGATTCGGCGTGCTAATATTTTCCTATAAATAGAGGGCTAAGTTAGAATTGAAAATCACACCAGAATTCATAAGTTTTCTCTATTTCTCTCTCTAGATTATTGAGTATATTTTGTGAGTATTTAGATACTCTGTGAGTTTCTATTCATCAGTGCAAGTTTCCTTCAGCCTTATACCGATCAGAAGTACTGCTCTTTTGAGGTAAGGGATAATAAGGGATTTTAAGGGTTGTTATATTTTCCAGTTTCGTAATTTTTCTGACCTTCAAAAATTTTAGAAAAATTTGAAATGATATTTTGATGAGTTTTCTTGATTGTGTCCAAAAATGGTAATTTTTGGATGTATAGATTGAGAGTTATGAATTTTATGAGAAAAGACTATTTTAAAAGTAATCGCTTATAATTCCTTGTGGTTAACTCCAAAATTGATGAAATTTTTATTGTGAGTACATGTATATGATAGAAGTATACTCTGTAAATTTTAAAATTTTTGGACAAAAGTACGCTTTTTGATAAATGTCTAAATATTCGGCTGTTTTGGGCATATGAAAAATAGTAAATGACTTTTAAAAATTCTGAGAAAAATATATGTTCACTATGGGACTATATTATGCTAAATTCCAGAAAAAAAATATTTTTAGTACTGATTTGGTATTTTTCATGAAAATGGTCAAGTTATGAGTAAATGAATTAAATATGTTTTATGAAGTAAGAAAATTGGAAAGTAGGATTTTATGACTTGAGAATCCTATATGAGGTATATGCAGATTTATGATGAGGGTTTTGGTTATTGGTGATAAAATCTTATGAGTTTGGCATTTTAGAATGATTAAAATGTATTATTTAGTAAAGTGTAAACAATTAAAATAAATTGTTTATAAGCTTAAGAAATATTATTCTTTCAATATCATTATACCGAAATATTGGTATGTATTTTATTGTGGAATTTCTACCTTTTTGTGTCGGGTTTACTATTCATGAGTTACTATTCACGAGTTACTATTCATGAGTTACTATTCACGAGTTACTATTCACGATAAAATTGGTTTCTTTTTCTAACCAAATTATAGTTGATTTATGAATATTACTCTTGAGATTAAATCTATATGTTGATCATATTATTTTTATTATCATATATAACATTTTTATAACCCTGATGTTGAAATTCTCTTTCACTTGAGTGTAAAGATGGGTAGATTATTGGTATGATCATGACTTTGGGTTCTCTTTGGCCAGTAGTGCAAAGTTGAATTATTGACTAGTATGACCATGACCATTGAATTTATAATTGAATATCTTCAGCTTAAGTGCAAAGGTGAAATGATCAACATGGTTATAATTATTGTTTATATAAATGATTATATATTTCTTTGAGATATTAATATATTTGGCCTGTAGTGCAAATATGAACTGTTGATGAATATATTTGGCCGTAGAGTAAATATGAACTGTTGAGGAATATCTTTGGCCTGTAGTGTAAAGATGAAATATTGATGAATATCTTTGGCCTGTAGTGCAAAGATGAATTATTGATGAATATCTTTGGCCCGTAGTGCAAAGATGACATGTTGTTGAATATCTTTGGCCAGTAGTGCAAAGATGAACAGATGTTGAGATAAACATGACCAACTGGTGATACAAATGAATATCTTTGGCCGTAGTGTAAAGATGAAGTTATTAATATGATTATGAACAGGAAATGTGATTTGATGTAACCATGATCTTTGATGTTTCAGGTAAAGATAGGTGATGAAAATATTATTCGTCCTGGATGAGAAGAGAAATTTAGAACTACAGTTATGATTATGAGTTATTCATATGACTGTGGACCAGAATTGTTGATTGATGTTACAGGGATAAAACATTGTTGGTGGATTTTTAACATGTAGAAGATAATTGACTTTATAGTCTATTTGACTCTTCTAATTGATTGCTCGTTCCGTTGCAACTATGGTTGAAATTTTTATCATTTATCATATGTTCTAAATCTCTGATTTATTATTGATGAAGGCTATTGATAATTTAATTATCTTTAGTCATGATATTCTTTACTGAGCTAGTTGTGCTCACCCTTTTGCTTCACAATTCCTTTCAGGTAATAAGATTGTAGCTGGGTCGAGCGAGGGTAACGGGAAAATAGAACGGTGGTCTCTAGCTGTGGATGTTCTTCCGAAACAGTATAGAAAAGTTCATTTAGTAGTTTTATTTGGTGAATCCAATAGGGTAAGGTGTACCCAACGTTGGAAGGGTGGTTTGCCACTATCATACAAGATGTCTAACGACATACAACCTCGTGTCATCATAAGACAGGGATATGCTCATCCACTTGCTGAGTATATATACGAGCACTACCTATATAATCTTGGTGTTTATTTGAAGTATAATTCTCAATTAGAGACAGTAGAGATAATGATAGGTCAAGAGAAGACTAACCATTGGGAAGAATATGATAGTAATCTTCTCGTTTTTCTTTGGGGTCTATTGGGTCAACCAAGGATAATTCTGTGGCCATATGATATCTATCATAACCTAGACGCATGGTCTCCCATGTATGAAGGTTTCCTTGAGTACTTCCCAAAGATTCTAATTTCTAAAACAGTTTTTGACTATACCTTTATGTAAGGTGTCATTGTGAGGTGATGTCCACGGTTGGAACATGAGTCACATTTGGTATATATTTGTATCCAAACTCACAGCATATGTGTTGTTGTATTTTGCACGACAATTGTTGTAATAAAATTGTTGTTGTTTTCTGTACCATGTATTTGGCGACTCAGAATAGGTTGGATGGAATGAACCTATTTTGGGGTTGTCACACAAAGTCTGCTTGCTTTTTGTAAATAAGCCTCAAAACTCAGAAGCTGCTGTGTTTCTAGAATTAATATAACTTTTTCTCTCTCCAACTTCATGTCTTCCTTCATAAAATCCGGCGACTCACAAAACCAAACCAAATGGGTGGTCCACCGCCGGAACCAGAGCACCTACCCTGTATATAAATAGTATTGTAGTAACGAGATGAAAGAAATGAATAGAAAAGAAAAAAATGGAAAGGAAAAGAAGAACAGAGCGGATTAACTGTACAGTAGACAAATATTACTAGTATTCTTTGCTTCTTCAACTTAAACCGGTGTTTGTCGGTAGTTTGTCAACAACTGTCAGGTGGCTGACACCACAAGTGCCAAATAAGTATTTTCTATTTCTAAATTCAAACTCCAAGCTCTCAAACCAGACAATTCTTTTCTATTCTTTTCTTTCTTCTGGGAAGAATAAATTCACTAATTATGTAAATAAAACTTTAAATGTATTAATTGTGTAAATATTTTATGAGTGCACTATTGTTGTAATAATTTTTAAAAATGTACTAGAAAATGTAATTGTTCCTTTTTTTTAAAATACATTTAACGTTATAAAACGTAGCTCAAATATGCCCCTTCCATCAAAAAAATACCTGCTAGAAAAACAGATGTTAGTATATTTTTGATGTGACAGACACTTGGCCAGATTTATTGACGTGTAACATCTGTTGTGTATAAAAATAATATTTAATGTGTATTTTATAATTTATTTAGTATGTGTATTTTATTAATTAGTTCTATTTATTAATAATTTTATTAAGTAAAAATGATTTTGTGGAATGACCCTTTTTTATAAGTAACTATATTTTACCTTCGGTCTTATTTTTTTAAAAGTAATTATCATATTAATATGTAGTGAAATAAGTTTTTTTTGGATATTCTTCTTTAATTATTTCTTCTACTACTTTCAAGTTTCAATGTTGTGAACCATCAACACCACCATCCACTATCACCACTAAGGACATCAACACCACTAACAAAATACAAAATTCAAATTCGTTACCATCAGAGGCGGAACTAGAGGGGCCAGGGGGGCACCTGACCCTGGTACCCTGCCCCTGACAGGTTACCTATTTGTGTTTTATTAGCTTATGCTTTAGATTAGGAACATTTTTTTATTATGAAATATCTTAATATTATACTACTATTTAAATGGAAAGAAGTCTAAAGTCCCAAGAGGCTTGAAAGAAAATATGAAAATCCAAATCAACAAATAGTTGGTTGGTAGACACATGCAAACCCCACATTTGCATTCACTTGCAATGGTGGTGTATCTTGATTTGTTTACTCATTTTTATGGATGAGCATGGTCTGGTTTAAGGTTCAAATCGCACACGAAACCGTTTAAGTGTAGTTTAATAAATTCAAAATCGTTTATGATTGATGCGATTTGATTTTGAACCGTGCAGTATTATTTCATTTGATGCAGTTTTGATTTCAAAATCAATTGAAACAACGAAATTTTATGCAATTTAAATTAATAATTTAGCATCACATAATATTAAATTTCGCTTTGATAACACACAACTATCACTAAATTCTAATTGATAAGGAATTAGCGGGTGGTTGTTCAGTGCTGGATATGGTGAGAAGAGGATGGAAACGATAAGTAGAGTAGCCCATGAATAAACTTAATTCTTAACTTAGGTATTATGTCTCTTATTTTGGTTCTAATTTGGTAATTTTGTTCCTTTTTAATTGACTTTTTGTGGAAAAGTTACTTACGGAGGTAATAATTAAACACATAGGAATAATTAATTAATTAATTAATTATATATAGCCAGCCTACATAGAAATAATTAAACACGTGTTGTATATATGTAGCAATAAAATTAAAAGAGAGAGTTTAAGTAACTAGTGAACACACACACAATCACTAAATTATAAATGATAACAATATTTTATTTTTAATTGGTTTTATTTGGTACAATTTTGACTTTATACATGCAATTTTGCCTAGTAATCAAAGCCAAATCGTAAATTCGATTTTTCAACTTACTTAAAACCGCTACATATATTTTTAAACTATGCATACTCACAAGATATAGTTGTCTCCTCTCAGTCGTACAACCGAAAAAAACTCTTCAAGCGTCATGAAATAAAAAAAATTTAATAATGGATTTTGACCCCCTATAAACACATTCTGGTTCCGCCACAGGTTACCATACACCACCATGATCCACTACCAAAATCCAGATCCATCATTATCCACCACCATGCACCGCAGCCTCTCAAAATCATGTCATCAACAAAATTACTACCACCACCACGAGATCCACCCCAATCTACCACCTCCTACGCCTGACGTTAAGGCGTTAACACCACCCACCACAACACCACCATTATCCACCACCATGCACCGCCGCCTCTCAAAATCACATCATCAACAAAATTACTACCACCACCACAAGATCCACCCCAATCTACCACCTCCTACGCCTGACGTTAAGGCGTTAACAGCACCCACCACAACACCACCATAGCCAAATCAAAAAAATAATAGTAAAGAAGATGGAAGAAAGTCACCCGCTGAAAAATTTCATCACCAACATCACCTACAATAAGATAAATCAGAACACAAATACAACAATTTTAACAAGGCAAAAGGCAAGGAAATAATATCAAGCAAAAGAAAATATAGCAGATCTGCATAGTTGTAGATCTGAGAAAGGAGAAACAGATAAGCATAGTTGTAGATATGAAAAAATCAATGCGCGGCACTGACGACGTGGAAGGGGCTGAAGCGGTGGCGCCACCTAGACTACATACTGCTACGATTATTGCAAGAGCTGGCGACGTGATCGACTAATATGCGGTCGTCGGAGGGACGATTGAGACAATTGAGAGAGGATTGATGGAAGTTGGGGTGGATATTACACTTGTCGCCGCTTCTTTTGTGGGAGGTTGTATGTGGTGGTTGGTGGAGGAGAAATGAAATTTTAATGAAGTGGGGAAATAGGGAGGTTCGATTTGTTTGTAAAATTAGAGTGGAAGCCGGTGTTGAGAGTAGTGATGATCATGATGATGATGATGCCATGATTTAGCTGATGATTTCAGCTCCTTTAGTTTTATGTATCTTTGCTATATTTATAAATTAAATATAAATATTTATTTTGTTTGTTAATTATTTATTTTATTTTAAAGAAAAATAAAATAAATAATTAATAAATATTTGGGTCTTTTAATTATTTGTGTTAATAAATTTTTGACAAGTCTGCAAATCTGGACACGTGTCAGCATATCAAAAGTAAACTAATATCTGTTTGTCTATCTGTCATTTTTTAACGGGAGGGACATATTTGAACTACGTTTTATAATGTTAACTACTATCTCCGTTCCTTAATATAGACCATTTTAGAGTTGTGCACAAGTATTAAGGAAATGATTATAAAATATTAAATATACTATCAATTGTCTATATTGTCATTGCATTGAAAAAAGAGAGTGTTATTTATTAGACAAAAAATAGTGAGAGAACTAAAATTATATTTATTACTGGGGGTAATATTGGAAACTAAGCAATAAATATTTACTTAAAATTTTTAAACGACTTATATTTAGGAACAAAAATATTTCTCTAAAGCGACCTATATTAAGGAACGGAGGAAGTATATTACTGGAACAAAAAAAATAAGGATGGAAGTGAGATTTTGGGATAAACATCAAAGATATTTTTGCATCTTTACCCCCCCAAATAATGCATCACATTTTTTTATAGAATTATATTGACCGAGTACATTTTTTTATTATTAACTATGTCATAAAATATTTGTTATTTTAGTTAATACTCCTTATGTTCCAAAATATAAGATTATTATTAATTTTTTGAAATCAACTTATGACATTTTTAAACTCAAAAATTGACATATATTCCTTTAATTTATTCAATATAAATGAATATTATAAACTAAATAAAAAATATTACTCGCTATATAATTTATTATTTTATAATTTTTATTGAATTATCTCAATTTTGAGTTTGAAAATATTTTAAATTTATTTTCAAAAATCAATAATAATCTTATAATTATAGAGGTAATATTGTATTATTTGAATGTATATAGGCAAGAAAATATAAGTCTAAATAAAAAAATATGTCTCATATGAGAAACTTAGACTCCAATCTCCACTCTAAAATAAATTGTTAGAATTTAAAAATGAATAATATTGTAATCATACAGATATTATATGAAAGACGAAAAAAATAAGAAAACTCGATATACTCATGTTCACCAATTTGACTAGTCTGGCTTGTCTGATGTATTCATTAAATGTCTCACACACTTTACAATGATTCACACACACCAAATAATATTTTTTATAGTAACAAGAAAACCATAGATTCTATAACACGGGCTCAAATACATAAGACCTAGTACATTAGGAAAACCCAAGATCGGGTTACTAATAAATCTCCAAGCCCAATTACACTTTGCACTTGGCTTCTAGGGGCAACCTTGTCAGCTCACCGACAAGCTGGACAGTCGCTCGCTCGCCGAGGAGCGAGACCCTTGACTACTCTGTCGTAGTAGATATTAGTCGAATCTATAAAAATATGAGTCAATCCCAATATAAATTAATCCATCGGTTAGCAATTATGCAGATCAGCTTGCAATAGTTTTTTTTTTTAAAAAAAAAAGAAAAGATGAAAGGGGATTTTTTTTAAATTTTTTTTAAGTAAATGATGGTAACTGAAGCTGTTCACAATTATTGTACTAATGTCGTTACTTGGATTGCCACAAAAGTAATGAAATTTGAATCATGCATCATTATGGTGTTCTTTTTGTCAACCCAATCTAAATCTGGATCTGCTGGGCTAGAAGATAAATCCTTTTTTTTATAACTGTATAGTTATAAGATTGAAAATTTAGATCAAAACTGATATAACTGAAAGTAAAAGGAATTCTGTTTGTGTGTATTGCCTTGAACAAGGTTCCTAATATACAACCATGATCAACGTAATTCTAGGCTAGGATAATTACAATTACAAGATATTAGTTGCTACAAATTAGGAGAGCCAACTATACAAAAGATATGGTCAATCAATCTAAAAGATAATTATGAAAATTAACTTAAATAAATTTATATTCTATCACACCCCCACAGTCTTAGCGGGAAGTGGTCGGACGCTGAGACTGGTTCGAAAATCATCAAATAATACGCGCGGAAGCCCTTTTGTAAAAATATCTGCGAGTTGAGAACGAGACGGGACATGAAGGGCACGCACCTCTCCTTTTTGTACCTTTTCACGAACAAAGTGGATGTCCAATTCAATATGTTTAGTGCGCTGATGTTGAACTGGATTCCCGAATAAATATATCGCACTAATATTATCACAGTATACCAAAGTTGCCTTTTGGATAGGACAATGAAGTTCAAGAAGAAGATTCCTAATCCAACAAGACTCAGAGACAACGTTAGCGACACCCCTATATTCAGCTTCGGCACTAGACTTGGATATTGTAGGTTGTCGCTTAGAAGACCAAGAAATGAGATTATCTCCGAGAAACACACAATAACTCGAGGTGGACCGTCTAGTATCAGGACAGCCACCCCAATCTGCATCTGTATATGACAAGATAGAGTGAATCGAAGACGGATACAAGTGCATACCATAATCAATCGTACCTTGTACATAACGAAGAATGCGTTTCAAAGACTCCATGTGTTCAATTTTCGGAGCATGCATAAATAGGCAGACCTGTTGGACTGCATAAGAAATATCTGACCGTGTGAAAGTAAGATATTGCAGAGCACCAGCCAATTGACGATATTTCGTAGGATTATCATAAGGGGCACCCGATTTTGTACTTAGCTTCCCCTTAGTGTTGACGGGTGTGGGGTAAGGTTTGCAAGCAGTCATTCCTGCCCTCTCTAATATCTCTTCGGCATATTTTTGTTGAGAGAGAAAAAGGCCATTTTTGGTACGAGTGACAGCAATACCCAGAAAATAACTCAACTGACCCAGATCTTTCATAGCAAATTCTGCACTGAGAAGAGAGATAATAGAACATCGAAGAGCATCTGAAGAAACTGTGAGTATAATGTCATCAACATACAATAAAATATATGCAATGTTAGTCCCACGATAATAAATGAAAAGTGAGTGATCTGATTTACTGTGAGTAAAACCAATAGTGGCAACAAAATCAGCAAATCGTTGATACAAGGCACGGGGAGCTTGTTTAAGACCATAAAGAGATTTACGTAACAGACAAACATGAACAGGACGAGTGGTGTCTTTAAACCCCATAGGTTGGTGCATGTAAACAGTCTCATTCAAGTTCCCGTGCAAAAATGCATTCTTAACATCTAGTTGATGAATAGGCCAAGATTTGGACAATGCAATGCTAAGAACTGTGCGAATAGTTGCCGGTTTTACAACCGGGCTAAATGTCTCTTCACAGTCAATCCCTTCTCGTTGCGACCGGCCATCACCTACAAGACGGGCTTTATGCCTCTCAAAAGAACCATCAGATTTCTTTTTATGACGAAAAATCCACACGGACCGAATTATATTCACATGAGATGGACGAGGTACTAAGTCCCACGTCTTATTTTTAATTAGAGCATTATATTCATCTAACATAGCAGATTTCCAATTCGGGTCATTAAGTGCACTCACCGGGTTTCGAGGGATAGGGGAGATTTTAGGAGTTTCGGCACTTAAGGCATGGTGGTATTTTCGGTTTGGCATGAAGATTCCATGTTGACTACGAGTAGTCATTCGCTGGGCTGATGGTTGGTAGTGAGGTGTGGGCTGCAGAGGGGGGACTGCTGGGCTTGGAGAAGAGGGGGTTCTTTGTGGGGAAAGGGCAGCCTGCAAAGGAGACATTGTGAGCACAGGAGACTGGGCCGGAGATGGAGATTGAGGGAGTTAATTGTGTTGGTTTTGGGCGTCATTTTGATGCAAGTTGTGAATTTGCAATGTAGACAAACCATCCTCTAAAAAATCATATGTATGAGTATTTGGAGTATTGATTGTTGAAAATGGAAATTGAGTTTCATCAAAATGCACATGACGTGAAATGATAATTTTTCGAGCTGACAAATCATAACACTTGTACCCCCTATGATTGGAAGGATAGCCTCAAAAGACACACTGAGTTGAACGGGCTTGGAGTTTATGAATTTTGGTGGATGGAAAGAGTGGGAAGCATAAACACCCGAAAATCCGAAGATGGGAATAGGAAGGATGCGTTTGATAAAGAATTTGTATAGGAGATTTGTTGTGACGCCCCCAAAATAGGTATACAACACCCATTCTGAGTCGCCAAATACATGGTACAGAAAGCAAACTACAACTTCAATAATACAATTGTCGTGCAAAATACGACAATACATACTGTGAGTTTAAATATAAATATTGTCTTTTGGACAATATCCACACTCAAATAAATCCTCATTACAATTATTCAAACACTATTTTACAGAAATAGTGAGGACTGCTAAAATATCTTTCTAGAACCATCACTCCATACCCCGACTAGATCCTACTATGTTCTCACCTCCTGAGAAGAAAAATGGAACAAAAAGAAAAAGGGTGAGCTCAACTAGCCCAGTAAAGAATATTATGACTAAGATAATATACAACAAATTATCGTTAGTCTTCAACAGGGAAAAATCTGATAGAATATAATCGACAGCAAGTATTAGATCAACAACTGCAGCGGAAACAGCAAATCATTAGAAGAGTCAAGTAGAGAAAGAATTCTACTATCTTCTAAGATTTAAAAGTCCATCATCAATATTTTATGTGAAACCCCAGATTTTATGAATAAATATTTAATTTTTCTCGAAATAATTTTTTTATATTATTGTGTGGATTTGATATAATAGTTATGGGTAGTATTTATAAATTTTGCAAAGTATGCAAGTTGTCATATTATATTCGATTGGTCGGAGAATATTCTTTTTGTCGGGGAATATTCGTACGACGGTACAACTATTGGTGGACCCCACAACGGAATTATTGTCGGATTGAGAAAACGACAAAAATACTTTATAAAAATAACGGCGGAAGTTTTACCGTTGATACTGTTGAACTACTCGGTAGTAAAAGTACAGTAATACGTGTGGTTGCATAGTAGCACACGGTATTAATTATTAATGCTTATGTGAGAAGTCACTCAGTTTGATTCCATTATTGTCAGTTAATAATATGAATTATTTAGCGATAATGACGTTTTGTTTTATTCGTATTATTAACGTAATAAAGCAGAAACATCTTTTTATATAAAACAGAATACTTTATTAAAGTTATTCTATAAATAGAATATATTATATTTTATTTAAAAGATTTTTCTTTAAATATGGACCGTCAGATTAAAGTAATCAATCTGGACCGTTCATGGATTAGTTACTATGCATTCTATTTTCCTATAAATAGAAGCTCATTCCTTCATTATTTTCTTACGAATTCACTGAACTCTAGAGAGAGAAACTATAGAGAGAGACTACATAGAGATAGAAGAAAAGTTTTCTAGTGTGTCCTTCGCTAGTGTGTCCTACCTAAGCCTATTTGTTGGTCAGTCATAATATCGGGATATTATGTGCTATGTTAATTTGTTAAATTAACCCTTGTTTTGAAGTTGTATTCTAGAATGATATTTGAAATACAGGAGATGAGCAATGGAGAAAATTATGATGACAGGGAAGATGGAATCTGAAATGAAAGGAAGGTATTCTCAATTCTTTGAAATACCAGGTACGTAAATTTCGGGGACGAAATTTCATAAGGAGGGGAGATTGTAAGACCCCGAATTTTATGAAATAAAAGTATTCAATTTTTCTTATAATTACTATTCAGTAAATGGTTAAATTGATAAAAGTTTAAAGTTATGAGTGAAATATGATTTTTTTTCAAAATAAGCAAGTGGTTATAAAATAATCATTGTTGTCGGGGAATATTCGTTTGGTCGTGGAATATTCTTTCTGTCGGGGAATATTCGTACGACGGCGCAGCCATTTGTGGGCCCCATAACAGAATAACTGTCGGGTGAAGAAAACGATAAATTTGAGTTTTTACAAATAACGGCGTAGTTGTTACCGTTAACACTGTTGGAATACCCGGTGGTTAAAATACAGTAATACGCGTTATTGCACAGTAGCACACGGTATTGCATAGTATTTTTGAAATTATTGATTCTTACGTAAGAAGGCACTACTCAATAATTGTTACAGTAATTACTGTTCAATATTTTATTTTATTGATTCAATAATTGCTACGTTAAAATTTTATAATTGTCACTGCACAGTATTTTCTATTATCAGATCAATAATTCATATTATTTGAATAATATTATTAGATAACATTATTGGCAATGACTAGAAAGTTCTGTCTAAGGAGAGGTTTGGTCACCTAATTGCGCGCCAGTAAGGAGAAATTCTTATTGGAAAGCCCCCTCTTTCCTGGGAACGGCCTGGTTGTCATAAATGTGATTCTGTAATATTATTTGTGAATAATTAATTATTGATTCATATGATAAGAAAATATTTATTTTATGTGGATATAAATGAGGGATATATTTTTGTGGTTAAAAAATGAAGGAGTTAATGTTGAGATTTTTATCCGTATTTTTGTCGGAATGGAGGTATTAAAAATCAGGGTTTTTGAGATATTTTGCGGGGGTTATAATTTTTAATCCGACCGTTGGATCGTGGTAATTTTTGGATATGTTATACATATATAAGTTGAGTATATGCCCACAAATTTTGAACCGTTAAAAATGAACGTATGATTTATTATGAATTTTACGAGATGACTGGTTCAGAAATTGTTGAATTTTCAGAGTTTATCATTTTGGGTAGAAAATTCTAGAATTGGTGGGCCCCACTTGTGGTTGGTGAAGAAATGTACTGAATTATATTTCAAATGTGGTGGGTGGGAATAGTAGCAGGTAAAGCCATCAGGTTGCAGGTCAAACCTACCAAAATTTTCCTATAAATAGAGGGCTAAGTTAGAATTGAAAATCACACCAAAAACATAAGTTTTCTCTCTTTCTCTCTCTATATTATGAAGCATATTTTGTGAGTTTTTAGATACTTGGTGAGTTGCTATTCATCAGTGCAAGTTTCCTTCAGCATCATATCCGATATCCAGTCAGAAGTACTGCTCTTTTGAGGTAAGGGATAGTAAGGGATAGTAAGAGATTTTAAGGGTTGTTATGATTTTCAGTTTCGTAATTTTTCTGATCTTCAAAAATTCTGGAAAAATTTGAAATGATATTTTGATGAGTTTTCTTGATTGTATCCAAAAATGGTGATTTTTGGATGTATAGATTGAGAGTTATGAATTTTATGAGAAAAGACTATTTTAAAAGTAACAGCTTATAATTTCTTGTGGTTAACTCCAAAATTGATGAAATTTTTATTGGGAGTACATGTATATGAAAGGAGTATACTCTGTGAATTTCAGAATTTTTAGATAAAAGTACAATTTTTGATAAATGTCTAAATATTCGGCTATTTTGGCCATATGAAAAATAGTAAATGACTTTTAAAAATTCTGAGAAAAATATATGTTCACTATGGGACTATATTATACTAAATTCCAGAAAAGAAATATTTTTGGAACTGATTTGGTATTTTTCATAAAAATATACTAGTTATGAGTAAATGAATTAAATATGTTATGTGAAGTAAGAAAATTAGAAAATAGGATTTTATAGCTTGAGAATCCTATATGAGGTATATGCAGATTTTTTATGAGGGTTTTGGTTATTGGTAATGAAATCTTATGAGTTTGATATTTTTGAATGATTAAATGCATTATTTAGTAAGTGTAAACAATTTAAATAAATTGTTTATAAGCTTAAGAAATGTTATTCTTTCAATATCATTATACCGAAATATTAGTATGGATTTTATTGTGAAATTTCTACCTTTTTGTGTCGGGATTACTATTCATGAGTTACTATTCACGAATTACTATTCACGAGTTACTATTCACGGGTACTATTCAAGACAAAATTGGTTTTTTTTTTCTAACTAAATTATAGTTGATTTATGAATATTACTCTTGAGATTAAATCTAGATGTTTTGATTATATTGATTTTACTATTATATATAACATTTTTATAACCTTGATGTTGAAATTCTCTTTCACTGGAGTGTAAAGATGGGTAGATTATTGGTATGATCATGACTAGGGTTCTCTTTGGCCTGTAGTGCAAAGTTGAATTGTGACTGGTATGATCATGACCATTGAATTTATAATTGAATATCTTAAGCTTAAGTGCAAAGGTGAATTGATCAACATGGTTATAATTATTGTTTATATAAATTCTAAAATGATTATAATTCTTTGAGATATGAATATATTTGGCCTGTAGTGCAAATATGAACTGTTGATGAATATCTTTGGCCTGTAGTGCAAAGATGATATGTTGTTGAATATCTTTGGCCTGTACTGCAAAGATGAACTGTTGTTGAATATCTTTGGCCAGTAGTGCAAAGATAAACTGTTGACGAATATCTTTAGCCCGTAGTACAAAGATGAAATTATTAGTATGATTATGAACAAGAATTGTGATTTGGTATAACCATGATCTTTGATGTTTCAGGTAAAGACAAGTGATGAAAATTATCTTTGTCCTGGATGAGAAGAGGAATTTAGAATCATAATTATGATTATGAGTTATTTATATGATTGTGGACCAGAACTGTTGATTGATGTTACAGGGATAAAACATTGTTGGTGGATTTTTAACATGGAGAAGATAATAGACTTTATAGTCTATTTGACTCTTCTAATGGATTGCATGTTCCGCTGCAACTATGGTTGAAATTTTTTATCATCTACCATATGTTCTAAATCTCTGATTTATTATTGATGAAGACTATTGATAATTTATTTATCTTTAGTCATGATATTCTTTACTGGGCTAGTTGTGCTCACCCTTCTATTTCACAATTCCTTTCAGGTAATAAGAGTGTAGCTGGGTCAAGCGGGGGTAACAAGGGAATAGAACGGTGGTCATCATTTAGTAGTTATATTTGGTGAAGAAAATAGGGTGAGGCGAACCCAACGTTGGAAGGGTGTTTTGTTACTATCATACAAGATGTCTAATGACATACAACCTCGTGTCATCATAAGACAGGGTTGTGCTCATCCACTTGCTGAGTATATCTATGGGCACTACCTATATAATCTTGGTGTTTGTTTGAAGTATAATTCTCAATTAGAGACAGTGGAGATAATGATAAGTCAAGAGAAGACTCACCATTGGGAAGAATATGATAGTAATCTTCTCGTTTTTATTTGGGGTCTATTGGGTCAACCAAGGATAATTCTGTGGCCATATGATATCTATCATAACCTAGACGCGTGGCCTCCCATGTACGAAGGTTTCCTTGAGCATTTCCCAAAGATTCTAATTTCTAAAATAGTTTTTGACTATACCTTTATGTAAGGTGTTATTGTGAGGTGATGTCCACGGTTGGAACATGAGTCACATTTGGTATATATTTGTATCCAAACTCACAGCATATGTGTTGTTGTATTTTGCACGACAATTGTTGTAATAAAGTTGTAGTTGTTTTCTGTACCATGTATTTGACGACTCAGAATGGGTTGGATGGAATGGACCTATTTTGGGGTTGTCACAGTTGGGGTCTTACAACCTCCCCTCCTTATGAAATTTCGTCCTCGAAATTGACGTACGTACCTGATGTTTCAAAAAGGTGAGGATATCTCGCTTTCATTTCTGATTCCAACTCCCAGGTCATTTCTTCAATAGCATGGTTTCTCCACAAAACCTTAACTTGTGGTATAACCTTCGTGCGTAGGACATGCTCTTTCCTATCCAAGATCTTAACAGGTACCTCCTCGTACGTTAAATCTTCAGCTATCTCGTCTGGTTCTAACTCAATAATGTGGTTCGGGTCTTTAACATATTTACGAAGCATAGATATGTGAAAAATATTATGAACACGAGACATGCTTGGAGGTAATGCGAGTCTATATGCCACATTTCCTATTCGCTCAAGAATCTCAAATAGACCAACAAATCTTGGATTGAGTTTTCCTCTCTTCCCAAATCTTGTAACTCCCTTCCATGGTGCAACACGTAACAATACATGATCCCCAATATTAAATTCCACGTCCTTCCGATGAAGATCCGCATAACTCTTTTGTCGATCCTGTGCCGTTTGTATACGTTGTCGAATCGTTTGGATCTTCTCTGTAGTAATGCGTACCAACTCTGGTCCCAACAATGTTGCTTCACCCACCTCGTCCCAGCATACTGGAGAACGATATTTTCTTCCATACAACGCCTCGAATGGAGCCACACCTATGCTCGCCTGATAACTGTTGTTGTAGGAGAATTCCACCAATGGTAGGTACTTATCCCAACTCCCTTTGAGATCTAGGACACAAAGTCTTAATAGATCTTTCAAGAGTTTGAATAGTCCTCTCTGATTGTCCGTCTGTTTGAGGATGGTATGCTGAACTGAATCGTAAATTCGTGCCCATAGCTTTCTGCAAGCTAACCCAAAATCGTGAAGTGAATCTTGGGTCACGATCCGAAACTATGGATACTGGCATGCCATGCAATCTCACAATTTCGTTCACGTACATACTAGCAAGACGTTCAAGGGAATAAGTCTCACGTATCGGCAAGAAATGAGCGGACTTGGTTAATCTATCAACAATAACCCAAATCGCATCTATGCCTTGAGAAACCTTGGGAAGACCCGTAACAAAATCCATAGTAATGTGTTCCCACTTCCATTTCAGAATCTCAAGTGGTTGCAATGGACCCTTTGGTACTTGATGCTCCGCTTTTACACGTTGACAAGTTAAACACCTCGAGATAAACTCCGCGATCTCTTTTTTCATATTGCTCCACCAAAATGTATGTCGAAGATCGTGATACATTTTGGTACTCCCAGGATGGATTGCAAACGGTGTGTTGTGTGCCTCCATCATTATTCTATGCTTCAAGTCAAAATCGTTAGGAACACAAAGTCTGGAGTTGACTCGAAGTATTCCTTCTTCATCGATTCTTGCTTCTGAAATAGCACATTCTTGCACTTTCTTCTTCATACGCATCAGCTCCATGTCCGTAGCTTGAGCAGCTTTAACTTTATCGATTAAAGTCGGTTCTACTCGTATATTTGATATCATCATGTGGGTACTTGGAGCCTTCATCTCTATCTCCATCCTTTGTAAGTCATACAAAATGGGCCTTTGTGTTAACAATATTGCACTCGTACCCGCATATGATCTTATACTCAATGCGTCAGCTACTACGTTTGCTTTTCCAGGATGATATTGGATGGTATGATCGTAATCTTTCAACAGCTCGAGCCAACGTCGCTGCCGCATGTTGAGTTCCTTTTGGGTGAAGAAATATTTGAGGCTTTTATGATCTGTATAGATCTCCACTTTCTCCCCATACAGGTAGTGTCTCCAGATCTTCAACGCAAAAACGACTGCTGCCAACTCCAAATCATGAGTAGGATAATTCCTCTCATATTCTTTGAGTTGTCGTGAGGCATAGGCTATGACTTTCCCATGTTGCATGAGAACACATCCTAACACTTTGCCTGAAGCATCGTGGTGTGCTGTCGCAGACAACCAAAAATAAAACCTTACTGCGAAAAATAATTTTGTAGTAGTGCAAGTAAGAGTCGATCCCACAGAGACTGATTAATCTACTTTTATATACTTTGTATTCCAAAAGGGGAAATTTTTTTGAATGTTGTAAATTAAAATAACTAATGTATAAAATACTATAACGAATTAAATCAAGAAAACAAATCTTGGGTTAAGTCAACTTCCACCTTAGAAACATACACTAATCATTGACTCAAGCATACACAATTAATACTTTGAATATTCATCGTTAGAATCTCTTCTATGTCTTTCCTTAATTTTAGTTAGATAGAAACAAGTGAACTAAATAACCCTAACTACTAAACAAATTCAGACAAGCGCTAAAAGTTTAATCTAGTAGAAGCTTTAAGAATTAGAAAAACCGATGAAGCTAAATAACACAAGCACAAGCGGAAGCATTCAATTTAGTTGAATATTATTCCTAAAATATAATAATCTCGTGATCTGCAGTCAATTATTAATGTTAGTTGCTTCGCAAATTAGAGTGACCAAACAATTACAGATTTGATATCTAATTTAGCAGTAGATTTCAATGAATAATAAACTAGTATGCATCCTAGCAATTAAACACATCAATCATATAATTCAAGCACAGAATAATAATCAATACGCATAATATTAATTGAACAAATAAAATCAATTAGATCTCACAGTGTATTTAATCCAAGGCTTCCGTCTCCTTAATCCAAGAACAAAAGCTTAGCCGCACATGGCTATGAAAATACTAAAAATTATAAAGAGGAGTATTTTATTTTTAATAGATGAGATGATAGATATGAGATCCCAAGCCCCCTATTTATAACATTAAAATAACAACCCTAATTATGCCCTAGCTGCTGTTTAAATCTGTTTCGCAGAAGGAGAAAGGCTCGACTCTATCGCCTACCCGCTAGGGCGGGTTAGTGTACTGTCCGGACCTGCTTCCCCTTTAATTCATAAGTGCTGCATTAGTGGGCCCATGAATTATCCCTTATTTCGTGAGCTGCTACTGGACGACATATTCAAGCTGCTGAATCGAACTTATATGGATTACCAATGATTAGGAACGTGCACATGAACCCATATAATTTTCCTTCTCCTAATTTGGAATGAGCTGCTGCGTGGCCCACTCCTTTCGCAAGCACGTGAACTCATTTATTTTGCCAAGCACTTGATCTGCTCAATTTGTAATGCATGCTTGCTAGATTCGTGGCCCACTTAATGAGTTGCTTCAACCTTAAATTCTTGCATTCCTTTTATTAAGCTGCTGGTCCGTGGCCCATGTGATTTGCCAGCTTCTAGACCCAACCGTTAGCCTCTACGTGGACTTGACTTCTTGGTCATGCTGATCCGTTAGCTGCTCAATCTCATTTGTCCGCTGACTTTATTCCTTTAATTGCTTTTCTACTTCCCTTTTCCACTAGCTAAACCGTGGGCTGCTCCAACGTGCCTAAAATAAAAATATAAGATAAATGAATATATTTAGGTATAAAATAAATATAAAAGATTAAGTATTAAGGGAATAAAATATAACATATTTCATTCTCATCACATCGCTGTAGATAACAAATCCATCCGAACCAGATGGTATTGTCAAAACAGGTGCCGAAATGAGTCTCCTCTTGAGTTCTTGAAAACTCTTCTCACATTCCTCACTCCATACGAATTTTGTATCTTTCTGAGTCAGCTAAGTTAACGGAGTAGCGATTCGAGAAAATCCTTCCACGAATCTCCGATAGTAACCAACTAAGCCCAGAAAGCTACGTACTTCGATTACTGACTTAGGTTGCTCGCAACTGTGACTCATATCCCAATCTTGGATAGCACGTCACAATGACACCTATCAGTTTACTACCGCACGAATATGGCGTCCCCTACGGAGAGTCTGGATTCAGTGCATTCCACAAAGGAAGTCACCAGATAAAGGCTCGGGTACAAACTTCTACAGTTAGGTTTTTAACTCCTGAAGTTCAATAGGAGTCATTCGATATGAGATTTTAGAAGTGAGTTTTGTACCAGATTCAAAGATGACACAAAATTCAATATCACGCGTAGACCAAGAAATTCTTCAGGAAATACGTCAGGGATTTACTAATAATAGAAATATCATTCAAATCTGACGTATTTTTGTTCAAGTCCATAACATAGGCTAAGAAAATTTGACATTCGTTTTTCAATAAACAATTGGCTTTATGACTTGATATGAAAGTGTTTGAATTCAAATGGTTTAGTTGCTTGAATTCGAATAACAGGTTGCTTAGGAATATGAAAACTAACAACCTTACGAAAGCAATCAATTTGGCATGATGAGTAGTTAACCAATCGATCCCTAAAATCACATCAAAAGCAAGTATCTTTAAAGAGATAAGGTCAACAGGTAATGTGATGGTGCCAACTTGGATCAAACAAGATTTATAAACAGTGGATGTAACGAAAGTTTCTCCTAACGGAGTTTCAACAGATAAGTCAAAATCTAATTTCCTCCGGAGTCAAGTTTAAACGTTGAGTATAAGCAGGAGAGATAAATGAATGGGTAGAACCGGTATCTAATAAGGTATAAACTTCGTAAGAATTTATAATTAACTAACCCGTGCTAACTTCGTTCGGGTTCCTCGCATTCTGACCAGTCACGAAAAACGCTCTTCCAGGAACCGTTGACTTTGACTTTTCTGGGACAGCTTTTTGAGTCACCATCCCCGCTGAACTTGGTTTTGCTACAAAACACTCTCGAGCTATATGACCCTCCTTTCCACAGTTATAACATACCTTGGATTGTTGTGGGCAGTTTGGGCTGATATGTCTCTCTTTCCCACATTTGCAACATACGACCGGTGGTCGTTCTCCTCCCCTAGAAACAGTTGATGTTTGTACTGACATCTTCACGTTATCATTGTTGTACCTTCTCTTCTTGAAATCTCCTCCCGACTCGCTCCTTTTATTATCACGACCACGATTACCACCAGAGTGGTTACCTCTTTTGTCTGTATTTTTCCCTCCACGCTGGTTCTCATCGCTCCGATGACTGCTGTCACCAGTATGACCCTGGTTGTGGTCCCTCGGTTGAACATACTCATTATCTCGCTCTAATAATTGAGCCCTGTTTACAATATCTGAATATAAAGAAAATTTATGAGAGATAAGATATTGCCGAATCTCGAGTTTTAAACCTCTCAGAAACATCCTTGTCATTCGTTTCTCATTTTCGACCAAATGAGGTGCAAACCTGGATAACTCTGCAAACTTCGCCTCGTACTGGGACACCGTCATGTTATTTTGTTTCAGTCTAATAAACTCTACCTCCTTCATATGACGAATACTTTCAGGAAAGTACTTGTCATTAAACAGTTTTTGAAATGTTTCCCAGGACATGTTAAGTGCGTCAGACTGGGTACGCTTCACAGACTCCCACCAGTAGTCTGCCTCACCGCGGAACATAAAGGTGGCGAATGGAACCTTCTGTTCCTCCGTGCATCCCAAGATATCGAATATCTTGGTAATTTGCTTGACCCACGTTTCCGCCATGATCGGATCCGGCTTTCCCTTAAATTCTGGTGGTCCCAATTCTTTGAACTGCTTGGCTGTGACAAATCGCGCGTTGTTTTCATTTCCACCCGTATTCTGCACACGAGTCTCCCTCGTCTGACTTTGCATGAACTGTAAAAAGCTCCTAAACATTCCATCATTCATCGTTTGCTCAGTAACGTTGTTTACAGGAGGAATATTACCTTCCTGTTGCACATTCCCCTGGGTGGTGATCAAAGGTGTCTCCACGGTCTGATTTACTCCATTATTAACGTTCTCAGCTGCCATTCTTAAATACTGCCATAAAACAAGGGTTAATAGTCATGTCATATATTATCCCTATACTCTGACCGACCAAATAAACTTAGTCAGGTCATACTAGCGAAAGAATTTCCCGTCTCTCCCCTCCTAGTTCTTGTTTCACATCTTAGTCAGGGATCATATCCCAAAGCTCTGATACCAACTGTGAAGCCCCCAAAATAGGTATACAACATCCATTCTGAGTCGTCAAATACATGGTACAGAAAGCAAACTACAACTTCAATAATACAATTGTCGTGCAAAATACGACAACACATACTGTGAGTTTAAATACAAATATTATCTTCTGGATAATATCCACACTCAAATAAATCCTCATTACAATTATTCAAACACTATTTTACAGAAATAGTGAGGACTGCTAAAACATCTTTCTAGAACCATCACTCCATACCCCGACTAGATCCTGTTATGTTCTCACCTCCTGAGAAGAAAAATGGAACAAAAAGAAAAAGGGTGAGCTCAACTAGCCCAGTAAAGAATATTATGACTAAGATAATATACAAAAAATTATCGTTAGTCTTCAACAGGGAAAAATCTGATAGAATATAATCGACAGCAAGTTTTAGATCAACAACTGCAGCGGAAACAGCAAACCATTAGAAGAGTCAAGTAGAGAAAGAATTCTACTATCTTCTAAGATTTAAAAGTCCATCATCAATATTTTATCCCTGTAACATCAATTAATAATCATCTTTATTCAAATATTCATCTTTGCACTACAGGCCAAAGATATTCATTTGTATCACCTGTCAGTCATGTTCATCTCAACACCTGTTCATCTTTGTACTACAGGCCAAAGATATTCATCAAGTAATCATACATCTTTGCACTACAGGCCAAAGATATTCAGTAATATCATCATTTAGGACTGAGGATGATGAAAAATATCTTAAAGAGAACGAATCCAGTGAGACAGAAGGACAAATATTAGGGATTCGTATAACAGTTTATCCAAGATCAATAATACTTCATAATAATCAATTGTGAAGCAGAATTCAAAAATAAAGATCAAAACATGGATACAATCAAAGATAGTAACCATAATAGACATCTTGGACAAAAAGAGAAAATTCTTATTTTTCGATGAATAGTGCCGTATTCGTGAATAGTATCGTATACGTGAATAATGTCGTATACGTGAATAGTAACCCCTGACACAACAAATTCCAAATTTGATAAAAACTCATATCAATATTTCAGCATAATGATATTGAAGAAAATAATATCATTAAGAAGAAAATAATATCTCTTACCTCAAAATATCAGTACTTCTGGTCGGAATACCGGTATAAAGCTGAAAGAAACTTGTACTGATGAATAGAAACTCTCAAAGTATCTAAATACTCACAAAATACACTCAATAATCTAGAGAGAGAAAGAGAGAAAACGTGTTTCTGGTGTGATTTTCAATTCTAACTTAGCCCTCTATTTATAGGAAAATTTTAGTAGGCTTGACCCGCAACCTGATGGCTTTACCTGCTACTATTTCCACCCACCACATTTGAAATATAATTCAGCACATTTCTTCACCAACCACAAGTGGGGCCCACCAATTCTAGAATTTTTCATCAAAATGATAAACTCTGAAAATTTAACAATTTCTGCACCAGTCATCTTGTAAAATTCATAATAAATCATACGTACATTTTTAACGGTTCAAAATTTGTGGGCATATACTCAACTTATATATGTATAACATATCCAAAAATTACCACGATCCAACGGTCGGATTAAAAATTATAACCCTCGCAAAATATCTCAAAAACCCTGATTTTTAATACCTCCATTCCGATAAAAATATGGATAAAAACCTCAACATTAACTCCTTCATTTTTTAACCACAAAAATATATCCCTCATTTATATCCACATAAAATAAATATTTCCTTATCATATGAATCAATAATTAATTATTCACAAATAATATTACAAAATCACATTTATGACAACCAGGCCGTTCTCAGGAAAGAGGGGGCTTTCCAATAAGGATTTCTCCTTACTGGCGCGCAATTAGATGACCAAACCTCTCCTTAGACAGAACTTTCTAGACATTGCCAATAATGTTATCTAATAATATTATTCAAATAATATGAATTATTGATCTGATAAAGAAAAATACTGTGCAGCAACAATTATTGAAACAACAATAATATAAAATATCAACGCAACAATTATTGAATCAATAAAATAAAATATTGAACAATAATTACTGTAACAATTATTGAGTAGTGCCTTCTTACGTAAGAATCAATAATTGGTGCAATACCGTGTGCTACTGTATTTTAACCACCGGGTATTCCAACAGTATTAACGGTAACAACTACGCCGTTATTTATAAACAACTTATACTTGTCGTTTTCTTCATCCAATCGCTTTTCGTTATGGGGCCCACACAAGGCTGCGCCGTCGTACGAATATTCCCCGACAGCAAGAATATTCCACGACCAAACGAATATTCCCCGACAAAATGAATATTTTATAACCACTTGCTTATTTTGTAAAATTTGCACATTTCACCCATAACCAAAGTATTATATCAAATTAACCCCTTATTATTCACAATAATATTTAGAGAAAATTTTATTTTATTCATTAATAAGTTGGGGTCTTACATTTATAGCCTAAAACCTTTGTGGGAAGGATGTTTAGAAGGTAAGTAGCCATTTGTAGAGCGTGGTGCCAAAAGGAGGGAGGCATAGATGAATGGGCAAGCAGAGTACGGACAATATTATTTATGGATTTTATTTTTCGTTCTGCTTTTCCATTTTGAGGAGAAGTGTGAGAACAAGAAAAACGGAATGGCATGCCATTTTGTTCACAAAATTTATGAAAGGGGCCATTATCGTACTCACGACCATGATCACACTGAAATGATTTTATTTCTCTTTCAAATTGGGTTTTTATGAATGCTCAAAAAGAAAGAAAAATGTTGTGAACCTGTGATTTTTGAGACAAAGAAAAAGTCCACAAAAAATTAGTATAATCATCAAGAAATAATGCATAAT
This sequence comes from Panax notoginseng, assembly GCA_016801055.1. Lineage (NCBI taxonomy): Eukaryota > Viridiplantae > Streptophyta > Magnoliopsida > Apiales > Araliaceae > Panax > Panax notoginseng. Next base: position 5,942,729 of record CM029021.1, on the reverse strand, counting down.
AACGATGGCCGGATGAGCTAAGAATAGGTGACGTCCATAAATCGCTATGAACAATATCAAAAGGCATAGTAGTGAAAGATAAAGAATCATAAAAAGGCAATTTAACAAACTTCTCAAGGGGACAAGATGAACAACGAAAGTTACGGGCTTTATTACAACTAATAAAATTGTTTTTGCTAAGATTACTAAAAATTACATCTCCCGGATGACCTAGACGGGAGTGCCAAATACTAGGAGAAGGATTGTAAAAGCAGAAGGTGCTGAAGATGAAATAGCCCGATTTTTGATGGTGAAAGGGTAGAGCTCTCCCGTGCTCTCACATCTCAGAAGTTTGCTCCCCGTTTGTAGGTCCTTCACAAAAAATCCAAATGGGTCAAATTCAACGAAAACCATATTATCGTTAGTAAATTTACGTACCGAAATATGGTTTTTAATCAGGTTAGGAGCATGTTAAACATTTTTGAGGTGTAATGGTGGATCTGAATTGGTAAGGGAGGTATTACCATAACCATAAATTGGAATCACACTACCGTTACCAACAATTATTCCATTAGTTTTGCTCAAATTAAAATAAGGCGTGAGAATACCTGGATTAGTGGTCATGTGAGACGTCGCTCCAGTGTCCATATACTAATTTTCGTCTGGCTGGTTCAAAGAGAGAGTGTGCATGGCTTGATCAATGTCAGTTGGAGCATAAACACTTGGAGCCGGAGTTGCGGTGTAGAACGATTGAGAAGGGCGAGCACCCAAGACACCCTGCTGCTTTGCCGCCATTGATGGACGGACACCCCAAGGTGCGGTGGGATAAGGACACGATGGGGTGGCCCACGGCTGAGGGACCCACCCGGCCCAAGGTGGGAAATTCCAGGCCTGCTGCTGCTGCTGCTGTGGAGGCCGCTGCTGGTTGCGATTGTCGCCACCACGGCCACCGCGGGTCTGATGGTTGCGGTGGTTGTTTCCACTGCGATTTTTGCCATTGTTCTTCCTACTCTTATTGTGTGAAAACCTGTTCTGACCTGTCTCCTGTTGCTGTCCATTATTGTTCAAATTATCAGTTTTGGAATTCATGAAAAAAGCAGATGTCGAACCTGATTCGAGCTTGGCTCGTTCGGCCTTGGTGGTTTCATCCAGAAGCAACATCGACCGTACTTGAGTGAACGTCGGTAGAGGTTTCATGTTCTAAACCACCGTCACAAAACCGTCATATGCCTCGGTCAAGCCAGTGAGAAGACGCAGCACCATTCTTTGGTCAGAGACCTTGGCGACGACGTTGGCCAACTGATCGGCCAGCACCTTAAGGCGGCGAGTGAACGCCTGTGCATTAGGAAAGTCACGCAAATTAGTGGTTGCGAACTCTGTCTCGAGATGGATGGCCTGAGAAATCTTATTATCCTGGAACAATTCTGCCAAACGGTTCCAAGCATCAGCAGCCGTGTCGTCGGGATCAATGATGGTGTTAAGGAGATCCTCGGAGATGGTTCCATAAATCCATTGACGAACAATGTTGTCAACGCGATCCCAATGAGCCTTTTCGGCCAGAAGTGTAGCCTCGATTTTTGTAGAGGCCGGAGTTGTCGCATTATCAGCGACCGGTGGTGGCACGATGTGCTCGTAGGTGAGCGTGACTTTAGCATGGATTGTGAATAAAGTCTTCCAATTAGTGTATTTGGCAAACTCGTAATCCAGTGTGAGGGGAATGACTGTTTTGATGTTTGTTATGGTGGTGGCGGGATGAAACTTTTCAGCAATTGATGAAAAATAAGAGATGACGATGAAGAAGAAGAAGAAAAGGAAGAGGAAGAGGAAGGAGGAGAGGTTGCTTTTCTATGGCTCTGATACCATGAAAGTAAAAGGAATTCTGTTTGTGTGTATTGCCTTGAACAAGGTTCCTAATATACAACCATGATCAACGTAATTTTAGACTAGGATAATTACAATTACAAGATATTAGTTGCTACAAATTAGGAGAGCCAACTATACAAAAGATATGGTCAATCAATCTAAAAGATAATTATGAAAATTAACTTAAATAAATTTATATTCTATCAGTAACTTCCTGAATTAAATAGTATTAGAAAACAGAAAAATTGAATTGTCATGAAATTGAAGATTTTTAGGATCAAATTCATTTAAAAACAGGATCTGATTTACAATACAACAGCACAATCTCAATCAACAGCTAACGTCGTACTTCATGGGGGCATGGTGGGTATGTTAAAGTACAAATTTTAAAATATATCTAATATTTATACTCCTCTGTTCCACCAAATAAGTTTTACTTTTCTTGCAAATTTATTAAATTTCAAAATTGTTAATATTTTAAACTACTTCAAAAGTATTATCAAGTGCAAAATTTTTGTCTTAAAAATTAAAACATTAAAACTTGAATATTAGAGTTTGGAAAAACTAATAAGGAACTCAAAATTAGATCTTTTTATGGAATCCAAAGATTATTAATTATAAGAAAAATGATATTTTCACATGTAATTTTGATATTTTCACATAACATGAGTATACAGTGAGTCTCACCTTCATATGAGAAGAAACTATATAAAAATATCAAAAATATATGCGAAAACAGCATTCCCCTTAATTATACTCCCTCCGTTCCTAAAAGATTATCGTTTTAGAAGAAAAACATTGTTTCAAAATATTTGTCGTTTACAACTTTCGAGGAGAATAAATTATTTACTTTCTTATATTACCCATACCTTCTCTCATTGTCCCAATAAATTCTCTCCCTTGTATTTATAATTTTTAACTTCCTATAAAGGGGTAGTGATGGAATTTCAAACAAATTTTACTTGGTAAATGATACTGTACTTTCTTAATCCATGTGTAAAAACCTTAAATGATACTCCCTCCGTCCCATATTATCTGCTGTTTTAGCAAAAAAAATTTATCCCACAATATCTGTTTTTTCAAGATTTTAATGCATTTTTTTCCTTTGTTTTCCAAGTTTGTCCCTTTACCCTAATTAATGATAGTCATTACTCTCATTCATGCATTTCCTCTTTTTAAGCATGCATCTTTTTATATTCCTACCAATAAGAATTCATGCGCAGAAAACAAAAAAGTCAATACATAAGGGTATTTTAGTATATTTATCACATATATTGGTATGTGTGTGAAATTTTAGAAAAACAGATAATTTAGGACGGAGAGAGTAATCTTTTAAGAACGGAGATAGTAATAATATTTTCGGCATTCAAGTGATATATAGGTTTCTGCATGTACATCGATTTTGGGACCGTAATCAAGGCAAAAGAAGACCAAACTGCAGATGGGTGTCCCAGAATGATTTGTAGACCTCGGTGCAGGTGGTTTTAACTTGTAATCATAAACCATCATTCATGTTATGGGGATACTAGTGTCTAGTACCATAACTCACTAGTTGATGGACTTGGCCGTTTACTTAATTTCTGCTAACCCTTAACAATTAGCATTACCCAAAAAAGAAATACAATCCCTTGATAAAAAATGAACTTATACTTTTATTTTCCAAAAGATGTATATATATAAATGCACATGCATTTCTAGGGGAGCAAAACAACCCAAAAACTATTTTTTCAACATATCACCACAACCACCACCCCATACTCGGCTGCAACATAGAGAGGAGAGAGAGAGTTAGCATGGAGGCAAGGAAGAAACAAAGAAGAAGGAAGGAAGAAAAACTTGGATCTTGGAGGAAACAAAGAAAAAATCAAGTAAATGTAATACCTAAAACATCTCTGTGTAATTTTCTTGTGAAAGTCTTGAATTTATGTTTATAAAAATGGAATATACATGTATGAGTCTAAATATGTTGGATCATGGTTGAGAACACCATCAATCACAGAGAAATTTCATTGGAGTAAAAGAAAGAACAAAGGAAGCTAAGCTAAATTAGTCTTAAATTTACAAATTCTGACTCGAAATGGTAAATGGCATAATTTTTTGTGTATATTGAATTTTTGAGTGAGGTTTATGTTGTTGGATAGATTTATGAGTTAGCTAAATTTCGGCAGTGGTTTAAGGTTAAAATTTATTTTTGGTTAATTTTCTATCAAAACTCGAACATTTTGATCCTATTTTTGTGCAGACTGCTTTGGACACTTAACTTGCTTGAAAAATTTCAAGCCTCTCGCGTGTGATACCTAGAGGTATAAGGAAGGCCATGTCCAAAAATGAACAAAAGTTGACTTAAGATGAATGAGATATGACCAAAACAAAAGCGAGAAGTTTAAAATTAAAACTACGATAACTTAAGTTGTACAACTCGGATTGGGCTGAAATTTTGGTTGAAAGCTAAAGTAGATGCAGAGTAGATTCTGGCCAAATTAAATTATTTTTGGACATAATCTCGAATATTTTTAAATGTTAATTTTTGGATGAAAAAAAACTAGCCCAAAATAAATACTAAACATACTTGGAAAAATCTAGAAAAATAAAAAATGATTAAGTTACCTAAGAGGGGGCCAGAAGGAAAAATAATAATAAAATGGTTAAAAGGGGTTTAATGAAGAAGATGAGATTTAAAAAATTACGAAAAATAAATTTTAAGGTTGCCGGAAAGCGCATAGAGCAGTTTGCCAATAAATATGCGGTAAAACATGACACGTGGGTTAGAGTAAGGGTAAAATGATCATTTTAACCATAAAATTATAAAAATGAAATTATGTTGGTACTCGAGAATGAATTATGATAACTGAAATTACCGAAATAGAATTATAAAAAGTCATCGGCCGTAACTATTAAAGGTGATAAAACATTTAATTATGTCAATTATTATGAATGATGTAGGAAACCTTTTGGAAATGAAAAACGACGTTGATAAAGGAAGTACCCTTGAATCAGAAAAGTTACATAACCTATCATAAGTTCTTTAAATTTATTGCAAGTTTCCTAGCTTATTCTAGTTGAAGCTTGTATGCCAATTTCCTTAATTTATGCAAATTTATTATTCGATACAAGTTCCTTGTTATATGATGATTTTCTGAGTTATACGTTCCCACACTTATGTACTTCTATAGATTGTTCATTTATTGAACTGTGATTGATCATGTAATTCATGAATTGTTTTGGGTTACTAGTCTTGTGTCTTGTGTTTTGGCTAGACAAAATATATGTGATGATGGAATTGATAATAATTTCTTTGGAGGTAATTGAATCTAATCCAAATTGCATTGGTGCAGATTATAAGTCTAAATGTCTAATACTGAGTGTGAACAACCTTGATTAAGGGAATATATATGTCGGGTAACCGACTTGACGCTTTAAGCGTGAAAGAATAGTTATGCATAACATGTGGTACTGTGACGCCCTCAAAATTAGGTATACATCACCCATCTTGGGTCGTCAGATACATAGTACAGAATACAAATACAACTGATTAATACATCTGTCGTGTACAATACGACAAAACATAAACTGTGAGTTTGAATACAAATATTATCTTCTAGAGAGTATTCATACTCAAAAGGAGTCCTCATTACATTTATTAACACACCATTACATAGAATAGTGAGGACTACTAACTAATACTATCATTCGGACCATCACTCCGTACCCCGACTTGTCCCAGCTACGTTCTCATTTCCTGAAGAGAACAGTGAAAGAAAGGGTGAGCTCAACTAGCCCAGTAAGAAATATTATGACTAAGATAATGCAGAATAAATTATCATTAGCCTTCAACAATGTTAAACTGATAAAATATAATAGACATCAAGTTTAACTGCAGCGGAACAAGCAATCCATTAAAAGAGTCAAGTAGAAAATAAACTCTACTATCTTTTATGATTTAAAAGGTTTTTCAACACTGCGATCGCTGAGACTCAGCTTAATAAAATAATCCACATCATCGAATCACCCCTGCACTACGGCCAAGGATATTCGTATATTCATTAATGGTCATGATCATGCCAACAACTGTCCATCAATGCACTACGGGCCAATGAGGACTTTTACCACATCATTTGTAACATTACGGTCATGATTATACCGAATAATCCCTGGTCATAATCATACCAAGTCCATCTATGCACTACAGGCCACAGATGACTTTCAATATTTTATAAACATGAGGATGATGACAATGATATAAGAATTCAATAAAACAAGTTCAAGAATTAATTTATCCAGGAATTAACAACGTTCAAATTGTCAACATGATACTGCATTGTGGAGTAAAATTCAAGAATGCTTAGAAGAATATTTTCTTGAAAAGATACTGGATGAAACGCAACTATCAAGGATATTCCACAAATTTCATGGAGTATAGAAGTCAAAACTCAACCAACTGAGTACAATAAAGAATGGAATAACAAAAGAAATCACCATGCATGCGATAGACCGCACAGACAGGTTATTCCAACAGAATAATAAATAATGGAACCAAGTCCGGCGTAAACGCACAGACAGGATATTCCGACAGAATAATAAATAATGGAACCAGGTCCGGTGTAAAACACACAGACAGGATATTCCAACAGAATAATAATAAAACGGAACCAGGTCCGGTGTAAAACACACAGACAGGATGTTCCAACAGAATAATAAACGGAACCAGGTCCGGTGTAAAACACACAGACAGGATGTTCCAACAGAATAATAGAAGAATGTCACCAAGTATAGGGTAGACCGCGTATACTGGTTATTCCAACAGAATAATAACAAATGGAATAACAGAAGTTCTCTTCATGAATATAAAAGAAATAATATTCCCTACCATTTTAAAGAAGAGCTGAAGTAAGGAAGTAGTTAAGTAGCAGAATACTCTTCTTCTCTCTCTCTATAGTTTCTCTCTATAGTTTCTCTCTCTAGAGTTCAGTGAATTCGTAAGAAATAATGAAGGAATGAGCTTCTATTTATAGGAAAATGGAATGCATAGTAACTAATCCATGAACGGTCCAGATTGATTACTTTAATCTGATGGTCCATATTTAAAGAAAAATCTTTTAAATAAAATATAATATATTCTATTTATAGAATAACTTTAATAAAGTATTCTGTTTTATATAAAAAGATGTTTCTGTTTTATTACGTTAATAATACGAATAAAACAAAACGTCATTATCGCTAAATAATTCATATTATTAACTGACAATAATGGAATCAAACTGAGTGACTTCTCACATAAGCATTAATAATTAATACCGTGTGCTACTATGCAACCACACGTATTACTGTACTTTTACTACCGAGTAGTTCAACAGTATCAACGGTAAAACTTCCGCCGTTATTTTCATAAAGTATTTTTGTCGTTTTCTCAATCCGACAATAATTCCGTTGTGGGGTCCACCAATAATTGTACCGTCGTACGGATATTCCCCGACAAAAAGAATATTCTCCGACCAATTGAATATAATATGACAACTTGCATACTTTGCAAAATTTATAAATACTACCCATAACTATTATATCAAATCCACACATTAATATAAAAAAAATTATTTCGAGAAAAATTAAATATTTATTCATAAAATCTGGGGTTTCGCAATCTCCCCTCCTTATAGAATTTCGCCCTCGAAATTTACGTACGTACTTGGTATGCCGAACATGTGAGGATACCTTGACTTCACTTCAAATTCTAACTCTTGAGGTATAACCTTTAAGCATCGAATATAATCCTTCTTATCCAAGATGTTAACACGTATCTCCTCATACGTTAAATCTTTCGCTATTTCGTCCGGTTCTAAATTAATAATGCGGTTCGGGTCGTCCACATATTTACGTAACATCGATACGTAAAAAAAAATATTCTGAACACGCAACATACTTGGCGGTAAAACGAGTCTATAGGCCACAGTTCCTACTTCATCGAGGATTTCAAATGGGCCAATTAAATCGAGAGTTGAGATTTCCTCTCTTCGTCGATTCTTGCTTCTAGAATAACGCCCTCTTGAACCTTCTTCTTCACATTTATCAGCTCTTAGTATGTAGCTTGAGCGGCTTTAACTTTATCGATTAAAGTCGATTTTAATCGTATATTCGTTATCTTCACGTGGGTTCGAATATTCACACTTGTAACCGTATACGATCTTCTACACAACGCGTCAGCTACCACGTTCACTTTTCCACGATGTTATTGAATGGTACGATCGTAATCTTCAACAGCTCGAGCCAACGTCTTTGGCGCATAATACGTTCGTTTTAGTTGAAGAAATATTTGAGGGTTTAAGAAATAGGTTTTGTACTGGGGTCAATACAAAATTCAATTTTACGCTCTGGGGTAGGCTAAGAAGTCTTCAAGAATACGTCAAGAAATTTATTAACAATAGAAATATCGTTCAAAACTGTGACCCTCATCCAAGACTTGGATAACACGTCACATTGATACCTATCAACTTGCCATCATCATTTACAACGTCTCCTACGGAAAGTCTAGCTTCGGTGCATTCCACACCAGGAAGTCAACAGCGAAAGGAACGGGGATTTTTACTTATGGCTTGATATGACAATGATTGACTTTAGTGGTTTGGTTACTTTGAATTTGCATAACAGGTTGGTTAGGAATATGAAAGCTAACAACCTTACGAGAAGCATGATGAGTAGTGAACCAATCGTTTCAAAAAAATCACATCAAAGGCAAGTATTTTTAAAGAGATAAGATCGACAGGTAACGTGAAAGTGTTGATTTGAACAAGATTTATAAATAGTAGAGGTAACGAAGGTTTCTCCCAACTGAGTTTAAATAGACATATCAAAGTCTAAGTTCTCCGGAGTTAACTTCAAACATTTAACACAACTAGGTGAAATAAAAGAGTGAGTAGAACCGGTATCTAACACGGTATAGACTTCGCAAGAGTTTATGACTAACATACCCGTGATAATTTTATTCAGGTTCCTCGTCACGAAAAAAAATACTCTCTCTTAAACTACTGGCTTTGGCTTTTCTGGGACGGTCTTTGGTGCCTCCATCCTATCTGAACTTGTCTTCGGTGAACGACAAAATCGGGCTAAATGACCTTCTCTTCCACAATTATAACATGCTTTGGACGGCATCGCGCAGTTTGGACTGATGTGCCCCTCCCCTCCGCATTTGAAACATATGATAGGTGATCGTTCTCCTTCCTTAACGACAGGTGCTGGTGTTGACGTCTTTCCATCATTGTTGAATCTCCTCTTCTTGAAATGCTCATTCTTATTATTTTGGCCCTGATTACCACCGAAGTGGTTACCATTTCTGGCCTGTTGATTCCCTCCACGCTTGTTGTCACCGCTTCGATGACTGCTTTCACTAATATTATCATTTTGCCGGCTGCTCTCTTTTGGCTGCGTTGTCTCGTTATCGCGCTCCACCAACTGAGCCCTATTTACAACATCTGAATACAAACACAATTTATGAGAAACAAGATGTTGACGTATCTCCGGCTTCAAACCTCTTAAAAACATCCGCGTCATTCTTTCTTCATTATCCACCAGGTGGGACGCAAACCGGGATAACTCCGCAAATTTTGCCTCGTACTGCGACACAGTCATATTATTCTGCTCCAATTTGATGAACTCCACCTCCTTCATGTGACGAATACTTTCGGGAAAATATTTGTCGTTAAACAGCTCTTGGAACTTCTCCCAGGACATCTTCAGTGCGGCAGGTTGAGTACGCTTTATCGATTCCCACCAGTAATCTGCCTCTCCTCGCAACATAAAGGCGGCAAAGGGAACCTTTTGCTCCTCGGAGCAACCCAAGACATCAAATATCTTGGTGATCTGCTTTATCCATGTTTCAGCTACAAGTGGTTTGGGTTCTCCCTTAAACTCCGGTGGTCCCAGCTCCTTAAACTGCTTAGCGGTGACCGCCTGAGAGTTTTCAGTATTTCCACCTACGTTGTGGACAGGAGCCGCTTTCACCTGTTGTTGCATGAATTGCATAAAACCTCTAAACATTGCATCATTCATCATCTGGTCAGTGTTGTTGTTTGCATGAGGATTGTCACCTTCCTGATGAACATTATCCTGATTATTGATATGTGGTGAATCAATAATCGCCTGGGTTTCATTGCTATTCTCAACATTCTCAGATGCCATTTTCAGATACTGCCACAAAATAAAAGTTAATTGATATGTCATATATTATCCTTATGTTATGACCGACCAATTAAATACCATGCAAATAAACTTAGGTAGGTCATACTAGCGAAGGAATTCCCCGTCTCTCCCCTCCTAGTTCTATTCTCACATCCTAGCCAGGGATCATATCCCTAAGCTCTGATACCAACTGTGACTCTCATGGTGCTTCAACCACAGCACCTCACAATGGTACCTATCAGTTTGCCACCGCAGAACGGCGTCCCCTACGGAGAGTCTGGCTTCGGTGCATCCCCCATCAACAGGAAGTCACCAGCGAGAGGCTCGGGGCTCTTTACTTATAGCTCTGATACCACCTGTGACGCCCCCAAAATTAGGTATACATCACCCATCTTGGGTCGTCAGATACATAGTACAGAATACAAATACAACTGATTAATACATCTGTCGTGTACAATACGACAAAACATAAACTGTGAGTTTGAATACAAATATTATCTTCTAGAGAGTATTCATACTCAAAAGGAGTCCTCATTACATTTATTAACACACCATTACATAGAATAGTGAGGACTACTAACTAATACTATCATTCGGACCATCACTCCGTACCCCGACTTGTCCCAGCTACGTTCTCATTTCCTGAAGAGAACAGTGAAAGAAAGGGTGAGCTCAACTAGCCCAGTAAGAAATATTATGACTAAGATAATGCAGAATAAATTATCATTAGCCTTCAACAATGTTAAACTGATAAAATATAATAGACATCAAGTTTAACTGCAGCGGAACAAGCAATCCATTAAAAGAGTCAAGTAGAAAATAAACTCTACTATCTTTTATGATTTAAAAGGTTTTTCAACACTGCGATCGCTGAGACTCAGCTTAATAAAATAATCCACATCATCGAATCACCCCTGCACTACGGCCAAGGATATTCGTATATTCATTAATGGTCATGATCATGCCAACAACTGTCCATCAATGCACTACGGGCCAATGAGGACTTTTACCACATCATTTGTAACATTACGGTCATGATTATACCGAATAATCCCTGGTCATAATCATACCAAGTCCATCTATGCACTACAGGCCACAGATGACTTTCAATATTTTATAAACATGAGGATGATGACAATGATATAAGAATTCAATAAAACAAGTTCAAGAATTAATTTATCCAGGAATTAACAACGTTCAAATTGTCAACATGATACTGCATTGTGGAGTAAAATTCAAGAATGCTTAGAAGAATATTTTCTTGAAAAGATACTGGATGAAACGCAACTATCAAGGATATTCCACAAATTTCATGGAGTATAGAAGTCAAAACTCAACCAACTGAGTACAATAAAGAATGGAATAACAAAAGAAATCACCATGCATGCGATAGACCGCACAGACAGGTTATTCCAACAGAATAATAAATAATGGAACCAAGTCCGGCGTAAACGCACAGACAGGATATTCCGACAGAATAATAAATAATGGAATCAGGTCCGGTGTAAAACACACAGACAGGATATTCCAACAGAATAATAATAAAACGGAACCAGGTCCGGTGTAAAACACACAGACAGGATGTTCCAACAGAATAATAAACGGAACCAGGTCCGGTGTAAAACACACAGACAGGATGTTCCAACAGAATAATAGAAGAATGTCACCAAGTATAGGGTAGACCGCGTATACTGGTTATTCCAACAGAATAATAACAAATGGAATAACAGAAGTTCTCTTCATGAATATAAAAGAAATAATATTCCCTACCGTTTTAAAGAAGAGCTGAAGTAAGGAAGTAGTTAAGTAGCAGAATACTCTTCTTCTCTCTCTCTATAGTTTCTCTCTATAGTTTCTCTCTCTAGAGTTCAGTGAATTCGTAAGAAATAATGAAGGAATGAGTTTCTATTTATAGGAAAATGGAATGCATAGTAACTAATCCATGAACGGTCCAGATTGATTACTTTAATCTGATGGTCCATATTTAAAGAAAAATCTTTTAAATAAAATATAATATATTCTATTTATAGAATAACTTTAATAAAGTATTCTGTTTTATATAAAAAGATGTTTCTGTTTTATTACGTTAATAATACGAATAAAACAAAACGTCATTATCGCTAAATAATTCATATTATTAACTGACAATAATGGAATCAAACTGAGTGACTTCTCACATAAGCATTAATAATTAATACCGTGTGCTACTATGCAACCACACGTATTACTGTACTTTTACTACCGAGTAGTTCAACAGTATCAACGGTAAAACTTCCGCCGTTATTTTCATAAAGTATTTTTGTCGTTTTCTCAATCCGACAATAATTCCGTTGTGGGGTCCACCAATAATTGTACCGTCGTACGGATATTCCCCGACAAAAAGAATATTCTCCGACCAATTGAATATAATATGACAACTTGCATACTTTGCAAAATTTATAAATACTACCCATAACTATTATATCAAATCCACACATTAATATAAAAAAAATTATTTCGAGAAAAATTAAATATTTATTCATAAAATCTGGGGTTTCACAGGTACGATAGGTTGATCCCATATGGTACTAGTAAAGATTTAGGGATGTTATTGTTCTGATCACCTAATAATACCCTAGTGAAAAGTTTTTCAGTTTATGTGATAGCTAAACGTTGTAAAGAGTTTGCAATCTTTGTGATCGTTAAACGTCATGTAAAGAGTTCATGGTCTCTACAACCACTCTGTTAGCTCTCTAAAATATTGAGATTCTCACGAATAAATATGTGATAAGATTTCATTGACATTAAAATTTAAAGCTAAATGTTTTCTGATATTATGTTGTGAAAGTATTACAGAAATCTTAAGATTTTTTCTAAATCATCAATTTTAAAATTATCTGTTCATACTCGAGCTTTTGATTCTAAATTTTTTAAAACTTGTTGAATAAATTTGTTGTTCACTCTTGCAAAAATCTTATATATTTTGCCGTTAGAGTTGAAGTACCCGAAGGGTCAGAGAAGAGAAAGCTAAAGAAAGAATAAAGGATTATAATGTAATAGAATGATATTATGTTATAATATTGAGATTGTATTATTATTTGTAATTTATTTGTAATAGTGAAGTGAGGTTGAGAGAACTTGAGAAGAATGTATAAGACATTTATAATTATTGTTTTGTCTTTTGAGTTATGTTATTAGATAGATGTAATGAATGAGATGAATAGTGAACACTAGATCTGTTGTACAAGCACATGAATTTGGGGGCGTCACACGGACAGTCTCAACTCTACTAAATTTGACTCGAACTCATCACACGAGTTTAGTTTGAATAAACTCCTTTGCCCGTTTAACTCATTCAAGTTTTACAAGTAAATATTTGTAATTTGTGGTGTTTTTTATTTTATAAATTACAATTTGACAATTATATGTATTAAAATGAAATGAATCCATATCACTTTTAAATTCAAAAATTGTGGTTAAATGGATTAAAAAGTTAAAATCTTCTCTCTCTCTTTTTTTTAATATAATGGGGGAGTATTATATTTTGAGGTTAAAAGAGCATAACATGACTTTAGAAAAAGTGTATTTTGAAATATTGTGAAAAAGCAATTGTCGGCCTGATTATTAGTTTTCGGCCATAATCACTTAAAAATCAGTCATAAAAAATTGAAACAAATTGTCCTAAATTGTGGGCCTAATAAGAAACAAATTCGATTTACAAAGGCCCAAGTCGATTCATCCCAACTTTCTAATGGTGTCTAGTAAGACCCGTATGCTTGCCAGGCATAGAAATCGAAGACAGAAAATCTCGAGCTGAAGAAGCGGCAGCACCACCACCACCGGCCACTGGGAGACAAAAATGGACGTGACAATGGCGGAACCAGGTGAAATATTGCCGGAGCGCAAGATAGACAATTCGGTGTATGATATGTTGCAAAAGAGCAAGCTTTCTGTTGAGGAAATCGTCGCCAAGATGCTGTCTATTAAGAAAGAAGGCCACTCCAAATCTCAACTCCGTGAACTCGTTACTAACATGTTCCTCAATTTCGTTTCTCTCCGTCAGGTTCCTCTTCTCTCTCTATCGTTCACACACAACACACTAATGTCACATTTTTGAAACTTCAGTTCGTCTTTTTTCTTCAATTAGGGCTATATTTTATGTAGGGTTCGTGTCTGTATAAGTGTATATGACATGTATGCTTGAATTACTATAGTTTATTTGGAAATTAGTTTAGGGCATTCTGTTTGGCCTATAAATCTGTAATTTTTGATTGGAAAAACGATTTAGTGATGTTTCCATGCTGCCATTGAGGAAATAGGTGAAATTCTCTGGGTGAAGAGTACAACTCTAAGTCCGTATATTATTATTTTGGCTTTAAATTGTTATTACTTGGTTAAAGTCGTAGTTTTATTAGTTTTTCTAGCTATGTAAGTGTAATCTTGTAATTTCAATTAAGTTGAATTATTCCAGGAAAGGTTTGTGCTTTGGGTTGTGTGCGACGCTGCTATGATTGCAATGTCACGGATTCTTTGCAAGGGTGAAGCATACTTGGTCTTCCACTTCACTCGCTGAAGCTCTTACTCCTATTATATTTTATTGGAAGTAAATTTGACAAATTAGAATGTTAGTCCATAGACAAAGAACACTAATTATGGACATCCCGGAAAGGAAAAGCGAGATTTTTTCTATATTGTTACTGGTCTCTAATAAACTCTTGCTCCGCTATGCATTCCCCATCTAATCCCATGGAATGATGTTTCTCATCTTTTTCCAAGAGGGTACCAATTATGTTATGTTCTTTGACATTTCCTTTTATCAACCTTCCTGATATCAAAAATGCAGGCTGATGATTCATGACCACAACTGAATCCTGAGATTTATGACATCTTCTTTGTTCCATTTTTAGGCAAGTCTGAAGTATATCAACTAGTTATGCTTAGAAAACTCATTTGGCTTAAACAATCTCTTGCAGGCAAACCGTTCCATCTTGATCCAAGAAGATCATGTGAAACAAGAGACAGAGCATGCAAAAGCACCTGTAGACTTCACAACCCTGCAGCTCCAGAATTTGATGTACGAGAAAAATCACTATGTGAAAGCAATAAAGGCTTGCAAAGACTTCAAGTCTAAATATCCTGATATTGAACTTGTGCCTGAGGAAGAGTTTTTCAGAGATGCTCCGGAAGATGTTAAAAATTCTGTAATCTCGAATGACAGTGCACAAAACTTGATGCTTAAGAGGCTCAATTTTGAGCTATTCCAGGTAAATAGTTTTTATTCTGTATATTTTTTGGGGGGTATAATTATGTGTACTTAGACATCTCTAATATTGCCATTAGTGTAATGGAGTATATACATGTTCCTATGCCTAACGAAAAATTTATCCAGTAGACATTATTTATTTTTCTCAATACTAGACTTTAAAGACTAAAATTTGTTATTAGAAAAGAAAAAGAGAAACAAATGGAATTTGTACAAGAGCAGGAGCACCTAAAAGTATCAATTATTAATATATGTAATTGTAACTTTTATATTGTTATCAAATTCTACCTAAAGTAAAATATAAAACTTTGAATGGTGTACATATTTATATATTTAATAATTTGTTTAAACTTTAATCTATGAAGTTTTGAACACAAATATAAATGTAATTCTTAAATATATTATGTTTGAAATTTAAATATTCTTAACTATAGTTTCAATTTGTGTTAAGATGTCTAATCCTGTGCTTTAGGAGGTTTTTTCTACAAATTCCTTCAGAAGTTAGTGAAGTTGCAAACGACATTATTCTTCTAGCATTAGACTAGATTTCTGTGTGATCTCCTCAGGGGCATTTGACATGCAGAGCCAATTAATTAGAATTGCCAGAATTGTCATGACATTGATAGAAGCATCATGTGTGCATTGGTGTATAAGGATCTAAAGGAGTATCCTTGATAGTGAAAGTGTACATTGTGCAATGGTAACTTATGCTTGCTATTTTAATTCTCTAATATTTTGCTCCACGAATGCTGGTAGTTGTATGTACATGGAGCAGAATGTATGTGATGTGTAGAAAGTTACTCGTCTTCATTATGTGTTTGCTGCAAATGTGTGTATTCTCTAAAGATGAGTTGACCTCATAACTCAGTTTTCTTCTTCCAATCCTTTTTGGTAATTGTTATATTACTAGCTCTGGACCAGAATTGAGAAGTCTTGTGGTTTTCCTGTACCAGCGGAAAGAATTATGCAAACTTCATGAGAAACTGGAACAAGAAAAGAAAATCCTTATCGAGACCATTGCCAACAGGAAGAAGTTTTTATCAAGCCTTCCTTCACACCTCAAGTCTCTAAAGAAAGCATCGTTGCCGGTGCAGAACCAACTAGGAGTTCTGCATACGAAGAAACTAAAGCAGAAACACTTGGCAGAGTTGCTTCCACCTCCACTATATGTGATAAATTCACAGTTGGTGGCACAAAAGGAAGCATTTGGAGAAAACATTGATCTGGAGATCGTGGGGAGTGTGAAGGATGCTCATACTTTTGCACGCCAGCAAGCAAATAAAGACACTGGTAATTGAATGTTACTTATGATTTATATGTTATATTTTGATAACTATGCTGTGTATGCTATTATTTGAGTGGTAGGTTTAGTTTCGATGTTCTGTAAATGGTGTCAGAGAATTAGTTTGCTCTGTTATCACTGAGCAGCAGCATCTGGTTTTAATTTTGAGACTACAGTTTTGGAATAATTTGGAACTTGGAAATATGCCTGTCCATATGTGTGTTTATATGCTTGTGCTGATTTGTTATTTCTTTTCTTTCTTCAAGTTGGTTTTGATAGACATTTGTAAGCATTTCCTCAGTAAACATTTGGTAAGCACTTATGCCGTGTTCGCTCACTATTTGGGTGCATATTCAATTATTATCTTTTGCCCTAAATTTTTTCGTAGAGTTTTGTGCTACTATATTTGAGAAATATTCTCAAAACAACTCAAGTGAAATTGTGTAAAAATAGAAAAGTATTTTGTCTATGTACAAATGTGTAACAATTGTCATTTAGTTAATTCCTCATCATTATAGACTTATTAATTCATATTCCATGGAAACACCATCTGAACAAGCCTAATCATTTGACTTAGGGATATTCATTAATATCTGATCCAATCAACTTAGTATGGATGGTTTGTTTAGTGGAATAACTGGGGTTGATTGATCTGCGTTCTGGGCAACCATTTCCTTGAGCATTCAGATAGAAACCTAACAAAGAATCCATAGTCCATGCACATCAAATCAACCATGTTTCAAACTGAATACTGATACAACTTTCACTGTTGGACAATTAAAGAATAGCAGGGTGGTATTTGGTTTGGTTACTGCTTATAGGGGTGGCCCCGTTAAAAGCTAGTTCACTAGTTGGTTGGTTGTTCCCAATTGCTTTTGCATACTGTTATTGTTTTCTGCTTTGTACCCTGTTGTTGCACTTTTTGTTGCTACTCTCCTTAAAACCCATTGAAGGGGGGGGGGATTGCTATTTATGTTGTTTAGAAGATTGTTTTTTATTTATTTTTTATTTATATATATTTATTAACTGGCACAGGCATATCTACCAACCTAGAGAATTCGAAGTTGGAGGATGATGTTCCTGATGAGGAAGATGATGGACAGAGGAGGAGGAAGCGACCAAAGAAAGTTCCAGGCAAGGAGAGTCTAGATCCAGCAGGAATATATCAAGCTCATCCGCTAAAATTAATCCTCCATATACACGATGATGAAGCTTCTGATCCCAAATCTATGAAACTTATCACATTGAAGTTTGAATACTTACTGAAGCTGAATGTTGTGAGTGTTGGGATTGAAGGGTCTAATGAAGGTCCCAAGAATAACATTTTATGCAACTTGTTTCCTGATGATACTGGCCTTGAGCTTCCTCACCAGGTGATTCTTAGTTCACGTATCTTACAGGTGATTTTCATGCAGATCTCCTTTTCATTTTCCTTACTGTGGTAATATTTTCTGTATGTTTTGCAGTCAGCCAAACTCTGCATTGGCAATGCCGTTGTATTTGATGAAAGGAGAACTTCACGTCCATACAAATGGGTACAACATTTGGCAGGAATTGATTTTTTGCCAGAGGTGTCACCATTGCTTTCAGGTTGCGAGGTCCCAATCAGTGAAGCTGCCAAACATTCCGCCATTATATCTGGTCTGTCAGTGTATCGCCAGCAGAATCGAATAGAGACAGTTGTGCAAAGGATTCGTGCTAGGAAAAAGGCTCAGCTGGCTCTTGTGTGAGTCACTACACTGTATGTTTTAGGTCATGGATCTTTAGAAATGGGGAGCTACAATGAGGCAGATAAAACAATGTAGTTAAATCAAATTTTTTGGCTTCTATGGTTTTGTTCAAGTTGGCTGGAGCCTTGATTGAGGTTTATAAAATAGATGGCTGCTTTGTGCTTGCATTGGATTTTTATAAGTTTTGCTTTATTCGGATCATATTGTGCGCATGTATGTCTGGATTCTCATGTTTAGAAATCAGTATCTTTTTCTTATATTAATTATTTCAGCATGGGCACTCATAATATTCTGTTGGTCTTTCATGAGGTATTTCTTCATTTCACAACTTGGGAATGCATATTGAAAACTTGGAAATCTTTGGTTGGCTTACAGGGAACAGCTTGACTCGCTAATGAAGCTTAAGTGGCCTACTGTGACTTGTAACAGCGTTCCATGGGCTTTGCATACTCCCCTTTGCAGTTTGCATAGTTGGTCACACATGGGATCCTTGCCTAATTTAGCTTCATCTTTGACTGTCAGTGAATCTGACCAGGTTAAGATTCCTCCAGAGATTGATATGGAGGGAAGAACTGATACTTCGAAGGAAGAGGTAGAAAATCTAAGGGAAGATGGGGAGCTTCCGTCTTTGATTACAGTTGCAACTGTTGAAA
Source organism: Panax notoginseng (assembly GCA_016801055.1). Lineage (NCBI taxonomy): Eukaryota > Viridiplantae > Streptophyta > Magnoliopsida > Apiales > Araliaceae > Panax > Panax notoginseng. The sequence continues at coordinate 5,923,811 of CM029021.1, read as the reverse complement.
ATGATGTTAAACGCACACCCTCAAAAGGATCTGATCATCAGCACTCCAGACGTCTGGCCTTGATTTCCAAGAGTGTGGTATCTCCAATCAGCAAAGGAAAATCATTGAGTTTTAGAAAGAATGATGAAGATTTAGATCTCATGCTAGATTCGGGTAGTGAGCTGGATGAGCCAATACAAATTGAGCAGGAGACCGAAAGTACACCCAGGATGGGAGGAGTTGAGGTTGTAGATTACTCATGGGTAGATTGTGGAGTCCAGGAATATCATCTTGTTTTGAACAGAATAATGGATATTGGTGATAGGAACATGAAGTTAAAAGCCAAGGTAGATTACATTTGCTTTGGTTCCTTTCCATTTTGATTTTAATAGAATCTTTCCTATTTCATTGTTGACCAATTAATGATTCAATTAATGGCAGGTTAAGATCTTCATGGAGTATCCTCTTAGACCTCCGCTTTTTTCCCTGAGTCTTTCAGTTGCATCGCTCGGAGCAAACCATATAGAGGCTGATGATTCTGAGTGGTTCAATGAACTTCGTGCCATGGAAGCAGAGGTAAGCAGTTGAGAATTTTGTGATCCTAGGTAATAGCTATAGATTTTGGAATCAGAAAACCATAGTTTTTTACTGTTTTGTCAACATATATTTCATGCACCGAATTTTACTATCGTAACCTTCCTCTTAACGATGAATTTGAATGCCCCCCCTTTTTTTTTCTTGCAATATCATGAAACCACCATACTTGTACTTGAGATATTTCTGCGAATTTAAGTACTGCAGACTTGACGTCATTCTTATTGGGGAAACCACACAATTTTTCGTCTGTTAGTTCCTTGGTTTTTTGGCAGTAATTTAGAATTTCTCAAAATTCATAGTATTTCTTGAACTTTAGCTGCTTTTAATGATATCCATATGTGATTTACAGGTCAACATTCATATAATTAAGATGATACCATCAGATGAAGAGAAGTTAATTTTAGGCCATCAAGTGTGTTTCCTTGCTATGCTCTTTGACTTTTACATGGACGAGGGATCCGGATCTCTCAAAAGGAAAAGGAGAAAGAGTACGTCGGTTGTTGATGTTGGGTTGTGCAAACCTATTAATGGTAGGCTAATTGCCAGAACTTTCAGAGGGAGGGATCATAGGAAAATGATATCCTGGAAGAGTAATGGTTGCACCCCTGGCTATCCTTGTTAGAAATATTATTATTAAGTGTGGTATGAATTGCTTGCTCCTTTACGTATTGGATCTGCACGATAGAATGGAACACTAAGGTCTACGGCAAAGCCAAATATTTATATGAATTATATAGTAGCTCTGCTCTCTAGTGTCTAAAATTACCAATTTGTCTTGCAAGAATATTCTCGACATATTTATTATATTTATAATTTGTTTCAAGACTAAATCTCCTTTGCATTTGCCATTTCTGTTGATTATACATGTATATACCTTATGCCCATTACATAATATTTTACCCTTGTTCAAGAATTAGAAGATGATGGTTTCTTTTCTTCTTGAAAAACTTGTATAATAATATCACCATTTAAACTTGTATAATGATTTAATAATATCATTATTAAATTAATTAATTGAAATATATAGTGTAGGTTTTCTTTCTTAAATATTATTATAATTAATTTAATTTAGTGCAAAAATTTATTAGGAATTAGTATTCTAATTAAACTCAAATATCACTATTTGATTAGTGTTATTAGGTATTTATGGGCAAAAATAATTATTAAATTATGCATTGTTTATGTCTGACAAATTATTAAAACTATTATTCAAACTAGTCCGTGCATTACACGGATTATCAACTAGTATTCATAAAGGGACAAATATGAAAATTGAGACTTGTATTCCCTTCATCCTAAATTATCGTCTCTTTTAGAGAATTTTTATTGTACCAAAATAATTATATTTTGCTCTTTCTTAGACTATTAAAGTGGTTATATTATAAATTCACTCTTTTTATTTATTATTTCTCATAAATGTATAATTCCCAAATATGGAGAAAATAAAAGTTTTTACTGCATAAAAATGTTTAGCTTATTTCTACCAGAGGATAATTTATTGTGCAACAATTCCAAAAGGCTCAAGTTCCAAAAACACAATTATGTGGGTATTAAGTTTTGATGAGTAATTTTAAGTATGGGTATAATTGTACTTTTGATAATAAAATTGGCATAATAATTGTATTTCTTAAGAAGTGTGTTGGTGGTTAAAAATGTAAATAATAATTTGGAATGGAGGCCTGGAGGGAGTATTAATTATGAAATAATGACATTCCTAATACTAAATTGGGAGGGAGGGAGGGAGGGAGGGAGGGAGTACATATGTAATGTTTTTATATACGGCCCTTGATCAAAGCAAAAAAATTAATGTTATGCAGGTTACTTCTTTATTCATACTTGGGGAAAATATAATCTTCCTTTGAAAGTACTAGTAATCTACTAATCTTTGGTTCCTTTAAATTGTTATAATATGAGAGGAAGAAGAAACTAATCACATTCTCACAAACAAATAATAAAAGCAAAAATGTAACCAAGAAAAACATCAACTATTAATAGTATATACTGCAAAAAAGAATTCCTCACCTCAAGAAGACATGAACTCCGAAAAGTATGGAGCTAAATGTTTTCTGCTGACATATTATAATAAATATGACACCTAATCTACAGTATATACATTTTCTTCCCTTCCTCAGACCCATAAACATGATGTCTTCAAAGAAGCAAATAAAGATTATAGCTGGAAAGATAAATTTTACACCAAATTCAAACTCTCATGTCCTAAACTACAATATATTTATTCTTCACCATGGACCGGTCTGCGTTCTTCTTAAACAGCGTCTTTTAGCTCCTTCTTGTTGGTCCATCGTCTCCAAAACCTATGTTTACCAAATCCAACAATCAAATCAACATCACTTTAGAGAGGACGTTTTCTCATGGTGGCAATTAAAAGAAACACTATTAATTCCACACATCTTTCCTAACCAATATCTGCAAAACTAAATAACTAATACATAATTAATCCTGGAAAGGCCAACCGAGAAATTGAAACAACAAAAAGAGAAAGAAAGATGGTGAGGTCACATTGATAGCAATATTCAGATTCTAAGGCTTTGGGAGGACGTACCATTAATCTTCATTGCATAGTAGGCTTGCTACTTGGTGAAAACCTAAAGAAAATCTCGACATTTGTGAACTCGGTTCCTAAAACGTTATGAAGCAGATTCCGAACAGAAAGAGGAAAAAAAAAACTAGAATACCAAGTTCTATTACAAACTGCTCGATAATGTTTAATGGATGCAAGTAAAACCACACTATCCTAGTCTAACAACTTCGCTGTTGCCTCTAGCGTCTAAGGCTTCTTCATAAAGAGATGATTCAAAATAAAATAAAACATAAATATTACCTGGAAAATAATAAGGATGAAACTTAGGCATTTGGTAACAGTTCTATTCTTGTGTGATAGAAGTGTAATGAAGAGTTTCTGGCTGATGGTTAACGGATGAATATATTAATCTATACAAAATAGTTATTTATTAATGCCGTATCAAATGAATAGATTATGTTGCATATTAATTTATTAGTATGCAAATTTAGTAGATTGAGATAGAGTAAATGTAAATGTAAACCCTAGAACCTGAATAGATACTTTAGAATACCAAGTTACAGGAGATGTAGGAGTACATATTGAAAGTGGAAATGGACAACTTAGTGTATTTGCATTTTTGGTCATTCACAAGAAAGGAATACCAACGAAAGTCCTATTTACGAAACTAGAACAACATTCAGTGAAAAGTTGTGGTGCCGTTTTGGTGGTGGTAAAGGAAAGATAATGAAGACATAAGACCTGCTATAAAAAAGGTTTCGATGGATTTGTTTCAAGTGTTAATAAAATCGACTCTCTCTCTCTCTCTCTCTCTCTCTGCGATTGTATTTGCGTGCACATGCGTGTCTGTTCACACTCTACGTGGATGGCTGGTAGGGGCAGATCCAGCCTCTTAATTCAGTGGGGTCAATTTTATTTTTTTTTAAAAAAACCTTAAAGAATAAAATTTAATAACATGAAACACAACTAAATAATTCTTAAATATTATTTATAATAACATTTTTTGAAGTTTCATTGCTTAAAATTGTTGCATATTAACCTCATTTTTAATAGTTTCAAAAATATCACGTTCAATGTAAGTTAATAAACAGTCATTCATCTCCCATTTAGTTACAGAGTTCATTCTTCATGATATTCATAGCTGAAAATGTCATTTTAACAGTTACAGTAGCAACGAGCAAAAGTAGAGTCAACTTTAACAACAAATAGACTTTGAGAATACACATCATCTTTCCTTTTCCTAATTTATTCATATCAATTAAAATGTATCCATATCAAAATTTTAGCGTATTCATATTAACTTTAAACTTGAAAATATCACAACTTAATATCAAAATTGATTCTCTATTTGGAACGGAGATACCAAATTACTCCATCAAGCATTAGAGAAGGAAAAAAATCTAAATTTATTTATATACTATCTCTCCCTAAAATTTGTATAAAGAAAAAGAAAATTTATAAGAGTGAGATGGTGAATGATATTTTTTTAAATAGAAATAATGAGTAAATAGTAAAAGAGAGAAAGTGACACGATAGGAAATAAATGTTAGATAAAATATGTATAAAAATTAAAGAGAGACTGGATAAAAAAATTTAAATTAAATATAACAAAATTTTAGAGAAGAAATTAATTTAGGGGATGCTACATTCAATATTTATTGTTGTTAAATGTTGGGGAAAAAATACAGAAATCAAATATATTGTAACTGTTAAAAAGAGTACAATTTTTTTTAAAAGAAAAAACAAAAGAGTACAATTATTTATTAGTTATACGCAAGAGAAAAAATAAGACCGGATAATTTAACGAAAATGTATAGTTGATATTTGATACTTTAATGTGACACAGTGGAAGTATACAACACATGCACTCAATTTTTTTTGGTAAATTTATTTGTATATTAATTTGCAAATTAAAGATAAGACATTGTAATTCAATACATTAATCCCGACTCCCGTGAGACTAAAAACCCCTAGATAATCTAAGAAATTAATTCCTAACCTATAATAAATAGCATCACATCCCGAGGCTAGGAATAGAAAAACACAGCCAAACAAGTCATAAGCCCAAAAGCTCCTAGACTATGCCTATGTGCAGCTGGAAAATTCAAAACAGGATCAGCAAATATGAACACATCCCAAGACAGGACCATGACACCAGAAAATTCAGTGGCCCCAAGCATGAATCCGCCCCTGAATTGGCTGGGTTAGAAGAAAGGGATTTTTTCTATTGTCCAGTCCACAAGTTCATGTTACTACTTACAAACACATTTTTTTTTGATAGAAGACTTGTTCTTATAGCATTTGAGGGCCTGAATTGTATGAAGCTTTTTCTGGTGCAGCAACTGTTCTCAACAGTTGCTATACAAGATTGGTATCATACTAGGAAATCTAGAAATTAAGTATCTTTAGATAAAGTCATCGTTATCCAAATAAATCAAGACAAATTTCCTAATACAAAAATAAAAAATAAATCAAGACAAATTAATGTAGTCATGCAGTAAAAAAATAGTGCATCAGCATTTCAAATCATACACAATACAGAAGCACTTTGTCAACAGTTTTTATTTATTTTCCCTTTACTAATTGTTTTCTATATACTATATTTATATTCTAGGTCAAAAAAAAACTTCCAACTGGGAGTTGGTGCGAAAAAAAGAAGCAGAATATTTGTTCCTTATGTATCAATGTTGTGTTGACCGGCCATCAAAATAATGGAAAAAATATAACGCAGAAGAATAAATATCACCAAAAAGTGACGAACAGAAAATTTAGGTTACCTGATTCTTCTGCATTTCCATTATTTCTGCCTGCAGCAATTAAAGTCAAGTTAACCGTACAGTTCATACGTCAAGAATGGGCTAGACGGGCATTCCCAAATTCACAGGCATTGCATAAATACATACCTGTTTCTTCCGCAATTCTTCGTTTTCCGCTTTCAGCTTAGCAACTTCTGCTTCCAGTTCCATTGTATAGGCCTGAGAGAGCCCAAAAAAGGGGGGAATTAGTGAAAATGTTAAACTCATGTTCTCAAACAACACATTATCAGCAGTATTCTTAGATTTGGAAGATGGTTGTTTCTAAATGCCATTCCCAATGTAATGTTTATAAACTAATGCCATCAAGCGGAAGCTTATATTAAATGTTTATACGGATTTAGGATAGCTCAAAATTATTATACTCATAAAAGCGTATACATTCCATTACCTTGCAGTATAGAGATCCTTTTAACTTCTCATATTATTTCATCTCTTGGCATATCAAATTGCTATCTTATTACCATTCTGCATCATAGATAACCAATCCTTGATGAAGTTTAGGATGCAACATGTCTACGGATGATATAAGCAGAATTTAATGACCGTCAAATAAGGAGATGAAACCTTCACTATTTCTTTGGCATTTTCGAGTAAATTTTCATTGCTTTTACATTTTTATCTTTCTTTTTCGCAGAAAGAGGCAAATATGTGATCTCTACTTGGAGCACTAAAAGATGAGGAAATTGTTATTGGTGAAGTCTGATCCAAACCTTTAATTCAGAGGTGACTGTAAAGCTATCCACTACAGGAACGAGCCCTCACAGACGTAATCATTGTTTGATTGCCACTACGAATAATTTAGCGGGGGTCCGAGGGCAGTGTCCCGACCCTAATCTAGTGGGGTAGTTTTATACTTTCGGGTGAACTAGGGTTACTTATATTCGTTATATAAGGAGGGGATCTTGCAATTATATTATGTACAAATTTTCTAAGAGTAGTCAAACTGTCAGCCGCCGACCGTGAACTAACCCAAACGTTTTCGCTGCGTTGTTATTCTCTAACAGACATTTGCCATGAAACTTATCTAAAGTTGATTTCTGTCAACACTGAGGGTGTTAAAATGACGTTTTGCATTTGTAGTGAAATTCATATCAAAATACAGCGTGTTACCATTTTGTCAAAGATGAACTAACTCCTATATACACTAAAGAATACTATGTTCAATAACACTTTTTATTTATTTATTATTTTATGATATTATTCAGGAATTCCACATTTACTAGTAGAGGTTTGTTACTTCTATGTGAAGGTTTCCCCTGGCGTGTCTCAAATTAAAGGGTCCCATGCCTCATCTGACTACAGATTATATAGCCACGAAAAGTAATTCCAAAAAAGATATAAAGATGATATGGTCAGCTGATTTTTTAACATCTGAATCAGGTTGCTTTTGAGGGGATTTTGGAATGATAATCTCTACTTATCATACACTACATATGCTAATGTGAAAGGCAAGAAAGACAAGTTACATAGATTCTGTTTGGACATACAGGAAGATTGTTAGGTCTACTACCCACTTTGATCTCCGAATTGAGGATCTATTGAGCGTTATTAGCAGTGACGATCTCAATTTAGTATATACTAAACTTGTTACACATTAATGCTTGGATTTTGTATTTCATTTTATTTTATTGATAGGACAGATCATTGTTTGGATATACTACACATGATCAAATTTAATTAGTGGCAGGATCGATGCTCAAAGAACAAAGAAGTCCCTACATTAAATGGCAGGCAGCCAGGCACATTTAGAGGGATGAATAGCTTTACGAGCCTGTCAGAATTATTGATTGATCTGTCATTTACTATGTGAAATGCAATGCAGTTTTTCATCTTGTGCGAGATATTTAAATTAGCATCAAGTTGATAAACCTTAACTCAGTTGAGATGTAAAACTGCCTTTGGGAAGTCAAAAGTTAAATTGACATAAAATTTTAGAAGATGAATGAGCAATCTAAGTCAAGTAAAGAGGTTGTCAATAAGAGGAAGCTCATGTTTCTCGAGTCAGTAATCCTTATCTCTTAGAGGACAAATTCTATAATTTATTCTGCTAGGAGGGGAAGACAGACTGTGAGTAGGCAACAAGCCTTTTTTCCCGTCTCTAGTGATACACTTGTCCGGAAAGAGAAAGACAGTATTATATGGGATAGATGAACTGAAATGATTTACGTTCCAAGTAATTATATGCCGTCATTGTTAATCACTTGATTTTTTCAATATCTAGGACGTGAGAAGTCAAATGTTTGTTATATCCAAAAAATGATAAGAAATACGAGCTATTATTACTATACATGCATTCAACAACAAATTGCTGATATTAATAAAAATGAAGGTCAATGTATATAATATTTCAAGAAATTCACCTGCTTACGAGCTCGTGATCTTGCAGCAGATTCTCTATTCTTTATCATTCTCCTCTGCCTCCTCTCAACAACCTTCTCCACAGCACTGCATTTCCTTCCCCGTAAACCACCATTAAACATGTAAGGAATTGGAGACACAGAAGATGTATCTCCGTTACTCTTTCCAAGCCCATCAGATGAAACTGCTGGAGATCCCGTCGCAACAGTAACAGCCCCAGCACCCAAAGCAACCATCCCAAGTCCTCCACCTTGTATAGCAGCACTTTGAACCAGATTACCATTCATCCCTGGATCAGAAATTCCATTAATTCCCAGCATCCCACCCCTAATTCCTGGGCTACCTAACTGAGCACTGCTTTGTATAGGCATCGCAGTGGCATAAGACAGAGGAGGTTGCTTAGGAAATAGTTGTTGTTGTTGTTGTTGTTGTTGCTGCTGCTGTTGGTGGAGGTGTCGGTGTTGGTGTTGCTGCTGCTGCTGATGTTGTTGCTGCTGCCTATGCTGCAGTTGTGGCTGTGATGTAGACAACTGTTGCTGGCTAGACCTACCCCCATTAACATTCAATGGCAAATTTGCAGATTGAAAGGTAATTTGGTTTGTACTATCAGCAACTCTGTTTCCCATTAACCCCAAATTCTGACCAGTCTGCTGAAACCCAATTCCAAAACTCGGATTGTTCCCTGATTGCAGAAAATTACCAAACAACCCATTATCATTATTAGGTTTTGCCAGAGGTTGAGCATCTTCCCTTACAACCCCAGCTCTCACCAAGAACTCCTCAAGAGTGATCTCTCCCAAAGTTGGCTGCCTCTGAGTCTGAGGAATATTTGACCCCCCAAGGGCACAGCCATCTTTCACTCCACCACCATAATCCTTGGAAATGCCTCTCCAAACTTCGTCAACAGTCTTTTGGCTTATAGTCCTTGGCAAAGTTAATGAGCCCTGTCTCTGCAAGTACCCACCAGGGACACCCCCTTCTTGCACCCCAGCGGACGGTCCTGCCGTCTGCGTCTGAGTTTCCTCAGCACTCCAAATGCTCTTTAGGAGTTCATCCATGTTCATAGACCCAAAATCTTTACCAGGACCACCCATGGTGCTTTGAAGCTCATCAAATGTCAATGAATAGATGGACGTTTGTCGCGCCAACGAAAGGTTTCCCTGCAGCCTTCCCCCATCCCCTGGAGGCTCATTTCCAAAGTTCTTGAAGTTCATATTCATCCTTGTTGTATAAAAGGTGTATCAGCAATTCAAAGCTGATCCAAGCTTACTGTGTTATAGAAGATACAAATTAAGCAGATCAAAATCAAGCTTTTGATTTTACACACTGACTTACTCTCTCTTCCCCCTCTTTCCCTAATATACTGAATATCAAATCAACAGGGAGAGGAGGTCAAATTGATGTTTAAGATTCTAAGTAGATATAAAACCAACAGAGAAACCCGAATCAAAACAGTCTAAAAGTTAAAATCCAATTATTTCAACTATGAAATTTGAAATCTGCTTTTAACCAAAGTTCAGATTTCAGAAATTCCACCTTAGTGGAATATAGATACATTTCACAACCACAACTCAGAAAACAAGCACCACATCTATAGCTATATAATATGCCTCTACTCCTACTAATCCAAACAAACAAAATCCTTATCGAAGTGCATTTCGATCAGATTCTCACCGACTACTTTACCAAAAGTTCAAATCGATAATAACTTAACCCAAAACCAAAGTAGATTAGATTCCAACCCAAATATTAGAAGCAAAATCAAACAGATAGTTTTAAGTATTAATCAGAAACAGCAAATGATACCAACTCCCACTAATTATCCACAAAACAGATTAACAGTAAGATTAATTTTGAGATATATAGGCGGCGATAGAGAGATAGTTGTAAAGGAGGAGAGAGAAAGCGATATTACCTGAACTTTTTTCTTTTATATATTTTCTCTTCTTGGCTGCGTTGCTTCTTCTCAGCGACAAGTGTCCACTGTCTCCGTCTCTAATTTTGGGGCGACTTTTTAAAGAAGGTGGAGATGGAGGGGGCGAATTATTATTAAATATGGAAATAAAGTAGTACTAGTAGTAATGTTTTTGTGGGACCCATATAGTACCACGTGGACCAATTACTAATGGGTTGATTTGATGTGTGGGGCCAATCAGGGATTGGAATGTGGGAGAATCTGACCCGTCCACGTAGTGGTGAGCCGTGATTGGATGGCCGTATAAGGTAAATGGAAAGTGACGACGCAACGCGGCATAAAGTGTAATAGCACTTCACGCGCGTATTGGCTTAGCTTAACTCTTTCGGCAATTGACTGTTGTCTCGTTCAAGCCTAAATGCTGATTCAGCTTTATCGAGTGTGGTGTGTGGAAACACAACACTGCCTTTGCCTTTGTATAAATAAATAAAAATAATAATTTTGTTGCTAGAAAGATTGAGGTACTACATGTTTATCTTATAGAAAATCAACCCTACAACTACTACGTAACCTGCTAATAAATTAAACGCATTAAAATCTACAAATTAATTATTTTTGTAAAGATATAATCCGAGATTATATTTGTATTATAATTTTTAAGACTTTTAATTATAGGATTAAGTATTCATAATCACATGTTTATTTTTTATGAGATTATTCGTGAGATAACTTAAAATAATCTCATGTTATTTTTGTTATGTCTAGAATTATTTAAAGGATTGGATAATAACTTACTGTTTAGACTATCATACCCTTACTATTAATATCAAAGATATCATATTCTCATTAGTTTAAGTATAGATAGATAAGATAAGATAAGATATATTTGTCTTTTTAAACAAAGTTAAAGGTTAATTTTGTCTATAATTTTTTAGTCACAAATGGTAGTGATTATAATAACTAGTCAGACATGGTCTCACTTTCAAGTTATTTTATTATCCCAAGTCTATTTTTTAAAACAAACAGGAGTAAAAGACTTGGCATTAATAGTATAATCTTAATTATAAAATCATTACAAACAAACATAGCCCAATGTCTACGATCGTGAATGTACTTGTCTGAACAAAAATATTGTTGTAAATGCTATTAAAGCAACTACAAAAATATCGCTAATTACATACTATCTCTGTTCCTAAAAGATTGTCGTTCAAGGTTTTTGCACATGGATTAAGAAAGTATCATTTGCCAAGTAAAATTTATTTGAAATTTAATCACTACCCTTTATGGGAAGTTAAAAACTATTAATACAAGAGAGAGAATTTTTTGGGACAATGAGAGAAGGTAGGTAGAGATAATATAGGAAAGTAAATAATTTATTCTCCTCAAAAGTTATAAACGATACTTCCTCCGTCCTAAATTATCTGCTATTCTAGAGTTTCACACAGATACCAATATGTGTGATAAAAATATTAAAATACCCTTATTAGTGAAATTATGAAAAATGTGTTTAAAAAAGAGTGCATGAAATAGTATGTAGAAAAAGGAAGAGAGAGAAAGTATGAGTGCATTAAATAGATAAATAATATAAAGAGAGAGATTGTATGAGTGTATATATATGTGTGGAGAGAGGAAGAGAGAGAAAGTATGAGTGTATTAAATAGACAAATAGTATGTAGACAGAGATAGTATGAGTGCATATATATGTGTGGAGAGAGGATGAGAGTAATGACTATCAATAATTAAGTAAAGGGGCAAACTTAGAAAATAAAGGAAAAAAATGCATTGAAATCTTGAAAAAACAGATATTATGAGACAAATTTTTTTTGCTAAAACAGCAGATAATTTAGAACAGAGGGAGTAATATTTTAGAAACGGAAGTAGTATAATAATTTGTTCAGGCAGGCATCATCATTTTCACTACATTTGTTTTATTTTTATTTTTTTTTATCTAATCTAGTCAATAAGCAAGATTGACTACATTCTTTTTGTACCGATTCGCAGTCTCTCATTTCAATATTAGTAACCTTTTTAATTTTTTAAAAATATTTGAAACAAAAACTTACTATCAAAACAAGATTATAGAATTTTTTATTCCTCCCCAAAAGAACGAGCAAACTATAATGTATACAAACTTATATAAAAGGATGAGTACCTTCTCAGACAAAAAAAAATTATAATTTTAATCATTCTTTTGGGTATTTGCAAAAAGAGCAGTAAGACTAAAAATAAAAATATCTCTATGACCATTTCAAGAGAGTGTATAAATGGCAAATTTTATTTTAGGCTAAAAGTCCACACTTTTATGGGAGTGGAAATTAAAGCTGACGCCCTTTGCCAGTGGGCAAAAGATATGGTTCAAGTCAATGTCCATAAACCAACTTCCTACCTACAAAATGGATAAGAAGAGGAGTTCTTTAATCAAGACCACCAAGGAGACCTAATATTACTACTAGTAATATTTAAAAGAAAAGCTTTTTCATGACTGACTTTATACAATTGGTACACCTTGTAGTATTTGATATATATCCAAAAAGAAAAATATAAAGTGCAACTGATAATATCAAGTCTAGTGCATGTACTAAGATTCCTTCCGTTTCAAATAAATAAAAATTCTTTATTTTATTTTTATGGTCTAAATTTAAAATTATCTCACTATCTCTGTCAACATAATATCACATTCCAACATATTTTAAATTTAAACTCTGAAATAAAGAGTTTACATTTATTTAAAATGGATAATATCCTTGTCCGTCTTGAAAGTTTCACATCAATGTCAAAGTATTGTAAATTTTGTGCCTACCAAGTGGAGTATTGTAAACGACAAAAGCTTCCCCATCTTTTTCTCATAATTTCTTTATTTGTTTGAGTACTTAAGCGAGAATAAAAACGTAAGCGCAGAAACCGCACATGGCAATCATTAATTTTTCCATAACAGGGCAAAGCTTTTAGTACCAAGTACTACTACCCACTTTAGCCTATTCTCATGACCAAACATTTTTCCAATGTACAAATATATCATACTCCTATTAATTAATGTTGAAGACACGGCCGACATCAGATTTGACCAAACTTGAATGTGAGATTGAACCCTAGTTGTCATATTGAAGTTCCTTAACATAAAATGCATTTATATAAAAAAAAATTCGAATAGTTTCTTCCAAATTTTGAATAGAAGAATTTCCGATTTTCGCTTCTGTCTTGCACAATGATGTTTCGGCACAAGAAAATGCACACTAAGCAATATAATCAAAAAATCAGCATTGGAATAGAATACAGAGTGAGGACTAATACAAAAATTATACCCCTTCATTCACTACGCCTACGCCGCCTGAAATGCCTGAGAATAAAGCTGTCTGCATACAGTGGATAATTTTTCTTGATCAACCCTTTTAAGCATTTCCAGTAAGAAAAGTCAACCAGTTGTCCATCGTTTCGGACTATGAATAAACATCGGGAGGTTTCGAAATCAGGATGATATCCAACCTGCCACCCAGAAAACAGTGATTGATGAACGATTGAGCGTATAGAGAGGATACCAGACAGAGAGAAGCCTGATATACTCTTATAGAGAGGATGCCAGGCTGCCCAAAATCATTTATATACTAGCCACAACTATAAACCAGCATCATTAGTCTTCATTCAATTTGATTACATAAAAGATGAAGATTTTTACTAAGAAAGAAACTGAAGTACAACAGTTGAAGAGGATGAGTAATCCTCCCATATAAAACATCATAGTAAAGAATATACAAAGAATCCCAAAACATAACAACTCAATCAAATTTGAATATTGGGAACTAAATTTGTTTGAAGCGAATTTGAAGATGGGAAAAATTACATTAGCCTATACAAGTGTATTGACTTGTATGTCAAAGCTACTCATGCACAAATCGCTACCTTCTATGAAGCTAGGGCACTTATCCTCGACGTATCTGTGGCAGATACGTGTCCAACACCGACACTCCACATACACTTTAGGATCGTTTCAGATACTTCAACTTTTTTTTTTTTTACTTTTTAATTTTGTATACTTTTAGATCCTATGATATTATGATAGGTGGTAGTATTTTAATTGAAACTTTGAAATTAATCATTTGCTTATGAATATGTAAAAATATAATTGATTTACCTATTGTATACATATATGTATTTCTACAAAAGAATACATTAAATTTCATATTGTTTAAATGGTGAATTTTAATGGGGGTTTGTAAATAACTTACTAATATTCTTGGTTGTTATTTTTTTTCTCTATTATTAGAATTCAGTTGAATATCAGCTATATAATTAGAATAATCAAAGAGTCCAACTTCTCTATTAACACGTGTCTTCCCTAAATATGACTCTCCCCTATAGTTGTATGTTACGATATTATTTGTTATTAGATTGGATATGTTTATAATATAATCATTACTCACTATTGATTTTTTTATTAACAATTACTATTATTTATAAGAGTTAAATGCACTTTGCATCCTCTTAATTTAGCCCATTTTACACATTGCATTCTATAATTCAAAACGTGACACTGCCTATCGCATCTTTAGCGAACGGGCACATAACACTCTCCGGCCCAAAATCCGTCGCTAAAAGTGACGGGGTTAGTGTTTAAAAGTGTCGGATTTTGCATTTTTAGTGACGGAATTTGGATCGGAGGGTGTTATGTAACAGTTTGCTAAAAGTGCGGAATGCAAAGTGTCACGTTTGAAGTATAGGATGCAATGCGCAAAATGGGATAAACTTGAGGATGCAAAGTGCATTTAACTATATTTATAAATATTTATTTGTTAAAATATATACATAATTCAACCCCTGGACATATTTGTATCCCGTATCGAATTCGTGTTCCGTGTCCGTGTTTCCTAGGCTACCTTTTGGAGGAAAAGAAGATAAGAGAATAAGGAGCAGTTCTGTCCAATTCATTTATTATTTATTTATTGGTTAGTAGTTCTATCCATGTCATCTTGCATTAAGCAAAATCCATATTAATCTCAAATACGTGATTCTTTATCTTTTTCTATTCTTTTGATTCTCTGATATTGGAAACATCTTTTGCTTATGTTCTTAGAAAAGAAAAGAAGTTCCGGTATTGTGTCAAATCAAAAAACTTGGCATATATTATATAGAATACAGTGTAGTGAGTTGACAAAGTCCTAATCCTCATTTTAAATGAGTTGTAGAATAAATAGGACAAAACTACAGCAATCATATGCAATAAAATATAGGCACATATATATAAAGACACCACCATTAAGATCTACAGATCATCAGGAGTAGTTCCCGGCCAGGTTTTTACAACAAGAACACCTAGTTAGAAACATACGAGTTTAGCAGTAGCACAACCTAACTATTTACCTCTGTTATAACACAGAATGAGAAAAGCAAACTGCAATTATGTTAACACGCATGTAAGCAGTAGTGATTAGTTTGTAATGAATAAAGTCAGTTTGGTAGCTATTCTCATACTGAACGTGTCCAATTTGAGTAAACTTAGGATCATTCATACAATAGAAATAGAAATTTTAGTAATAGAAGTGAGAATATAAGCAAGGCACGGACAAGGAGTCACCCACCCCATAAACAAGTTTAAGAAAAAAGAAGAAAATACTTGAGAAAGAGCAACTCTCTAATCTATAGAAAGATCATAGAAATGCCCCTAAAGGCATCCATGGCAGCAGCCCATAGGAAGCATGAAAAATGATTCTATCTTGCAGCTAAGCTAAAGATAAATGTCTCAAAAAACAAGCATTGAGCTCATTCTAGATTGCCCAAAGAACAAAAAAACTCACACAACTTCTAAAGCATCACAGCATCCTTCCTTCAAATAAGAAACATACCCCAATGGAAGCGGGATACATACACCCACACAGCCACACCACCAACACAAAATTATAGTTTCACAATCCCCAAGTAACAGGGCAATGGAAAAAAAATTCTCTCTCTCAATATTCTGCTTAAACATAGCTCCAATGTTTGACTAAATTAGGATTTGACCAAGTAAACGGGGATGTGGTTGTATCTAGGTTTCCAGTTGATTGTGATTGTTACGAAGTATGCCTGTGTTTTTGAGGCCAGGCTTCCTTTATTAAACCTGATTATAATGCTTCTAAAAGTTTCAGCATTTGTTTGCCAAAATGAGTCCAAAACCAAAAAGAATAATCCCCAATACACACCAAAGTACATCTCAAGACCGTTTGGTTAGGCTATTAGGGTGGGGGGACTGGATAACTAATGCCCACTTTCAAAATAATCCTATGTTCCCCAATTTTACTATCGGTACAATGCCAGATGGGGAAGGGGTGGTTATAGTGTGGGAAAAGGTGTATCTGGGAGGGGGATAAAGAGTTCAAAAAACCATTTTATATTTTTATTCCTCAAATAGTAATGAGTTTCAAACATGGGCCTTATTATAGTCATTTCAAAATTCAAACTAATACACTTATCCTCTTTTTCAAGTTTCAACCAAACAAAAATCATAACCAGAGGAGGTATACTTCATTTTTAATACTTCAACACAACACAAGAGGGTTTACATCTCACATAATTATAAAAGAAGAAAAGTACAGGTGAGACAGCAATCATCAAGAAATTGCATCTCTACAAGTTTTAGTGCTTTAAGATATAAAAGAAATTTAGTTATGATTCCAACAGATGTGCATGTGTATGTGCATGAGAGAGAGAGTACTGTTATGTAATCAACACCACTTCCGATCTTCTTCTCGCACTCTGGATGGTACGGAAGCAACCTCTCTAAAATAGTTCTCTCATGCTCCGGACTTAATCGCTCACCACTTTCATATCTGCAACAATAATACCCCATTTGCAAACAGTTAAAAATAGCACTGGAAGACAACTACAGACTATGCTCTTTTTTTTTTGAGTGACAGTGGAATTTGAAGCAACTACACACTGGGTATTGGACCACCGGGTTCATGCAATACCCCAAAAAGGTTCATAAGAATCATAAAGCTGACTACAACATACTCATTCAGCCATATAACCATGATTAAAAGCTATATGGATAACAAATTTAACATCTACTTTACCATTTATATTTTTTACATATCACCACAGAGAAGCAAGATAAATGCCATTCACTATAACCACTTTTGTATTATAAAATAAATATGCAAGGGCCAAAGAACAGGGGCGCTATGGATTTTAACTCCAAAGTGAGTAGTCTGGAAACCTTTGCGGTTTGAGGCTCAGTCTTTGACTCCGCTTGTCTCTGCTTTTCTCAAATGCAGAATAAAGGTTGAACACCCAATAACAACCGACAAAGGTTTCCCTTATTAAAGATCCCTCCAACATAACAAAGTTTATCTAGATAGATGTGCCTCTAAATTTGAGGTACTAAGATCCATAGTTGTTAAATAAGCAAAAAAGTGTGCCCCAAGGCCGAAGGCGAGACGAGGCGCACTTCTAGGCCCCTTCTTAACTAAGTCGAGGCACATCCAAAGAGCCATGCACCTTTTGGCATAGGCCTGAGACGCAAGGCCCAATTAAGGCACTCATTATTGAAGGCTTCTAAAACAAGGCTCCATGTAATATTTTATCCATCTTCTTTTCTTCCCTTGTTTTTTCTTCTTTTTCTTCATCTTCTTTCTTCTCTTTTTTCTTCATCTCTTTTATTTTTTCATCTTTTCTTCTCCCTTTTTTTCTTCCTTTGTTTTTTCTTCTCTTCTTTTATGATTCCTTTGTTTTTTATTCTGTTTTTCTTCTTTCGTCTGTTTAATATTTATTTATGCAATATATTGTCAATATATATCAAAACATATTTTATTGTTACAATTATGACACTGTGTACATACATATACATATATATATATATATACAAATATTTTATTTTTGAGGTTGTATGCCTCACTTCAGTGAGGCATGTGCCACGCCTTGCGCCTTGGCCATTACATATTCTGTTTTAAGGCACACATACACATTCTATTTTAAGGTGTACGAGAATGATGCATGGTGCCATTACAAACATATCCCTTCCTACAGGGGACGATATAATTAATATTGGATCCATGAAATTTTTCCCCATGCCTAAAAGGTATTGAGTACCACGTATCTCACTTAATTTGTAAGATGAAATATGATATTGGTTAGAAGGTGGGATAAAAGAGGGAGGGAGGAAGGGAAGAAAAGAGGGTGAAAAAAGGAAAGGGCAAGAACTATGCCCAAAGGCCACAATGGTACAAACCCTCAATCTCAACTCAACATTCAACTCTTTTATCCCAACAATGGGGATTGCATCTTTTTATAGGACATAGAAAACCCTAATTTTAATGTAACACAAGGTACATAATTTAACAAGCAAAAAAAATCCTACCTTGCATATTCATTTTATGTCGGATAAAATAAAGTAAATATGTTAAAAAAAAGTTTCTCAAAACCAAGTGAAGAACTCATCCCAAATTAGTTATCCAATCCAAAACTATGTTTTCTCCAAATTGTACTCAAGTTTATCGTATATTAAATCAACAGGAATAACACAAAAACCAAATATCTTTGCCTTCGGAATTGCAACTATACTGGGAGGCTCCTTTACTTGCCTTAACAAATGAAATTGCAACCGGAGAACTGCAGTTACTTTCCACTACATTAATTCCTAGATCGGCTAGAATTTAATTATAAGCATAAATAATCTCACATTATTCGATGTCAACCAAGAACCTTTATTTAATAGTACTTGCTGCCCACCCATCTTTTTTCCTTCAGATTTTCTTATACTCGAGGGCAATTGACGAATGCGAACACTCCTTACTTTTTCTATATCACCGCACGCATGGTGTTTCGATTTGAAGAGGTCAAATGAGTTCAAAAATATATATCATGATTATGCTTCACGTAGTAGACATACTATAACCACTATCAAAATCACTGCAATTATGGTTTAAGCAATATAGGAAATCAATGGCATGGGATGAGCTCTCTTTGAATCTTGGTCAATTACTGTCGGGAATACAGACAGCATCCACTTCCCCCCTTCCCCCCTTCCCCCCTTCCCCCCTTCCCCTCCCCTACAAATATTAATACATGAAGGTTTACACAATACGCATTTCTAAAACCAGTTTAAAGCTTTACATGTCAAAGTTCATAACTGTGTGCTGCAATGCAGCGTCTTAAATTTTGCTAATTGAAACTAAGAAATCTCTTATGGATTAGGAAACAACAGCTGCAGGGTTTTCACTCTACTTAGCAATATGATTAATTTCAGTTAACATCACATGTCAAAACAAAACCACCCTCAATCTCATTTAAACAAACACACAGAGGTACTAAAAGTCTAAAACCAATAACCAAATCAAAGATGAACCTCAATCAATCAAAAGTTATAACTAAAAATATAAATTGAACTCGTGAACTTACTTGCCGGAGTGAAGAATCATCCTCACAAAGCCGACAAGTGGTACAGTATCCTCCAAAATCTGATCCTCCCAATCAACCCACCCTTCCTCTTCACTTCGCTTGCTTTCCTCTTCCTCATCAGAATCTCTAGTAGATTCCTCGACGCCGGCCTCCGACGCGGGCGAACTAACCGGCTTTCGTAGCAAATCAGAACCGTAGGCATCTTGACTACTACTATTGCTTCTTCTTCCAGCTTTTAGGGCAAAAATACGCGGTCGATTGGAGAGAAAAAGGTGTGAAGGAAAAGAAACAATAGAAGGAGAAGAAGAGGAAGATAAGCGAAGAGAGATAGGGTTTGTATGGAGGTGAATGTGCGGTGACTTTACTACTGATATAGAAAACGTCATACTCGAATTGAAATTGTAATTGCTACTGCTATTAAACCATGTTTTGCTGCTCTTGACAGTGTCTGGCTTCAGTTCGAAATTCTGCTAATGGTTTTTTGAAGGGCTTAACGGCCAGAGTGTTGAGCAGTCTGCAGATAGAAGATGCACAAGCAAACAATAACCGGGAAAACATATAGATAAACAAGTGAGTATTTTTTTTTTGTATTTTTGAGTGTTCAACAAAAGAAAATTAAAAATTTATAAGTTTTTATTTTAGGTTGTACATTGATGTTTATATTATTATTTTCTTTTCATAAATTTATTGTGTTTGTAAGCCAAGGGTTTAATCAAGGTTTCTCATTCAGACCGATAAACCAACCGAAAAATATATCGGATAGATGGGTCAAAAGTTCAACAACTGATCACGTTATTAATATATAAAAATATATATTATTAATAATTAATAAAATTTTTAAAAATATTATTTTTTATGAACTAAAACATAATAAAACTGGATTATAATATTATTAAAAGTGGTTAATTTTAATATTAAAAAAATTATAATAAAAAAAACGAATCACTGGATCAATAACCGATTTTACCGATAACAGACTGTGTGATTCAATTTTTAAAATCATGGGTGTAATAACATATTTAGTATTTAGTTTAGGGTTAAATGATTTTCACCACTAACTTTATTTTTAACTAAAAGCACTCTAAACTTTTTGAGTGCCAAAATCATCTGCACCCTTTATAATAAATTTTAAGGTGCGAATTATTTTAATATAGAGTGATGATGTAATTTGTTTTGATGTAGAAGGTACATAGAATAAATTTTCTAAATTGAAGGTGTTTTTAATCGAGAATAAAATTTAAGGTGCGAATTCGAGTAAAAAATTTATTTTTCAAGTAATTATCTGTTCAACTTGTTTACACCTCTCTGCTTGTTGGAGTAAAATCTTTGTAAAGGATATATTTGGCATCTTTGTGTAATCTTTGTAAAGGACATATTCTTCCCAAGTTTTGGACTTTCAAAAGCTAGTTATGTTCGTATAATTTTTTGACCCTCCCTCACAATGGCCAAGCTTTGTGTATAGTTACTAGCTAGTTTGCCATACTTCTGTATATAGGTTTAGATGCAGTAATCAAAAACAACCAAACTGATTAAGCGGTTATTTGTTTAGAACTGAATATATTTAAATGGTTGAATGGCTCAATAGTTGAATCAGTTAACCATCAAGTGAGTTTGTTTTGAAAAAATATTATTTGAATGACTGAATCGGTCACATGATTGAGCTAAATGGCTAAGTCAGATTTTTTTTTGTTGAATGAGCAACTGAATAAAGTAAATTTGTTTTAAAAAAAAATCAACAAATCAAAAAAATAATATTAACTATTGTATTAAGTAATATTAAATAAATTTACAACAATTTTGAATTTTTTCAGAAGGGTAAAATAATAAAATTTTGTCATTTAGATATTTCAAATATGTTAATTATTAAATAACTTTTTTTATTCAATTCAGATTCACTTCATTCAATTGTTATCAAAAACTCTCTAAGTGCAAACTGGGGAGAAATTTGGAAACATTACTTTACGATATCATAAATAGGGCCAAATACATAAGGCCCAATATTGACATGCTGGCCAAAGCCCAAGTGGCCCACACAATGCCAGCTCTCTCTGTCCCTCTATATATATATGGAACGAAGATAAGACTAGAGGGTCTCAGATAAAGCTCATTTCTCACTGTGTAGAATTTAATGTTTCTCATTTCAGTTGATGCCTAAAAATGTCAGTAATGATTCTCAAGCCGGAGAGTTCTCTCCTTTGTTACGACTGTAGAGTCACCGGTTTTTTACCGTAGGTCATGGCCCCACCCGGTTTTTACTTTTTCTTAATTACAAAATATAATGGAGTAATAAAATAGGATCTAGTTTTGAATCTCAAACTTTACTCTAACCTTAGATTTATTTATTTTTTTCAAACAAGTCTTAAATATCTAATTAAACCTTTTCTCTTTCGTTCAATTATTTTTGTTATCCTTCCTCGTATCATACTAGCCTTCTCGACACCTATAGGATGCTTCAATCCGACCTTATTCCATCAATTATGAACAAAAATTATCTTTTAACAAAATTGAATGCTCATAGTTTATTTTGACTTGTCATTATAATCATTTCTTAAGTCATTCATAGTTTATTTTGACTTGTAATTGAATCATGAGTGATAAGTGTTGCTAATTTTAAGCATCATATGGAGGACATAATTGTCTTAAGTACATATTACTAAGTACTAATCTTGACATATTAATTTTCTACATTTCAACTCTAGTATACAACAAATACTATATTTATATATAAAATAATATTACTATCACATAAAAAATGCTCACATAAATAAACATGCATATTATGGGTCCCACGTGTCAGGCGGGAACCCATAATATTCATGTGTGTGTATTTGAGTATTATATGACTTTTTATTTATTTATATGATAGTACCATTGTTGATATATATATCAATTGTTTATTTTCCCTAACAATAGGTAGATAGATGATGACATGGATTGAAAAATCTAGCATGTAAAAAAATTCCCGGTGCCGCCACAGGACGAGGACGAGGACATCGTCAAGTAGTATTATATAGATGTAGAGATAAATAATTGGAAAAAATTACGAGAGGAAATTAAGCTGCATATCCAACTTTTCCAAGAATCTTAAAACCTTCTCAATCAATCAATGTATATGAATGTTTTCAATTTTTCGTTTATTAAAAAAAATACTAATAAAGAAAATTCAATTCAGTGGGCCATCCAGCCTGAAATTACTATGATTTTTCCCAACACCGGGCGGCCACAATCGCTCAACGGGGTCTGGGCTGGGCTGGGCTGGGCAGGGCCTCATCATAAAGAAAATTCAATTCAGTGTGCCTTCTGAATCTCTCTCGTGTGTGTCGGTGATTTTCGCCACATGTGATGCGCCTCTCTCTACCTCTACCACTGCCTCTACTTCACTTGGGTCGGGTCGGGTCGGATCAGATGGTAACACAATAATAATAATAATGTAATTTAATTAATAATCTTTTTCTTCAATAATTTTTATCATCATCATCATTATCATTTAACTTATAATAAATGTACAAGTATGTTAATACTAATATACTACTTAAATGTTCAAATGGTCAAAAGTGGTGATTTATTATTAATTGGCCAGCTTACTACAAGAATGGATGCTTCTCGCCAGAAGTAGTATAGCAGACAGAGACAATTTGGACCTGTTCAAAAAGAAAAAGTCTAGGTGGCATTACCCGTCTCAAAGGTGGCATGCCTGCCTTTGTGTACTAATATACTCCACCCAATTTATAAATTTATTTTTAAATATAATGAATGTTCATCTTAAAATAATAAAATTATATTGTTATATAAATTATGTTATTTAATATTATCATCAATAAAAAGTAACAATAATTTTTTAAAATTATAAATACAACTCTTTTTATGGTACGGGACGGAGCTGCCTAAATTGAAAATTATCATTAACTCGACAATATTTAGTCGACTTGACTTATTAATTTTTTAAAAATAATGTAAATAATATTACGGGATTCACCTATAGTTACTAGTCGGCCGAGGGATATTCAAACTCATGTTTTCAATTCAAGAAAAAATATTTTTTTAATAAAATATAAATAATTTTAAATTTTTCGTTCGTCCTAATAAATCATTTGGACGATCTAAAATTTGAGATAAATTTTATTATTTATAGAGCCGGAGTCACGAGACTGTTGTTAGTATATATGTATGTATATCTTCAACCTATGTATGTGTAGAGAAAATATCCATAAAAATATCGTTCGTTCGGTAGTCTAATAAATTCATCCCATTCTCTCCAAACAGAACACATGAATAAATAAATAAATAAGTAAAAAGATAGAAATAAAGTTCCAGTTCCACTCGATAAAACCGTGACATCCACGCTCCAAACCAGCTCGCGGGTGGTGCACATGAGTTTCATGATTCGCCGACACAATGGAGGGAATCTCCTCTCCTCTCCTCTCCTCTCCTCTACTCTAGTAATAGGAGTAGTAGTAGTATATAAAGTAGAGTAGAGGAGAGGAGAGGAGAGTTCTACTATTTACAGTTAAAACTGCGAGAATTACGATGCCGTCGGTCACACTCAATTCCCCAGAAAAAAAGGAAATTAAGAAGAAAAATTAAAGAAATCCCTCGGAATCCAGCCTTCCACTTTCACAGATAATAATAATAATACTGTACGTACTGCCGTTGAACTGACAGTTCATACCTTCCCAAATCCATCCCATTCACTTTCTCTCTCATATATCAATACATAAACGCCTGGATCTCAAATTTAACCGTTGCGGATCGTAGAATAGGAAATGGACGGCGGCGATGGGACCGTGAAGTTAGGAACTCTCAACATGAGGCCCGTCGATCGGTGCTTCAATTTGGAGCCTGACGTCTCCGTTTCGTCGCCGGTTACGAAGCAGAAAGCTGCCGCTGCTAAGCAATTCATTGAGAATCATTACAAAAATTACCTACAAGGCTTGCAGGATCGAAAAGACAGGTCTAATTCTGCCTCTATTTATTTAGGTATGGAATTGATGTGATTGTGTATTAAGTGTTGATTTGGTTTGGACATTTTTAGGAGACGAGCGCTGCAAAGGAGGGCGCAAGAAGCGCAAGTGTCGAGTGAGGAAGAGGAGCAGATGATGAGGAATTTGGAGAAGAAAGAGACGGAGTATATGAGATTGCAGAGGCATAAGATTGGAATTGATGATTTTGAGCAGTTGACTGTGATTGGTAAAGGAGCATTTGGCGAGGTATATGACTACTGTGCACAATGCGTATATTTCTTAGTATGATAGATCAGAGATTGAAACTGGAATTTACTTTGTTGAATTGTCATTTATGATTCACTAGGCTTCTAGAATAATAATTAGGATTATAGTTCTTTTTGGCTTGTATTTTCATTTCAATTTAAGATGATGCATCAGATTAGGAAAGACCTACTTGATTTGTTTTCTGATTAATTACCTTTATTAATATTGTTTAATTTGATACATTATCTTCTAAATGATTTGATTATAAAGTTTTTGAGGATTTTAATTTTTTGAGTTGTTTCCAAGGTTACGAGGATAATAAGTCCATACTAGAACTTGGATCAGTGTAAAGTAGTTTCTGAAAACTATGGGCGTGGTTGTTTTCTTGTATATGCCTAGTGATATCTATTGGAACTTGGAAGGAATATTTAACCTGTGTAGTTTTACTTTAGCAATTCAGATTTTTTTCTCTCTAGTTTTCTGTAAGATATTGGCAATGATACATGCATTCACTAGCCTTAACAATTCTACCTTATATGTCTCTGCAACTATAGAATAAAGCTATCATGGGGATATAATCTTTTACTTAGCAGTGCTGCATACAACTTTGGACCTAACGGCCGGCCCAGTAACCTTTCTCCCTTCCGGGGTTATAAAAATAAAATTTTTGTTGTATCCGCCTTTCAACGGGAGAGAGGCATTTCGCAACCCCAAATCTGGGTACTTCAATACCACAGATCTGGTGCTCACGATCCATCACAATCACATTTAAACTACCCATAATATAGGATAATAAACTTCAATCTTAAATTACTTATAAAAGATAAAATTTATAAACGAATCCCAGGTCAACTAACCTTAATTATTAGATCATAACAACAGACTAATAAAAACATAAATAAGTCTATTACATAAGCATTTCAAATAACATAAATAAGTCTATTACATAAGCATTTCAAATAGAAGATAATCTAACATTATCTACTTATGCATCTTGCTCTTGCCCTTGCTTGTTGACGGCTCCTCATACTTCTCGACCTTAGCTGAAAGGTTTTGTAGAAGAATGAGCAAACAAGTTGCCCACAAGTATAATAAAGAACAATAAACAGTATAGCAAATAAATAAACTCTAACTGAATAATATATTCTTTACTGGAAACAACTAGCTTTAAATCAATAACTGCTAGTTCAATGGAATAATCAACGTTTAAATCAAATCTTAGATATCAAGATCAAAGGTATATACTGAGGGTCATAAGATCACGAACTATGTCCCATGTTATCAAATATTTCTACCGTAACCTTTAACAATCTAGAGACTATGGACCACCCATCTCGTACTCCAGGTGATCAACCCTTCGTACTATATATTGTGCACAAACATATTATCGCTATTGCGTAGCTCGGAATTATAGTTTTCGATAACATATACCCCTAATATAGGGTTGTTTATCTCAACTTTAACATGAGAATCCACACCAAAGACAATTTGGTTTGGAATAACTTCAAAAGAGTTTTAGATTTTTAGAACGTTCATCAACTATGGATTAGTCGAATCAAAAGGGTTCGATAGTCATTCAAGAATTTAATAGCAATATCATCTCGACCAATAGAACATAATTAAGTCATGATTCAATAAGAAATAGAACCACAATGATTCATAATTGAATAAGTGCTTTTTGTCGAAGTAATGCTTTCGGAAAGAATTGAAAATCTTATTCAAGGACATAGCATTGAACGAATTAAGAAACCTTGCTAAATGTGAAAGTATAAGCAAAGGTTAGGAAACTTGCCTTGTGCGTTTGCTATAAAACTATGATACACGCCCTTCAAATATCCTACACAGTTCATTAAGATCATTGCAACAATTAGTCACATTAAAACTAACTTCATTGGTCCTATTTTAGTTTAATTTATAACATTGATTCAAGTTCTGAATATTTTAAACCATGAATCTGAACTCCTTGCTAAGATTATAACATAAGTCGTGGCACGATTAATATCTCTATTCTTATGAACATCACCTTAAAGGTTTTTACCAATTCCTTAAGTTGATTATATCATCATAACATTCAATTGAGTGATTAAGTTTTGTTATAATTTCATCTTAGGTGTTTAATGATTATTAGGATTGATTACATAAATCTCCCATGGACTTCCCTTTTAAAAACTAATTACTGAGTCTGACTATCCACCAACACGGTCGTGCCCATTTTAGCCTACTTACTGGAGCCCTTGCCTAACAAACCAAACCTCCCTTCCTAGCGCGGCCGCTCCCGAATGAACGGGGAACAGAAGCAGTTTTCCCAGTTCGCAATGAACACTATGCTTTCATCCGAAACCCGTATCTTTTTCATCTAAACTCCAAATTACTTGGTTTTTAACCCAATAAATTCATTAAACACAAAAGTAAACATCTACAGAGCAATTACAACATTTCAGAAACTATAACAAACCATTTTTAAGATTTAATTTCAATGTTCCTGCTAGTTTTTTGATATTTTGACATGTTTTACGAAATCATCCACCACGAATTCGATTTACATCCGTTTTGATTCATTCAAATTGGGTTCTTTTCGTATTTCAAAGTAGTATAACATGCATCCTTCAATTTAAATCTTCATACACAAGAACACAACAACAATAACCTTCAAAATAGACCATAATATACAAAATAAACCAAAAGACCAATTCTTCACAAATTCGAATTTGATTGCTTCAATATCAGATATAGATGATACTCAACAGATTGCTTAGACCCAAAAACTCATTTTCATCAAATCAAACAACCAAAATAATTTCTAACAGTGAAGAACTTAAGAAATAGAAGCTAGAAGATTTAGAGTTAATTTCTTACCGTTTTGATCCTCCTAAGCTTAGATAAATGGTGTAGATTGCTGACTTCTTATTTTCTCAGAGTTTCCCTTCCAATTTTCTCACTGTGAATCTCTCTCTCTGAATTCTCTCAATTTTATCTATGAATCACTCTCTCTAAGTTCTCTCAATTTTCTCTCTAAACTCTGTATTTCCTCTTGTAAATGAATGTATGGAGAATGAACTGAAGAATAAGGCATTAAGTGGGTTTAATTTGAGTTTATTGACAGTTACTGGGAGAGAAAAGGTCTCACCAGTTTTGGGAATGGAGAGTCTGAGCCATGTTTGGTTTGAACGTTGCACTCTCTCCCTCTTTAATTGATCAACATATATGTTTTTCTTTCTTTCTTTCTTTCTTTCTTTTCCCCTTCCTTCTAAATAACTGATAAATGCCAGGCTTAATCCTTATTAGGCAAGACAAATATAATTGCCTGCTAAATTATTTCTCCAAATACTGATAATTACATCCCGCATTTATCTACCCATTAAGTCAATTTTTATATTTTAAATTAAACTTAAATTAGGTTTATTAAGAAATTAAATTGAACATTTTAATTACATATTCGGAATATTTAATTCCTTACCTTCGGACTTTATAATTATAATTTTTATTTAACCATTTACTAGCTCACTAATTAAATTAGCATACTTAACACATTAGCGTACTAAAATACATACCAAAATATAAAATCAACCCACATATATTTAGGTAACACAACTACACCAATTAAATTATTCCAACTAAAATATTTATTTTATTCGATAAATATTTTTAATTATTTTACAAAATTTACAATCGTTACAAGTGCAGTTCCTAGCATCATACTTTTACACTGTATTCGTAATGAAATTAGTTTTAATTAGATTTACGTGACTTGACATAACGATTTTATTCATAATCTTACTACGTTTTGCAGGTTAGGCTATGTCGTGCTAAAAGTACTGGAGAAATTTTTGCATTGAAGAAATTGAAGAAATCTGAGATGCTTAGCCGTGGACAGGTGAGAAAAAAACACAATTGATTCTCAAAATATGGTTTCTACTCTACTAATTATGGAAACCTTCAAACATCAAAAGCTTTCGTAATCTTGTTTCATTTGTATTGATAGCTTCAAATATCAGCATTTTCAAGTAGCTTTCAGTAGTTTAAATAGGGTGTAGGAGAGGCTCTTGAATGGAAGAAGGGATCATGCATAGCTAATAATTCAAAAAACATGTCGATATTGATCTACTGTAAAAGTCAAATAGCTTCTTCAGTACTTGATTCTGCTACATGCACTTTCCTTCTTTTCTTTTATTTTTATTTTTTTTAAAAAATAAATTAAATAAAGTGATACCAGTGAATCGAAATGTTGAAATCCCTTATAACACATGATATATGCCAATTTGTTGACTTCCAAAGAAGAAGGCAACATGATATATTATAATTTGTAAATTTATATGTAATTTGAAAGTCAAATTTTTATGATTTGGGGCATCTGGACTTATAGATAATCATCTATATTCATTCATTTTAGGTTGAGCATGTCCGATCTGAGAGGAATTTGCTTGTCGAGGTGGATAGTCGGTGCATTGTAAAACTCTTCTGTTCTTTTCAAGATTCTGATTTCTTGTACCTTATCATGGAGTATTTACCCGGTGGTGACATTATGACCTTGCTGATGAGAGAGGATATTCTTTCTGAAGATGTTGCACGATTTTACATAGCAGAAAGTATCTTAGCAATTCACTCCATTCACCAGCACAACTACATACACAGGTATTGTAATGATGCATCACGTGATTTTGCATATTGTAGGTTTTCATGACCATTATGGTATGTATAATATACCTTGGTGGAAAACAATGCTTTTGCTTTGCTCACCATAGTTTATTAGATACATGTCAATTTTAAATTGGATTTTTTAGTAGGGTGTTGCGGCAAATCAAAACACAGGCAGATGTTTTTTGTGTTGTAGTTTAATAGATACAATTTATTTAGGCAGATACTATGCGTACATTTTTTAGGGAGACTTTCTATAACAAAAACATTTTGGGAGTTGTAAACTATTTTCTGAAAATGATTGTGCCCAGCCAAACACCGAATTGTGTGGTAAACATTTATGTCAAACAAACAGAACATATGGACAATCATACATGTTTATCCTCTTGTTTGCTGATTAAAATAACAATTGGCATCGGCATATCTGCATATGTGCTATTTTAGCAAAACATTGACAGTTTTTTGAAGTACATATTGCTTCTACTTTAAAGCTTATTTTTCTGCTTCTTTTTCCTTTCTAAAAGGCAGCGGTGATAAAATGATGTTCCGACAAACTTTCTATATTTTGTTGTGCATTGAGCCACTGTTTCCTGTCATGCTAATTTCCTTAACTCTTCGTTCTTCTTTCACTTGTCTGTGACACTTTAGCTATTTTTATGGTGTGTTGTTGCTTTCATGTCCAAGTCTGTCTGCATGAGCATCTGTTATATGTACATGAAATTGGAACTTTAAGCTGAGACAAATATATATATTTATATGCTTCTAGGGACATAAAACCAGATAATTTGATACTAGACAGAAATGGCCATTTGAAGCTCTCAGATTTTGGCTTGTGTAAGCCCTTGGATAACAAATTCTCATCAATTTTGTTGGAAGATGAAGATTTTACAACTCAGGAGTCTATACTTGACAGTGAAGGGCATCCTACATGGTTAATGCCAAAGGAAAAATTACAACAATGGAAACGTAACCGCCGTGCTCTGGTACATTTTTGTTTTGTTTACCCAAAATTTTCGTTTATCACTTTTTAGTTATAAAGTGTACTCTTATGCACCAATTACATTGATTACCCCTTTTTTAATTAATTCTTTGGGCTTTCCTTAATAGTTTCCTCTTCGTTTATTAGTAATGTGTACAAATATGCTTTGCAGGCATATTCTACTGTTGGAACTCTTGATTATATGGCACCTGAAGTGCTGCTTAAGAAAGGCTACGGAATGGAGTGTGACTGGTGGTCACTGGGGGCAATCATGTACGAGATGCTTGTGGGCTATCCTCCCTTTTGTTCCGAAGATCCAAGGATCACATGTCGCAAGGTATTTTGGTACTTGTAGATCTTTAGCCTCTTTGGTTGGAAATATGAAAATATCTTTTTAAGAATGGGACAAGAAGGGGCTGTCTTTAGGAAACATTTAATGCACAACTGACTACTTCATAGACTGATTTTGTTTTCACATATAACTAATTATTTGCCCTTGAAAAGTGAATGGTATTCCTAGTGCAATTTTTTTTAACAGCAACCAAATATTATTTCAGTTTTTCAGAATATCCCTATTTACAAGATTTATCATATTTCATTTCTGTCAGATAATCAACTGGAGAACATGCTTAAAATTCCCCGATGAACCAAAGATATCAGAGGAGGCTAAGGATTTGATATGTCATTTGTTATGTGACGTCGACACAAGGTTGGGGACCAGAGGAGCGGAAGAAATAAAGGTAATAAACTACGAAACAAATGACTTTGTACTCATCTGACTAATCAGTTAAATATTTTTGAACCGATAGAAATCAAGATGATAATGCCATACTCATTTTTAATAAAGTGAATGGGGAAATGTTCTAAATGCTAAATTGTGGATTTTGCAAGCATCATGTGGTTTGCGTTCAATTTGACAATTTATAGTACTGATATAACTTGTATATGTATCTTAAGGCACATCCATGGTTTACGTGTGTTAATTGGGAGATGCTGTATGAAATGGAAGCTGCCTATAAACCTACTGTCAGTGGAGACTTGGACACTCAAAATTTTGAAAAGTTTTCCGAGGTGAGTACATTGTTTAGTTATGCATCAAACTTATGATCTATCTGAAGAAAGTTACTTCAGAATGATCAAAAGCACTGCGTAATTGTTAAACACGTTAATCTTTTGAAATTATTGGTTTCAACCTTAGGCATGCTAACTCTTCTATGTTTTCAACATTGTAGTCTTCTATCTGATTCAAACATTAGTTCAACAGTATTTTCATTAAATCATTGATTTCAATATCTCATTCTTAGACTGGTGCTTTTCATCCTAACTTGCTCTCCTTTAGGTAGAAGACCCTCCATCCTCCGGACCAAGAGTGGGACCTTGGCGAAAGGTAACGACTTTATGATTATTATGTTACTTTTATTTTTTTGAATCTTATTAAACGCCTTATGCCAAATACAAGAGAATCTGAATACCAAACTTATGATTGCTCATGTACATGAAAAAAAATTATATTTTTTTCATGTTATTCTTTTCTTATATTTTTTTTTTGTTGTTTTTTCTTCTTACCTTTATTTTTTCCGCTTACATATGGAATTCATTTTCAACAATAAATGGACGAATATGCTTTCTGTAGCAAAAATTAAAAATAGCAAACGGTAAAATGGAACAACTTAAAAAGAAAAGGAATGAAGCAAAGAAAGAAAGAGAAAGAGAAAGAGAAAGAGAAGGAGAAAGATAAAGAGAAAGAGAAAGAGAAAGCAATTAGGATAAATTGTTGTCCAACTGAGGTATTTGAGATCATATGATCATTGTAAAACACAAACCATATCGAAATAAAGTTTTTGACTTTATCAAACGCCTCCATTTGTCATCAACTTGCATTCCTATTTATAACATTTTCTAATGGTTGCTATAATAAATTAAACTTCTTTTCCATGTTGCAGATGTTGACGTCGAAAGATTCCAATTTCATAGGCTATACTTTCAAGAAATCAGATATGCTAAAATCAGTTGGAACTTCAGGTATGCTGCTTTATAGTACTGGGCTACTACAATATTAGTTTCTTTTGCCTCATCTTGTTTCCATATCATGTTATATACAGTAAATCATCTCAAGTACTATTTAAATTTCTTGTGTAAAGTGAAAGATCAATATTCAGAGTTGTCCAAGCTGTTATAGAGCAAAGCATCTTTTGAAAGCTTGTGGTCATGGATTAATTATATGAAATATTAAAATGCTGTTCCAGAGTCGTAAGAAAACATATAAGATGGTAATAAGAATATAAAAACAAAGTGCAAATACACACGGTGGAATTTTGATTTTCTTCATAAAATGGACTTTTTAGATTGGAGACTTCAATATGGCAAGGAGAGAAAATATTAGTATCAAACTGAAAGAACTTATTCCTCCCCATTTCCTTTCAAGTCAAGTTTGGTCCTTCCCATTGTTCTACATTTCTGCAGATCTAATATATGCAAGAATGTTACTATATATGATGACAAATTTATGTGGATATTAAATTACCAGCGTATGTGGATTCATGGTATAAGAGGAAAAAAAGAAAGGATCCACACACATTATTATCTACGTTATCGCTTAGGGTTCCACGTTGGTTGCAATTCAAATTCAACATAAATTAGTTGACATTTAAATTATTTCCCAGTATGCAGTATCATTGTGATTAATAAGTTACTGGAAGTGGTGATTCTAGTGAATACGAATCCTGATGCCATCAACAAGGGGTCAAAGAAACTGTTTTTGTATCTTATACCGAAACCAAATGTAATGATGGCGGTTGAATTGAGTTTTACATGCACATGACGATTTTTAAGCATAAACTTGTTCTAGCCCAACATGGAACAAGAAATCTCATATATTTTTAGCTATATTTCTCATTGCTGCAGCGCTATATATGTTATGCAGGTACAATTATGAAGACAAATGGATCGTCAAAACCTCCATCTCTAGTATCCTTGTTTGGTACGGTATCACTTTCCTGAGTACTACTTTCTTGTGTATGTTTTATGCATAATAAGAAAATCTTTGATTGAAGATTCAATTGGTAATCTTGAATAGCAGATTTCAAAAACTGGTCACTATGGGAGTAAAGAAAATGACCACTCTATTTCCATACCAGCCAATATGAGTCTTTCATTTCATTTATATGTAATTTTGTATGCTGATATCCGCATCATGTCAACTTCCATCTGTGAAAGGATCCTCAGACTAAATCAATTCTTCATAAATGGTAGAGAGAGGGGTTGTAGGTGCTGCCTCATATAATTATCATCTCACCTGGTTTCCTTCATTCTCAGCTAGTTGCTTCTTTTGTTAAGAAATTGTTGGGCATGCACCTTTTGTACTGACCTGTGTTCTTTGAAATAGAAATAATAGAGAAAATAGAAAAAAGAAACACAAAAGAGTGGTTGTCTAATCTGCTAACTGAAGTTTCTTAAAAACCTAATTAGATTTATGACTTTTTCCCTTTTGGTCCAATTTTGTATTCTAACTCGTCATTTTTTGTCAAACGTATGCTCCATTTATTTCAATAAAACATGAACAGAAAACAATTTTACACAATTTCGGATGAGAAACTGTTAACAGAAGGAGCTTTACATTTTAGCTTTATTTTTCAGAAAATGACTTACTATTTTCATCTTGGGAAGTTGTTAGGGTTGAAATTTTTCCTTTTGTTCAGGAAGTGTGAACTTCAGTTTACTGTATTTTAAGCAAGCCTTGTGTCATTAAATATTATGTATTTTTGATCCGTTTCTCATTAGAACAAGATCTTAATTTCTACCAACAGAATTTGGTGCTGAAATATTTTTTTCCCTGTTGCAGGTCGGATGGACATACAAGAAACTGTAATGACAGAGGATGATGATGAGGATGATAAAAGCTGAGTGCTTTTCTTTAAAGATCTAATCTGCACCAGCAGCAGCTATGTACAAGATGATGGAACTTCAAGTCCAATAGTTAACTTAAGAGTTCACATGATTTTTCCGCAACACTTTTTTCATTTTTGTTTCTCCACCACCCCGTTTACGTAATGTATAATTATTACATGTACAGCCATAAGAATATTGAGTTCGAGTACAATCCAATTTTGGGAAACCTGTTCAATAAGATGACTAATATTTTGTGTTTTATCTTGACCAAATGTGTGTGAAGCTACTTCTTTTCTTTTTTATAAAAATATCAACATGGACCATCAAACAAGTACAAAATAACATCAACTATATACAAAAAATTGTGCACAAAAAGTATTTAAAAAAAAAGGGGCAAGATTTACGATCGAATGTTTTACTCATTTTGATTGTGTACAGGCTGTACAGTTGGTGCACATACAAGTATTATCTCTTAACTAATTAAATTTAATGAAAAACTCAATGCAGACATAAAAATTAGACATAAGTATTTTATAATTTCACCCATTTGTATTTGAATAATGCTAGAGACACAAACTATTTTACAAACTGTTGATGTGGCATACTCCACCTCAGCATATTGTGTGGAACCGAAGACTACATTGAA
The DNA here is from genome assembly GCA_016801055.1 of Panax notoginseng. Lineage (NCBI taxonomy): Eukaryota > Viridiplantae > Streptophyta > Magnoliopsida > Apiales > Araliaceae > Panax > Panax notoginseng. The sequence goes on along the minus strand of CM029021.1, from coordinate 5,888,880 downwards.
ACAATTTGTTGATCAATACGTTGAGATGGAGTATGCCACATCAACAGTTTGTAAAATATTTATAAAATAGTTTGTAAAATAATTTGTGTCTGTAGCACTACCCTTTGTATTTTGACTCCCAATGGACAGTAAAAATACAAATATGTGTGTACAATTTTCATGTCCAATTATCATGTCCGCATAGAAGAACTCTTTCTATCATAATAGAGTTTGTTTACGCCACACATGGACATAAATTTTCCAATTATTTATATTATTGTTCTTTGTTTTTTTTTAAATCAAGTTTTTAGAATTAAAATTTGTTATTGAGAAAAGAAAAGATCAAACGAGATATTTTAGAGTGGAGAGAGTATTTGTTATAAATATTACTATCATTTTAACCTTTTCAAATTAATTTGCAAAATCCAAATGACGTGAACTTATTTAAATTTTAAATAAATTTGTATTAATTGTACATTAAAGATTTAACAAATTGATTTAAAATGCTAAAATCAGTATTTTTTTTTAACAATTCATAATATTTAAAAATTACCCCATTTTATATGATTATAAAAATGATGGTCTACATCACACAAAAAATATAAAAATTTAAGTATTCCTACATTTTTTAAATACTCTTTTAGTCGTATAATTTTATTTTTTGAATTGTAAAAATATATAAAGGCTGACCACAACTCTATGCTATCGTCAAGTATTTTACAATCACAACCAAAATCATATGGAGTATATAATTGAAAAGTCTCCTCCAAAGATAAGTGGTATTTTTATATCCCCACATTTCAATACAAAAATTTGTCACAAATATAGAAAAGGTGACATGTAGATATAGAATTATCGACTTAACGAATTAATATTCTCATAAATAAAAATGTTAATTCCATAAGGTTTTTTTCACGTGATGATATGAATAGTACGGTCCACTCTCATGTGAGAGAGATAATCTTATAGAATTAATATTTTTATTTGTAAAAATATCAATTTTCTAATCCCTTTAAAATGGAGCACTCAAACTTGTAAAAAGGAAATGACCGAAAACAATTTAAGCCAATCGCCAAACTAAACGACCCGGCACCATATCAGATTAGATTTTTGTGTAGTTTGATAAAAGCGTACAATTAAGATCTAAATAGTTAGTACGCTCTAGCCTCTCTGTCCCTTAATATAAAAAGTTTTAAAGAAATTTTTTTGTCCCTTTAATATATGATGTTTTAAAATTTCAAATAAGTATTAATTGCTTAGTTTTCAATATTATCTCAAGTATTAAATATAACTTTAGTTCTCTCACTATTTTTTACTCAATAAATAACAATATCTTTTTTCAATACAATGGTAATATAGACAATTGATACTATCTCTATTCCTTAATATAAGTCGTTTTAGAGAATTATTTTTGTTCCTTAATATAAGTCGTTTGAGAATTTCAAATAAGTATTAATGGCTTAGGATGGACTTGTTTGGGTCTTAATGACTCTGAATAGGTGTGCGCCTCTGATTCGGTCAGAGGCACAATTTGTTTGGTAAATATTTGTATGTCTCTTAATACCTCTTAATCGGTTAGATTCAAAAATAATGTTTTACCATTCAGAGTTTATCTGAGCGAAAATTTATTTTTTTTGGACAAAAATAACCTCATCAATATTTTAAAATTCCTTTTTCATCCCTCGTCTCTCTATCGGCTCTGCAACCCCCATCTCCTCTTTCCTCTACACCCGTCGCTGTTCAGCCAAAATCAACTTTCCCTCCGCTGTCAATGTCAGAAACGCCGACGCAATACCCGATAACTCTCATCCATCCGTAAGTTGAAGTCGTCGGCGGAGGTCGCGAGTCATTATTCCTCCCAGCATTTAAGAGCTTGAACTTGAACCGCCCATACCATCCCTTGTTAGTTCCTAGAGACACAATAGTTATCTTAAAGGGGGGTTGAATAAATATTTTAAATTTTTTTTTACAAAATATTTGTCAATTTTGATAATGATTTATTCACAGCAGAATTTGAGATTTGTTTGTTTTCCCTTTAAGATAAAACGAGTTAATAGGAGATAAGCAGTTATGATAGATATAACAGTTCTGGCAAGAATATAAGAGACACAGTATTTTTAAGTGGTTCAAAGCACTCAAGGCTCCTAGTCTACTTTTCTACTCCTTGAGTAGGAAATCTAATAAGGATATCTTTACAATATTTGAATCTCACATATTCCTTCAAGACCAGCTGTAACGACCCCAAAATAGGTCCATTCCATCCAACCTATTCTGAGTCGCCAAATACATGGTACAGAAAACAACTGTAACTTTATTACAACAATTATCGTGCAAAATACAACAACACATATGCTATGAGTTTGGATACAAATATATACCAAATGTGACTCATGTTCCAACCGTGGACATCACCTCACAATGACACCTTACATAAAGGTATAGTCAAAAACTGTTTTAGAAATTAGAATCTTTGGGAAGTGCTCAAGGAAACCTTGGTACATGGAAGGCCATGCGTCTAGGTTATGATAGATATCATATGGCCACAGAATTATTCTTGGTTGACCCAATAGACCCCAAAGAAAAATGAGAAGATTACTATCATATTCTTCCCAATTGTGAGTCTTCTCTTGACATATCATTATCTCTACTGTCTCTAATTGAGAATTATACTTCAATCAAACACCAAGATTATATAGGTAGTGCTCGTATATATACTCAGCAAGTGGATGAGCACATCCCTGTCTTATAATGACACGAGATTGTATGTCGTTAGACATCTTGTATGATAGTGGCAAACCACCCTTCCAACGTTGGGTACACCTTACCCTATTGGATTCACCAAATAAAACTACTAAATGAACTTTTCTATACTGCTTCGGGAGAACATCCACAGCTAGAGACCACCGTTCTATTTTCCCGTTACCCTCGCTCGACCCAGCTACACTCTTATTACCTGAAAGGAATTGTGAAGCAAAAAGATGAGCACAACTAGCTCAGTAAAGAATATCATGACTAAAGATAATTAAATTATCAATAGCCTTCATCAATAATAAATCAGAGATTTAGAACATATGGTAAATGATAAAAATTTCAACCATAGTTACAGCGGAACGAGCAATCCATTAGAAGAGTCAAATAGACTATAAAGTCTATTATCTTCTCCATGTTAAAAATCTATCAACAATGTTTTATCCCTGTAACATCAATCAACAATTCTGGTCCACAATCATATGAATAACTCATAATCATAACCGTAGTTCTAAATTCCTCTTCTCATCCAGGACGAAGATAATTTTCATCACCTATCTTTACCTGAAACATCAAAGATCATGGTTACACCAAATCACATTTCCTGTTCATAATCATACTAATAACTTCATCTTTGCACTACGGCCAAAGATATTCATTTGTATCACCAGTTGGTCATGTTTATCTCAACATCTGTTCATCTTTGCACTACTGGCCAAAGATATTCAACAACATGTCATCTTTGCACTACGGGCCAAAGATATTCATCAACAATTCATCTTTGCACTACAGGCCAAAGATATTTATCAATATTTTATCTTTGCACTACAGGCCAAAGATATTAATATCTCAAAGAATATATAATCATTTCAGAATTTATATAAACAATAATTATAACCATGTTGATCAATTCACCTTTGCACTTAAGCTAAAGATATTCACTTATAAATTCAATGGTCATGATCATACCAATCAACGATTTAACTTTGCACTACTGGCCAAAGATAACCCATAGTCATGATCATACCAAAAATCTACCCATCTTTACACTCAAGTGAAAGAGAAATTCAACATCAGGGTTATAAAAATGTTATATATGATAATAAAAATAATATAATCAACATATAGATTTAATCTCAAGAGTAATATTCATAACTCAACTATAATTTGGTCAGAAAAAGAAACCAATTTTGTCATGAATAGTAACTCGTGAATAGTAACTCGTGAATAGTAACCCCGACTCAAAAAGGTAGAAATTCCACAATAAAATCTATACCAATATTTCAGTATAATGATATTGAAAGAATAACATCATTATGAAGAATATAACATCCCTTAATATCCCTTACTATCCCTTACTATCCCTTACCTCAAAAGAGCAGTACTTCTGATCGGTATGCAAAGCCGAAGGAAACTTGCACTGAATAGCAACTCTCAAAGTATCTAAATACTCACAAAATATACTCATAATATAGAGAGAGAAAGAGAGAAAACTTGTTTCTGGTGTGTTTTTCAATTATAACTTAGCCCTCTATTTATAGGAAAGTTTTAGTAGGCTTGACCTGCAACCTGATGGCTTTACCTGCTACTATTCCCACCCACTACATTTGAAATATAATTCAGCACATTTCTTCACCAACCACAAGTGGGGCCCACCAATTCTAGAATTTTCTATCAAAATGATAAACTCCGAAAATTCAACAATTTCTGAACCAGTCATCTTGTAAAATTCATAATAAATCATACGTTCATTTTTAACGGTTCAAAAATTGTGGGCATATACTCAACTTATATATGTATAACATATCCAAAAATTACCACGATCCAACGGTCGGATTAAAAATTATAACCCCCGTAAAATATCTCAAAAACCCTAATTTTTAATACCTCCATTCCGACAAAAATGCGGATAAAACCTCAACATTAACTCCTTCATTTTTAACCACAAAAATATATCCCTCATTTATATCCACATAAAATAAATATTTCCTTATCATATGAATCAATAATTAATTATTCATAAATAATATTACAGAATCACATTTATGACAACCAGGCCGTTCCCAGGAAAGAAGGGGCTTTCCAATAAGAATTTTTCCTTACTGGCGCGCAATTAGGTGACCAAACCTCTCCTTAGACAGAACTTTCTAGACATTGCCAATAATGTTATCTAATAATATTATTCAAATAATATGAATTATTGATCTGATAATGGGAAATACTGTGCAGTGATAATTATTGAACAACAATAATATAAAATTTTAACGTAGCAATTATTGAATCAATAAAATAAAATATTGAACAGTAATTACTGTAACAATTATTGAGTAGTGCCTTCTTACGTAAGAATCAATAATTTCAAAAATACTATGCAATACCGTGTGCTACTGTGCAATAACGCGTATTACTGTATTTTAACCACCGGGTATTCCAACAGTGTTAACGGTAACAACTACGCCGTTATTTATAAAAATTCAAATTTATCGCTTTCTTCACCCGACAGTTATTCGTTTTGGGGTCCACAAATAGCTGCGCCGTCGTACGAATATTCCCCGACAGAAAGAATATTCCACGACCAAACGAATATTCCCCGACAACAATGATTATTTTATAACCACTTGCTTATTTTGAAAAAAAATTCATATTTCACCCATAACTTTAAACTTTTATCAATTTAACCATTTACTGAATAGTAATTATAAGAAAAATTAAATACTTTTATTTCATAAATTCGGGGTCTTACACCAGCAGTCTTGGAACTTATTAGTTCACTTTAGAACTCTTCAAGTCCAACTGACTTGGCACTTCTTAGTTCACTTAGAACTCTTCAAGTCCAACTGATTTGGAACTTCTTACTTCACTTGATAATAGTTGAGTTCTTGAATGGTGCTACTCAGTTGCCGTTAAGCTTGTGTTCGAAAGAACTGAGTAGCTGAGCAAGCTTTCTTTTTAGATCGTAGAATTGAGCATTGAGTGTTCTTCAGCGTTTCATTGTATGCTTGTATACCCCTTGCATCTGCTTTAGTTTTGCATATAATGTAAGACCCCAACTTTTTATAAATAAAATCAAATTTTCTCTAATTATTATTGTGAATAATAAGGTGTTAATTTGATATAATACTTTGGTTATGGGTAAAATGTGTAAATTTTACAAAATAAACAAGTGGTTATAAAATATTCATTGTTGTCGGGGAATATTTATTTAGTCGTAAAATATTCTTCCTGTCGGGGAATATTTGTTTAGTCGTAAAATATTCTTCCTGTCGGGAAATATTCGTACGATGGCGCATCCATTTGTGGGCCCTATAACTGAAAACGGTCGGATGAAGAAAACGACAAGTTTAAGTTTTTATAAATAACGGTAAAATTATTACCGTTAACACTGCTAGAATACCTAGTGGTTAAAATACAGTAATACACGTGGTTGCACAGTAGCATACGGTATTGCACAGTATTTTTGAATTATTGATTCTTACGTAAGAAGACACTACTCAATAATTGTTACAGTAATTATTGTTCAATATTTTATTTTATTGATTCAATAATTGCTACGTTGATATTTTATATTATTGTTATTTCAATAATTGTCACTGCACAGTATTTCCCATTATCAGATTAATAATCCATATTATTTGAATAATATTATTAGATAGCATTATTGACAATGTCTAAGAAAGTTCTGTCTAAGGAGAGGTTTGGTCACCTAATTACGCGCCAATAAGGAGAAATCCTTATCGAAAAGTCCCCTCTTTCCCAGGAACGACCTGGTTGTCATAATTGTGATTCTGTAATATTATTTGTGAATAATTAATTATTGATTTATATGATAAGAAAATATTTATTTTATGTGGATATAAATGAATGATAGGAAAATATTTATTTTATGTGATTATAAATGAAGGAATTAATGTTGATGTATTTTATCAGTATTTTGTCGAAATGGAGGTATTAAAAATCGTCCGTATGTGAATTTCGGGCATTTTTCGTTTAAAATTTGTAAAAACTTAAAGTTACAAAGTTGTAGAGAATTCGATTTCCTATGGAATAGACATAAAATTCATATTTTTCTGATAAAAGGGCTATTTATTATGAATTATTGAAGTTTCGAAAATTAAATATTTTTATTAAAATAATGGGTGGGACCCACTTTTGTTTTTTTTAAAACATGTGCTAGAAATTTTGTTCAAAGATGGCTGGTCTTGATTGTCCAACTTAGCATGCGTAGAAGAAAGAAAAAGAAATAATATTATTTTATTATTTAGTCTCCTTTGGCGTTCTAGTATTTTCCTATAAATAGGTGCTTAGGTTAGATTTGAAAATCACACCAGAAATAAGTTTTCTTTCTCTCTATATTATCGAACGTGTTTTTGTGAGTATTTTGATACTTTGAGAGTTGCTATTCAGTACAAGTTTTCTTCGGCTTTACATCCGATATTCCGATCAGAAGTACTGTTATTTTAAGGTAAGGAATGTTATTTTCTTCGTAAATGATATTATTTTTTTAATATCATTATGTTGAAATATTGATATAAATTTTATTGTGAAATTTCTACCTTTTTGTGTCAGGGTTACTATTGTGATGCACCCAAAATAGGTATACATCACCTATTCTGAGTCGCCAATACATGGTACAGAATACAAATACAATCTTTAATATATAACAAGAGAGCTGTGAGTTTTAATACAAATACTATTTTCTAGACAATATCCATTCTCAGAATAAGTCTTCATTATATTTATTTTCACACTATTTCATAGAATAGTGAAGACTACTAATGTCATCCTCTGAATCGTCACTCCGTTCCTCGACTAGTCCCCGCTACGTTCTCATTTCTTGAAGAGAACAATGAGAGCAAAAGGGTGAGCTCAACTAGCCCAGTAAGAAATATTATGACTAAGATAATGCAGAATAAATTATCGTTAGCCTTCAACAGTATTAAACTGATAAAATATAACAAACATCAAGTTTAACTGCAGCGGAACAAGCAATCCATTAAAAGAGTCAAATAGAGAATAAAATCTACTATCCACCAATGATTGTGTCGTCGTACGAATATTTTCTGTTAAAACGAATATTCTCCGACCAATCGAATATTATATAGCAACTTGCGTACTTTGTAAAATTTATAAATATTACCCACAACTATAACATTATATCAATTTCACTCCATAATATTCAAAAATGATATTTATAGAAAATTCATCTTTATTTATAAAAGTTGAGGTCTTACAACCTCCACTTCTTATGAAATTTCGCCCTCGAAATTAGGGTACGTACCTGGTATATCGAAGAGGTAAGGATACCTTGACTTCATTTCAGATTCTAACTCCCAGGTCATTTCCTCAACATCGTGGTTTCTCCATAAAACTTTGACTTGAGGTATAACCTTGGAGCGTAGAATATGTTCCTACTTATCCAAGATTTGAACAGGAACCTCTTCATACGTTAAATCTTCCGCTATTTCGTCCAGTTCTAACTCAATAATGTGGTTCGGGTCTTCCACATATTTACGTAACATGGATATGTGAAAAATATTATGAACACGAGCGAGTCTATAGGCCACAGTTCCTACTCGATCGAGGATTAAAAATGGGCCAATGAATCGAGAATTGAGCTTTTCTCTCTTTTCAAATCTCGTAACTCCTTTCCACGGAGCAACTCGTAACAACACATGATCTCCTATATCAAATTTCACGTCCTTTCGATGAAGATCAGCATAACTCTTTTGTCGATCTTGTAAGGTTTTTATACGTTGCCGGATCGTTTGAATCTTTTCCGTAGTCATATGTACCAACTCCGGTCCCAACAACGTTGCTTCACCCATCTCATCCCAGCATACTGGAGAACGACACTTTCTTCCATACAACGCCTCAAATGGAGCCATGCCAATACTTGCTTGATAACTGTTGTTGTAGGAAAACTCCACCAATGGTAAGAACTTATCCCAATTTCCCTTGAAGTCAAGGACACAGAGTTTTAATAAATCTTTAAGAGTTTGAATAGTCCTCTCTGATTGTCCGTCCGTCTGAGGATGATATGCCGAACTATATCGTAAATTCGTGCCCATAGCTTTTTGTAAACTAACCCAAAATCGTGAAGTGAATCTTGGGTCTCGATCAGAAACTATGGATACTGACATACCATGCAGTCTTACAATCTCGTTTATGTACATACGAGCAAGACGTTCAAGTGTATAAGTTTTCCGTATTGGTAAGAAATTAGCAGACTTGGTCAATCTATCAACAATGACCCAAATTGCATCAATGCCTTGAGAAACCTTGGGAAGATCAGTAACGAAATCCATGGTAATGTGCTCCCACTTCCATTCTGGAATTTCAAGTGGTTGAAATGGACTTTTTGGTACTTGATGCTCCGCTTTGACTTGTTGACAAGTTAGACACCTTGAGATAAACAGCGTTATCTCTCTCTTCATATTGCTCCACCAAAATGTATGACGAAGATCACGATACATTTTGGTACTCCCACGATGGATTGTAAACGGTGTGTTGTGCGCCTCCATCATTATTTTATACTTTAAATCAGGGTCGTTAGGAACACAAAGTCTGGAGTTGACTCGAAGTATTCCTTCTTCATCGATTCTTGCTTCTGGTATAGCACCTTCTTGCACTTTCTTCCTCATACGCATCAGCTCCAGGTCTGTAGCTTGAGCAGCCTTAACTTTATCAATTAAAGTCGGTTCTACTCGTATATTCGCCATCATCACATGGGTCCCTGGAGTCTTTAACTCTATCTCTATCCTTTGCAAGTCACACAAAATGGGCCTTTGTGTTGACAATATCGCACTCGTACTTGCATATGATCTTCTACTCAATGCATCAGCTACCATGTTCGCTTTTCTAGGATGGTATTGGATGGTATGATCATAATCTTTCAACAGTTCCAGCCAACGTCGATGTTGCATGTTGAGTTCCTTTTGAGTGAAGAAATATTTGAGGCTTTTATGATCCGTAGAGATCTCCACTTTCTCCCCATACAAGTAATGTCTCCAAATTTTAAGTGCGAAGACAACAGCTGCCAACTCTAGATCATGAGTAGGATAATTCCTCTCATATTCTTTGAGTTGTCTTGAGACATAGGCTATGACTTTTGTAAGACCCCGAATTTTATGAAATAAAAGTATTCAATTTTTCTTATAATTACTATTCAGTAAATGGTTAAATTGATAAAAGTTTAAAGTTAAGGGTAATATATGAAATTTTTCAAAATACGCAAGTGGTTATAAAATATTCGTTGTTGTCGGGGAATATTCGTTTAGTCGTGGAATATTCTTTCTGTCGGGAAATATTCGTACGACGGCGCAGCCATTTGTGGGCCCCATAACGAATAACTGTCGGATGAAGAAAACGATAAATTTGAGTTTTTGCAATTAACGGCGTAGTTGTTACCGTTAATACTGTTGAAATACTCGGTGGTTAAAATACAGTAATACGCGTTATTGTACAGTAGCACACGGTATTGCACCAATTATTGATTCTTACGTAAGAAGACACTACTCAATAATTGTTACAGTAGTTATTGTTCAATATTTTATTTTATTGATTCAATAATTGCTGCGTTGATATTTTATATTATTGTTGTTTCAATAATTGTTGCTGCACAGTATTTTCCTTTATCAGATATTTAATTCATATTATTTGAATAATATTATTAGATAACATTATTGGCAATGTCTAAAAAGTTCTATCTAAGGAGAGGTTTGGTCATCTAATTGCGCGCCAATAAGGAGAAATCCTTATTGGAAAGCCCCCTCTTTCCTGGGAACGGCCTGGTTGTCATAAATGTGATTCTGTAATATTATTTGTGAATAATTAATTATTGATTCATATGATAAGGAAATATTTATTTTATGTGGATATAAATGAGGGATATATTTTTGTGGTTAAAAATGAAGGAGTTAATGTTGAGGTTTTTATCAGTATTTTTGTCGGAATGTAGGTATTAAAAATCAGAGTTTTTGAGATATTTTACGGGGGTTATAATTTTTAATCCGACCGTTGGATCGTGGTAATTTTTGGATATGTTATACATATATAAGTTGAGTATATGTCCACAAATTTTGAACCGTTAAAAATGAACGTATGATTTATTATGAATTTTACGAGATGACTGGTTCAGAAATTATTGAATTTTCGGAGTTTATCATTTTGATGGAAAATTCTAGAATTGGTGGGCCCCACTCTTGGTTGGTGAAGAAATATACTGAGATTTTTATTCAAATGTGGTGGGTGGGAATAGTAGCAGGTAAAGCCATCAGGTTGCAGGTTAAGTCTGCTTCGGCGTGCTAACATTTTCCTATAAATAGAGGGCTAAGTTAGAATTGAAAATCACACCAGAATTTATAAGTTTTCTCTCTTTCTCTCTCTAGATTATTGAGTATATTTTGTGAGTATTTAGATACTTTGTGAGTTTCTATTCATCAGTGCAAGTTTTCTTCAGCCTTATACCGATCAGAAGTACTGCTCTTTTGAGGTAAGGGATAGTAAGAGATTTTAAGGGTTGTTATGTCTTTCAGTTTCGTAATTTTTCTGACCTTCAAAAATTCTGGAAAAATTTGAAATGATATTTTGATGAGTTTTCTTGATTGTGTCCAAAAATAGTGATTTTTGGATTTATAGATTAAGAGTTATGAATTTTGTAAGAAAAGACTATTTTAAATGTAACCGCTTATAACTCCTTGTGGTTAACTCCAAAATTGATGAAATTTTTATTGGGAGTACGTGTGTATGATAGGAGTATACTCTGTAAATTTTAGAATTTTTAGATAAAAGTACAATTTTTGATAAATATCTAAATATTCGGCTGTTTTGGCCATATGAAAAATAGTAAATGACTTTTAAAAATTCTGAGAAAAATATATGTTCAATATGGGACTATATTATGCTAAATCCCAGAGAAAAAATATTTTTGGAATTGATTTGGTATTTTTCATAAAAATAGACTAGTTATGAGTAAATGAATTAAATATGTTATGTGAAGTAAGAAAATTGAAAAATAGGATTTTATGACTTGAGAATCCTATATGAGGTATATGCAGATTTTTGATGAGTGTTTTGATTATTGGTGATAAAATTTTATGAGTTTAGTATTTTAGAATGATTAAATGCATTAATTAGTAAAGTGTAAATAATTTAAATAAATTATTTATAAGCTTAAGAAATATTATTCTTTCAATATCATTATACCGAAATACTGGTATGAATTTTATTGTGGAATTTCTACCTTTTTGTGTCGGGTTTACTATTTATGAGTTACATTTCACGAGTTACTATTCCTGAGTTACTATTCACGAGTTATTATTCACGATAAAAATTGGTTTCTTTTTCTAACCAAATTATAGTTGATTTACGAATATTACTCTTGAGATTAAAACTAGATGTTGATCATATTATTTTTATTATTATATATAATATTTTTATAACCCTAATGATGATATTTCTCTTTGACTTGAGTGTAAAGATGGGTAGATTTTTGGTATGATCATGACTATGGGTTATCTTTGGCCAGTAGTGCAAAGTTGAATCATTGATTGGTATGATCATGACCATTGAATTTATAAGTGAATATCTTTAGCTTAAGTGCAAAGGTGAATTGATCAACATGATTATAATTATTGTTTATATAAATTCTGAAATGATTATATATTTCTTTGAGATATTAATATCTTTGGCCTGTAGTGCAAAGTTGAAATATTGATGAATATCTTTGGCCTGTAGTGCAAAGATAAATTGTTGATGAATATCTTTGGCCCGTAGTGCAAAGATGACATGTTGTTGAATATCTTTGGCCAGTAGTGCAAAGATGAACAGATGTTGAGATAAACATGACCAACTGGTGATACAAATAAATATCTTTGGCCGTAGTGCAAAGATGAAGTTATTACTATGATTATGAACAGGAAATGTGATTTGGTATAACCATGATCTTTGATGTTTCAGGTAAAGATAGGTGATAAAAATTATCTTCGTCCTGGATGAGAAGAGGAATTTAGAACTACAGTTATGATTATGAGTTATTCATATGATTGTGGACCAGAATTATTGATTGATGTTACAGGGATAAAACATTGTTGGTAGATTTTTAACATGGAGAAGATAATAGACTTTATAGTCTATTTGACTCTTCTAATGGATTGCTCGTTCCGCTGCAACTATGGTTGAAATTTTTATCATCTACCATATGTTCTAAATCTCTGATTTATTATTGATGAAGGCTATTGATAATTTAATTATCTTTAGTCATGATATTCTTTACTGGGCTAGTTGTGCTCACCCTTTTGCTTCACAATTCCTTTCAGGTAGTAAGAGTGTAGCTGGGTCGAGCGAGGGTAACGGAAAAATAGAACGGTGGTCTCTAGCTGTGAATGTTCTTCCGAAGCAGTATAAAAAAGTTCATTTAGTAGTTTTATTTGGTGAATCCAATAGGGTAAGGTGTACCCAACGTTGGAAGGGTAATTTGCCACTATCATACAAGATGTCTAACGACATACAACCTCGTGTCATCATAAGACAGGGATGTGCTCATCCACTTGCTGAGTATATATACGAGCACTACCTATATAATCTTGGTGTTTGTTTGAAGTATAATTCTCAATTAGAGACAGTAGAGATAATGATATGTCAAGAGAAGACTCACAATTGGGAAGAATATGATAGTAATCTTCTCATTTTTCTTTGGGGTCTATTGGGTCAACCAAGAATAATTCTGTGGCCATATGATATCTAACATAACCTAGACGCATGGCCTTCCATGTACCAAGGTTTCCTTGAGCACTTCCCAAAGATTCTAATTTCTAAAACAGTTTTTGACTATACCTTTATGTAAGGTGTCATTGTGAGGTGATGTCCACGGTTGGAACATGAGTCACATTTGGTATATATTTGTATCCAAACTCATAGCATATGTGTTGTTGTATTTTGCACGACAATTGTTGTAATAAAGTTACAGTTATTTTCTGTACCATGTATTTGGCGACTCAGTATAGGTTGGATGGAATGGACCTATTTTGGGGTCGTTACAAATAGTGTATCAATAATTATAATGAGGACTTATTTGAGTGTGGATATTGTCTAGAAGACAATATTTGTATTTAAACTCACAGTTTATATGTTGTCGTATTTTAAACGATAATTGTATTAATAAAGTTGTAGTTATTTCTGTACCATGTATTTGGCTACTCAGAATGGGTGATGTATACCTATTTTGGGGCGTCACATATAAGGTGCCTTTGAAAATGTATCCGTTTGAAGGCATCCGTTGAAGCATTAATTATATTTGACATTTATGAGCTCTGATGGTGACTTTCTGCAAATCTTCTGATTTGCCGTCTGGCCCACTGACACAACAGACTGCTATCTCACCTAACACCTGAAAAGGTATTTTCTGTTGTCCCATAGTACTTTTCTTAGCTTCTTCAATACGTTTATTTGTTATATACTAAGGATGAGTGTTGTGTCATTGGGACTCCCGAAGATTTCAACGTTTATAATCCATTCCACATTTATTGTGATTTATTCTTAAACAAATGGACAAGGCTCGATGCTTCTGATGCAGACAGATGATACACTACGATCATGATCATGGTGTCTTTGCAACATTAGGGCTTGATCCGGTACTTAAAGATGAGAACTGTGACGCCCCCAAAATAGGTATACAACACCCATTCTGAGTCGCCAAATACATGGTACAGAAAGCAAACTATAACTTCAATAATACAATTATCGTGCAAAATACGACAACACATACTGTGAGTTTAAATACAAATATTACCTTCTAGACAATATCCACACTCAAATAAATCCTCATTACAATTATTCAAACACTATTTTACAGAAATAGTGAGGACTGCTAAAACATCTTTCTAGAACCATCACTCCATACCCCGACTAGATCCTGCTATGTTCTCACCTCCTGAAAAGAAAAATGGAACAAAAAAGAAAAGGGTGAGCTCAACTAGTCCAGTAAAGAATATTATGACTAAGATAATATACAACAAATTATCGTTAGTCCTCAACAGGGAAAAATCTGATAGAATATAATCGACAACAAGTTTTAGATCAACAACTGCAGCGGAAACAGCAAACCATTAGAAGAGTCAAGTAGAGAAAGAATTCTACTATCTTCTAAGATTTAAAAGTTCATCATCAATATTTTATCCCTATAACATCAATTAATAATCATTTTTATCCAAATATTCATCTTTGCACTACAGGCCAAAGATATTCATTTGTATCACCTGCCAGTCATGTTCATCTCAACACCTGTTCATCTTTGCACTACAGGCCAAAGATATTCATCAAGTAATCATACATCTTTGCACTACAGGCCAAAGATATTCAGTAATATCATCATTTAGGATTGAGGATGATGAAAAATATCTTAAAGAGAACGAATCCAGTGAGACAAAAGGACAAATATTAGGGATTCGCATAACAGTTTATCCAAGATCAATAAAACTTCATAATAATCAATTGTGAAGCAGAATTCAAAAATAAAGATCAAAACATGGATACAATCAAAGATAGTAACCATAATAGACATCTTGAACAAAAAGGGAAAATTTTATTTTTCGGTGAATAGTGCCGTATTCGTGAATAGTACCGTATACGCGAATAGTGCCGTATACGTGAATAGTAACCCCGACACAAAAAGTTCTAAATTTGATAAAAACTCATATCAATATTTTAGCATAATGATATTGAAGAAAATAATATCATTAAGAAGAAAATAATATCCCTTACCTCAAAATATAAGTACTTCTGGTCGGAATACCGGTATAAGGCTGAAAGAAACTTGCTCTGATGAATAGAAACTCTCAAAGTATCTAAATACTCATAAAATACACTCAATAATCTAGAGAGAGAAAGAGAGAAAACTTGTTTCTGGTGTGATTTTTCAATTCTAACTTAGCCCTCTATTTATAGGAAAATTTTAACACGCCGAAGTAGACTTAACCTGCAACCTGATGGCTTTACCTGCTACTATTCCCACCCACCACATTTGAATAAAAATCTCAGCACATTTCTTCACCAACCAAGAGTGGGGCCCACCAATTCTAGAATTTTCCATCAAAATGATAAACTCCAAAAATTCAATAATTTCTGAACCAGTCATCTCGTAAAATTCATAATAAATCATACGTTCATTTTTAACGGTTCAAAATTTGTGGACATATACTCAACTTATATATGTATAACATATCCAAAAATTACCACGATCCAACGGTCGGATTAAAAATTATAACCCCCGTAAAATATCTCAAAAACTCTAATTTTTAATACCTCCATTCCGATAAAAATACTGATAAAAATCTCAACATTAACTCCTTCATTTTTAACCACAAAAATATATCCCTCATTTATATCCACATAAAATAAATATTTCCTTATCATATGAATCAATAATTAATTATTCACAAATAATATTACAGAATCACATTTATGACAACCAGGCCGTTCCCAGGAAAGAGGGGGCTTTCCAATAAGGATTTCTCCTTACTGGCGCGCAATTAGATGACCAAACCTCTCCTTAGACAGAACTTTCTAGACATTATCAATAATGTTATCTAATAATATTATTCAAATAATATGAATTATTGATCTGATAATGGAAAATACTGTGCAGCAATAATTATTGAAACAACAATAATATAAAATATCAACGCAACAATTATTGAATCAATAAAATAAAATATTGAACAATAACTACTGTAACAATTATTGAGTAGTGCCTTCTTACGTAAGAATCAATAATTGGTGCAATACCGTGTGCTACTGTATTTTAACCACCGGGTATTCCAACAGTATTAACTGTAATAACTACGCCGTTATTTATAAACAACTTATAGTTGTCGTTTTCTTCATCCAATCGCTTTCCGTTATGGGGCCCACACAAGGCTGCGCCGTCGTATGAATATTCCCCGACAGCAAGAATATTCCACAACCAAACGAATATTCCCCGACAAAATGAATATTTTATAACCACTTGCTTATTTTACAAAATTTGCACATTTCACCCATAACCAAAGTATTATATCAAATTAACCCCTTATTATTCACAATAATATTTAGAGAAAATTTGATTTTATTCATTAATAAGTTGGGGTCTTACAACCTCCCCTCCTTATGAAATTTCTTCCTCGAAATTGACGTACGTACCTGATGTTTCAAAAAGGTAATGATACCTCGCTTTCATTTCTGATTCCAACTCCCAGGTCATTTCTTCAATAGCATGGTTTCTCCACAAAACCTTAACTTGTGGTATAACCTTCGTACGTAGGACATGCTCTTTCCTATCCAAGATCTTAATAGGTACCTCCTCGTACGTTAAATCTTCAGCTATCTCGTCTGGTTCTAACTCAATAATGTGGTTCGGGTCTTTAACATATTTACGAAGCATAGATATGTGAAAAACATTATGAACATGAGACATGCTTGGAGGTAATGCGAGTCTATATGCCATATTTCCTATTCGCTCAAGAATCTCAAATGGACCAACAAATCTTAGATTGAGCTTTCCTCTCTTTTCAAATCTTGTAACTCCCTTCCATGGTGCAACACGTAACAATACATGATCCCCAATATTAAATTCCACGTCCTTTCGATGAAGATCCGCATAACTCTTTTGTCGATCCTGTGCCGTTTGTATACGTTGTCGAATCGTTTGGATCTTCTCTGTAGTAATGCGTACCAACTCTGCTCCCAACAATGTTGCTTCACCCACCTCGTCCCAGCATACTGGAGAATGATATTTTCTTCCATACAACGCCTCGAATGGAGCCACACCTATGCTCGCCTGATAACTATTGTTGTAGGAGAATTTCACTAATGGTAGGTACTTATCCCAACTCCCTTTGAGATCTAGGACACAAAGTCTTAATAGATCTTCAAGAGTTTGAATAGTCCTCTCTGATTGTCCGTCCGTTTGAGGATGGTATGCCGAACTGAATCATAAATCCGTGCCCATAGCTTTCTGCAAGCTAACCCAAAATCGTGAAGTGAATCTTGGGTCACGATCTGAAACTATGGATACTGGCATGCCATGCAATCTCACAATCTCGTTCACGTACATACTAGCAAGACGTTCAAGGGAATAAGTCTCACGTATCGGCAAGAAATGAGCGGACTTGGTTAATCTATCAACAATAACCCAAATCGCATCTATGCCTTGAGAAACCTTGGGAAGACCCGTAACAAAATCCATAGTAATGTGTTCCCACTTCCATTTCGGAATCTCAAGTGGTTGCAATGGACCCTTTGGTACTTGATGCTCCGCTTTTACACGTTGACAAGTTAAACATCTCGAGATAAACTCCGCGATCTCTCTTTTCATATTGCTCCATCAAAATGTATGTCGAAGATCGTAATACATTTTGGTACTCCCAGGATGGATTGCAAACGGTGTGTTGTGTGCCTCCATCATTATTCTATGCTTCAAGTCAAAATCGTTAGGAACACAAAGTCTGGAGTTGACTCGAAGTATTCCTTCTTCATCGATTCTTGCTTCTGGAATAGCACCTTCTTGCACTTTCTTCTTCATACGCATCAGCTCCATGTCCATAGCTTGAGCAGCTTTAACTTTATCGATTAAAGTCGGTTCTACTCGTATATTTGATATCATCATGTGGGTACTTAGAGCCTTCATCTCTATCTCTATCCTTTGCAAGTCATACAAAATGGGCCTTTGTGTTAACAACATTGCACTTGTACCCGCATATGATCTTCTACTCAATGCGTCAGCTACTACGTTTGCTTTTCTAGGATGATATTGGATGATATGATCGTAATCTTTCAACAGCTCGAGCCAACGTCGTTGCCGCATGTTGAGTTCCTTTTGGGTGAAGAAATATTTGAGGCTTTTATGATCTGAATAGATCTCCACTTTCTCCCCATACAGGTAGTGTCTCCAGATCTTTAACGCAAAAACGACTGCTGCCAACTCCAAATCATGAGTAGGATAATTCCTCTCATATTCTTTGAGTTGTCATGAGGCATAGGCTATGACTTTCCCATGTTGCATGAGAACACATCCTAACCCTTTGCCTGAAGCATCGCTGTAGATAACAAATCCATCCGAACCAGATGGTATTGTCAGAACAGGTGCTGAAATGAGTCTCCTCTTGAGTTCTTGGAAACTCTTCTCGCATTCCTTACTCCATACGAATTTTGTATCTTTTCGAGTCAGCTGAGTTAACGGAGTAGCGATTCGAGAAAATCCTTCCACAAATCTCCGATAATAACCAGCTAAGCCCAGAAAGCTACGTACTTCGGTTACCGACTTCGGTTGCTCCCAACTTTGTATGGCTTCAATCTTCGCCGGGTCGACAGATACTCCATG
Organism: Panax notoginseng; assembly: GCA_016801055.1. Classification (NCBI taxonomy): domain Eukaryota; kingdom Viridiplantae; phylum Streptophyta; class Magnoliopsida; order Apiales; family Araliaceae; genus Panax; species Panax notoginseng. Next base: position 5,869,799 of record CM029021.1, on the reverse strand, counting down.
TTTTGACACAACGTGCCCAAGGAATGCTACTTCCTCAAGCCAGAACTCGCATTTCTTCAATTTGGCATATAGCTTATTTTCACGAAGCCTTTGCAGTACCAGCTTCAAATGGCGCTCATGATCTTCACGGCTTTTGGAATAGATGAGGATGTCATCAATAAAGACAATAACGAACTGATCCAAATATTCTTTGAATACACGGTTCATCATATCCATGAAGGCAGCAGAAGCATTAGTCAATCCAAAAGACATGACTAAGAATTCATAATGCCCGTACCGAGTTCTGAAGGCAGTCTTTGGAATATCCTCAGTTTTAATCTTCAGCTGATGATATCCAGAACGAAGGTCGATCTATGAAAAGAATTGTGTTCCTTGTAACTGGTCGAACAGGTCATCAATGCGAGGTAGCAAATACCTATTCTTGATGGTGACATGGTTCAATTCTCGATAGTCAATACAAAGTCGCATACTCCCGTCTTTCTTCTTTACGAATAAAATAGGAGCACCCCAAGGAGACGTTGTAACGACCCCAAAATAGGTCCATTCCACCCAACCCATTCTGAGTCGTCAAATACATGGTACAGAAAATAACTACAACTTTATTACAACAATTGTCGTGCAAAATACAACAACACATGTAAGACCCCGAATTTTATGAAATAAAAGTATTCAATTTTTCTTATAATTACTATTCAGTAAATGGTTAAATTGATAAAAGTTTAAAGTTATGAAAGAAATATGATTTTTTTTCAAAATAAGCAAGTGGTTATAAAATAATCATTGTTGTCGGGGAATATTCGTTTGGTCGTGGAATATTCTTTCTGTCGGAGAATATTCGTACGACGGTGCAGCTATTTGTGGGCCCCATAACGAATAACTGTCGGGTGAAGGAAAACAACAAATTTGAGTTTTTATAAATAACGGCGTAGTTGTTACCGTTAACACTGTTGGAATACCCGGTGGTTAAAATACAGTAATACGCGTTATTGCACAGTAGCACACGGTATTGCATAGTATTTTTAAAATTATTGATTCTTACGTAAGAAGACACTACTCAATAATTGTTACAGTAGTTACTGTTCAATATTTTATTTTATTGATTCAATAATTGTTGCGTTGATATTTTATATTATTGTTGTTTCAATAATTGTTGCTGCATAGTATTTTCCTTTATCAGATCAATAATTCATATTATTTGAATAATATTATTAGATAACATTATTGGCAATGTCTAGAAAGTTCTGTCTAAGGAGAGGTTTGGTCATCTAATTGCGCGCCAGTAAGGAGAAATTCTTATTGGAAAGCCCCCTCTTTCCTGGGAACGGCCTGGTTGTCATAAATGTGATTCTGTAATATTATTTGTGAATAATTAATTATTGATTCATATGATAAGGAAATATTTATTTTAAGTGGATATAAACGAGTGATATATTTTTGTGGTTAAAAAATGAAGGAGTTAATGTTGAGGTTTTTATCCGTATTTTTGTCGGAATGGAGGTATTAAAAAAATCAGGGTTTTTGAGATATTTTGCGGGGGTTATAATTTTTAATCCGACCGTTGGATCGTGGTAATATTTGGATATGTTATACATATATAAGTTGAGTATATGTCCACAAATTTTGAACCGTTAAAAATGAACGTATGATTTGTTATGAATTTTACGAGATGACTGGTTCAGAAATTGTTGAATTTTCGGAGTTAATCATTTTGGTGGAAAATTCTAGAATTGGTGGGCCCCACTTGTGGTTGGTGAAGAAATGTGCTGAATTATATTTCAAATGTGGTGGGTGGGAATAATAGCAGGTAAAGCCATCAGGTTGCAGGTCAAACCTACCAAAATTTTCCTATAAATAGAGGGCTAAGTTAGAATTGAAAATCACACCAGAAACATAAGCTTTCTCTCTTTTTCTCTCTATATTATGAAGCATATTTTGTGAGTTTTTAGATACTTGGTGAGTTGCTATTCATCAGTGCAAGTTTCCTTCAGCATCATATCCGATATCCAGTCAGAAGTACTGCTCTTTTGAGGTAAGGGATAGTAAGGGATATTAAGGGATTTTAAGGGTTGTTATGATTTTCAGTTTCGTAATTTTTCTGATCTTCAAAAATTCTGGAAAAATTTGAAATGATATTTTGATGAGTTTTCTTGATTGTGTCCAAAAATGGTGATTTTTGGATGTATAGATTGAGAGTTATGAATTTTATGAGAAAAAACTATTTTAAAAGTAACAGCTTATAATTCCTTGTGGTTAACTCCAAAATTGATGAAATTTTTATTGGGAGTACATGTATATGATAGAAGTATACTCTGTAAATTTCAGAATTTTTAGACAAAAGTACAATTTTTGATAAATGTCTAAATATTCGGCTATTTTGGCCATATGAAAAATAGTAAATGACTTTTAAAAATTCTGAGAAAAATATATGTTCACTATGGGACTATATTATGCTAAATTCCAGAAAAGAAATATTTTTGGAACTGATTTGGTATTTTTCATGAAAATAGTCTAGTTATGAGAAAATGAATTAAATATGTTATGTGAAGTAAGAAAATTGGAAAATAGGATTTTATGGCTTGAGAATCCTATATATGAGGTATATGCAGATTTTTGATGAGGGTTTTGGTTATTGATGATGAAATCTTAAGAGCTGGCATTTTATGATGATTAAATGCAATAATTAGTAAAATGTAAACAATTAAAATAAATTGTTTATAAGCTTAAGAAATATTATTCTTTCAATATCATTATACCGAAATATTGGTATGTATTTTATTGTGGAATTTCTACCTTTTTGAGTCGGGGTTACTATTCACGAGTTACTATTCACGAGTTACTATTCATGAGTTACTATTCACGGGTTACTATTCACGACAAAATTGGTTTCTTTTTCTAACCAAATTATAGTTGATTTATGAATATTACTCTTGAGATTAAAACTATATGTTGATCATATTATTTTTATTATCATATATAACATTTTTATAACCCTAATGATGATATTTCTCTTTGACTTGAGTGTAAAGATGGGTAGATTTTTGGTATGATCATGACCATGGGTTCTCTTTGGCCAGTAGTGCAAAGTTGAATTGTTGACTGGTATGATCATGACCATTGAATTTATAATTGAATATCTTTAGCTTAAGTGCAAAGGCGAAATGATCAACATGGTTATAATTATTGTTTATATAAATTCTTAAATGATTATATATTCTTTGAGATATTAATATATTTGGCCTGTAGTGCAAATATGAACTGTTGATGAATATATTTGGCCTGTAGTGCAAATATGAACTGTTGAGGAATATCTTTGGCCTGTAGTGCAAAGATGAATTGTTGATGAATATCTTTGGCCGTAGTACAAAGATGAATTATTGATGAATATCTTTGGCCTGTAGTGCAAAGATGAACTGTTGTTGAATATCTTTGACCTGTAGTGCAAAGATGGTCTGTTGATGAATGTCTTTGGCCTGTAGTGCAAAGATGAACTGTTGTTGAATATCTTTGGCCGTAGTGCAAAGATGGATTTATTAGTAAGATTATGAACAGGAACTGTGATTTGGTATAACCATGATCTTTGATGTTTCAGGTGATGAAAATTATCTTTGTCCTGGATGAGAAAAGGAATTTAGAACTACAATTATGATTATGAGTTATTCATATGATTGTGGACCAGAATTGTTGATTGATGTTTCAGGGATAAAACATTGTTGGTGGATTTTTAACATGGAGAAGATAATAGACTTTATAGTCTATTTGACTCTTCTAATGGATTGCTCGTTCCGCTGCAACTATGGTTGAAATTTTTATCATTTACCATATGTTCTAAATCTCTGATTTATTATTGATGAAGGCTATTGATAATTTAATTATCTTTAGTCATGATATTCTTTACTGAGCTAGTTGTGCTCACCCTTTTGCTTCACAATTCCTTTCAGGTAATAAGAGTGTAGCTGGGTCGAGCGAGGGTAACGGGGAAATAGAACGGTAGTCTCTAGCTGTGGATGTTCTCCCGAAGCAGTATAGAAAAGTTCATTTAGTAGTTATATTTGGTGAATCCAATAGGGTAAGGTGTACCCAACGTTGGAAGGGTGGTTTGCCACTATCATACAAGATGTCTAACGACATACAACCTCGTGTCATCATAAGACAGGGATGTGCTCATCCACTTGCTGAGTATATCTATGGGCACTACCTATATAATCTTGGTGTTTGTTTGAAGTATAATTCTCAATTAGAGACAGTGGAGATAATGATAAGTCAAGAGAAGACTCACCATTGGGAAGAATATGATAGTAATCTTCTCGTTTTTCTTTGGGGTCTATTGGGTCAACCAAGGATAATTCTGTGGCCATATGATATCTATCATAACCTAGACGCGTGGCCTCCCATGTACGAAGGTTTCCTTAAGCACTTCCCAAAGATTCTAATTTCTAAAACAGTTTTTGACTATACCTTTATGTAAGGTGTTATTGTGAGGTGATGTCCACGGTTGGAACATGAGTCACATTTGGTATATATTTGTATCCAAACTCACAGCATATGTGTTGTTGTATTTTGCACGACAATTGTTGTAATAAAGTTGTAGTTATTTTCTGTACCATGTATTTGGCGACTCAGAATAGGTTGGATGGAATGGACCTATTTTGGGGGCGTCACAACACATATGCTGTGAGTTTGGATACAAATATATACCAAATGTGACTCATGTTCCAACCGTGGACATCACCTCACAATAACACCTTACATAAAGGTATAGTCAAAAACTGTTTTAGAAATTAGAATCTTTGAGAAGTGCTCAAGGAAACCTTCGTACATGGGAGGCCACGCGTCTAGGTTATGATAGATATCATATGGCCACAAAATTATCCTTGGTTGACCCAATAGACCCCAAAGAAAAACGAGAATATTACTATCATATTCTTCCCAATGGCTCAGCAAGTGGATGAGCACAACTCTGTCTTATGATGACACGAGGTTGTATGTCATTAGACATCTTGTATGATAGTGACAAAACACCCTTCCAACGTTGAGTTCGCCTCACCCTATTTTCTTCACCAAATATAACTACTAAATGATGACCACCGTTCTATTCCCTTGTTACCCTCGCTCGACCCAGCTATACTCTTATTACCTGAAAGGAATTGTGAAGCAAAAGGGTGAGCACAACTAGCTCAGTAAAGAATATCATGACTAAAGATAATTAAATTATCAATAGCCTTCATCAATAATAAATCAGAGATTTAGAACATATGGTAAATGATAAAAATTTCAACCATAGTTGCAGCGGAACGAGCAATCCATTAGAAGAGTTAAATAGACTATAAAGTCTATTATCTTCTCCATGTTAAAAATCCATCAACAATATTTTATCCCTGTAACATCAATCAACAGTTCCTTTCCACAATCATATGAATAACTCATAATCATAATTGTGATTCTAAATTTTTCTTCGCACCCAGGACGAAGAATATTTTCATCACATGTCTTTATCTGAAACATCAAAGATCATGGTTATACCAAATCACAGTTCCTGTTCATAATCATACTAATAAATCCATCTTTGCACTACGACCAAAGATATTCAACAACAGTTCATCTTTGCACTACAGGCCAAAGATATTCATCAACAGACCATCTTTGCACTACAGGCCAAAGATATTCAACAACAGTTCATCTTTGCACTACAGGCCAAAGATATTCATCAATAATTCATCTTTGCACTACGGCCAAAGATATTCATCAACAATTCATCTTTACACTACAGGCCAAAGATATTCCTCAACAATTCATATTTGCACTACAGGTCAAATATATTCATCAACAGTTCATATTTGCACTACAGGCCAAATATATTAATATCTCAAAGAAATATATAATCATTTCAGAATTTATATAAACAATAATTATAACCATGTTGATCATTTCACCTTTGCACTTAAGCTAAAGATATTCAATTATAAATTCAATGGTCATGATCATACCAGTCAACAATTCAACTTTGCACTACTGGCCAAAGAGAACCCATAGTCATGATCATACCAATAATTTACCCATCTTTACACTCAAGCGAAAGAGAATTTCAACATCAAGGTTATAAAAATGTTATATATGATTATAAAAACAATATGATCAAAATATGGATTTAATTTCAAGAGTAATATTCATCAATCAACTATAATTTGGTTAGAAAAAGAAACCAATTTTGTCGTGAATAGTAACTCGTGAATAGTAACTCATGAATAGTAACTCGTGAATAGTAACTCATGAATAGTAACTCACGAATAGTAACCCCGACATGAAAAAGGTAGAAATTCCACAATAATATACATACCAATATTTCGGTATAATGATATTGAAAGAATAATATTCTTAAGCTTATAAACAATTTATTTAAATTGTTTACACTTTACTAATTAATGCATTTAATCATCATAAAACGCCAACTCTTAAGATTTCATCATCAATAACTAAAACCCTCATCAAAAATCTGCATATACCTCATATATAGGATTCTCAAGCCATAAAATCCTATTTTCCAATTTTCTTACTTCACATAACATATTTAATTCATTTTCTCATAACTAGACTATTTTCATGAAAAATACCAAATCCGTTCCAAAAATATTTCTTTTCTAAAATTTAGCATAATATAGTCCCATAGTGAACATATATTTTTCTCAGAATTTTTAAAAGTCATTTACTATTTTTTATATGGCCAAAATAGCCGAATATTTAGACATTTATCAAAAATTATACTTTTGTCTAAAAATTCTGAAATTTACAGAGTATACTTCTATCATATACATGTACTCCCAATAAAAATTTCATCAATTTTGGAGTTAACCACAAGGAATTATAAGTTGTTACTTCTAAAATAGTCTTTTCTCATAAAATTCATAACTCTCAATCTATACATCCAAAAATCACCATTTTTGGACACAATCAAGAAAACTCATCAAAATATCATTTCAAATTTTTCCAGAATTTTTGAAGATCAGAAAAATTACGAAACTGAAAATCATAACAACCCTTAAAATCCCTTAATATCCCTTACTATCCCTTACTATCCCTTACTATCCCTTACCATCCCTTACCTCAAAAGAGCAGTACTTCTGATCGGTATAAGGCTGAAGGAAACTTGCACTGATGAATAGAAACTCACAGAGTATCTAAATACTCACAAAATACACTCAATAATCTAGAGAGAGAAAGAGAGAAAACTTGTTTCTGGTGTAATTTTCAATTCTAACTTAGCCCTCTATTTATAGAAAAATTTTGGTAGGTTTGACCTGCAACCTGATGGTTTTACCTGCTACTATTCCCACCCACCACATTTGAAATATAATTCAACACATTTCTTCACCAACCACAAGTGGGGCCCACCAATTCTAGAATTTTTCACCAAAATGATTAACTCCGAAAATTTAACAATTTCTGAACAAGTCATCTCGTAAAATTCATAACAAATTATACGTTCATTTTTAACAGTTCAAAATTTGTGGACATATACTCAACTTATATATGTATAACATATCCAAAAATTACCACGATCCAACGGTCGGATTAAAAATTATAACCCCCGCAAAATATCTCAAAAACCCTGATTTTTAATACCTCCATTCCGACAAAAATACGGATAAAAACCTCAACATTAACTCCTTCATTTTTAACCACAAAAATATATCCCTCATTTATATCCACATAAAATAAATATTTCCCTATGATATGAATCAATAATTAATTATTCACAAATAATATTACAGAATCACATTTATGACAACCAGGCCGTTCCTAGGAAAAAGGGGGCTTTCCAATAAGAATTTCTCCTTACTGGCGCGCAATTAGATGACCAAACCTCTCCTTAGACAGAACTTTTTAGACATTGCCAATAATGTTATCTAATAATATTATTCAAATAATATGAATTATTGATCTGATAATAGAAAATACTGTGCAGCAACAATTATTGAACAACAATAATACAAAATTTCAACGTAGCAATTATTGAATCAATAAAATAAAATATTGAACAGTAATTACTGTAACAATTATTGAGTAGTGCCTTCTTACGTAAGAATCAATAATTTCAAAAATACTATGCAATACCGTGTGCTACTGTGCAATAACGCGTATTACTGTATTTTAATCACCAGGTATTCCAACAGTGTTAACGATAACAACTACGTCGTTATTTATAAAAACTCAATTTTTGTCGTTATCTTCATCCAACAGTTATTCGTTATGGGGCCCACAAATAGCTGCGCCGTCGTACGAATATTTCCCGACAGAAAGAATATTCTACGACCAAACGAATATTCCCCGACAACAATGATTATTTTATAACCACTTGCTTATTTTGAAAAAAAAATTCATATTTCACCCAATACTTTAAACTTTTATCAATTTAACCATTTACTGAATTGTAATTATAAGAAAAATTGAATACTTTTATTTCATAAAATTCGGGGTCTTACAGACGTACTAGGACGAATAAAACCGATGTCCAACAACTCCTGTAGTTGGACTTTTAACTCCTTAAGTTCAATAGGAGCCATTCGATATGGAGTTTTAGAAATGGGCTTTGTACCGGGTTCAAGGTCAATAAAGAATTCAACTTCACGTTCTGGGGGAAGACCAGGAAGTTCTTCAGGAAATACATCGGGAAATTCTCTAACAATAGAAATATTATTCAAATCTGTCTTGTCTTTGTTCAAATCCATAACATGGGCTAAGAAAGCATGACATCCGTTTTTCAATAAACGAATAGCTTTGTGGCTTGATATGGCAGTGACTGATTTTAGTGGTTTAGTAGTTTGAATTCGTATGACAGGTTGGTTAGGAATATGAAAACTAACAACCTTACGAAAACAATCAATTTTAGCATGATGAGTGGTTAACCAATCAATTCCTAAAATCACATCAAAAGCAAGTATCTTTAAAGAGATAAGATCAACAGGTAATGTGATAGTGCCAACTTGGATCATGCAAGATTTATAAACTGTAGATGTAACGAAGATTTCACCCAACGGAGTTTCAACAGATAAGTTAAAGTCCAATTTCTCCGGAGTCAAGTTTAAACGTTGAGCACAAGCAGGAGAGATAAAAGAATGGGTAGAACCGGTATCTAATAAAGTATAAACTTCGCAAGAATTCAAGATTAGCTTACCCGTGATCACCTCGTTCGGGTTTCTAGCGTTTTGGCCAGTCACGACAAACGCCCTTCCAGGAACCGCTGATTTTGACTTATTCGGGACAACTTTTGGAGTCACCATCCCCGCTAAACTTGGTTTTGCTACAGAACACTCTCGAGCTATATGACCCTCCTTTCCACAGTTATAACATACCTTAGATTGTTGTGGGCAGTTTGGGCTGATATGTCCCTCTTTCCCACATTTGTAACATACGACCGATTGTTGTTCTCCTCCCCTAGAAACAGTTGATGTTTGTGCTGACGTCTTCACGTTATCATTGTTGTACCTTCTCTTCTTGAAATCTCCTCCCGACTCGCTCCTTCTATTATCACGACCACGATTACCACCAGAGTGGTTACCGCTTTTGTCCGAATGTTTTCCTCCCTGCTGGTTTTCATTGCTTCGATGACTGCCGCCACCGGTATGACCCTGGTTGTGGTCCCTCGGTTGCACATACTCATTATCTCGCTCTAATAATTGAGCCCTGTTTACAACATCTGAATATAAAGAAATTTATGAGAGATAAGATATTGCCGAATCTCAGGTTTTAAACCTCTCAGAAACATCCTTGTCATTCGTTCCTCATTTTCGACCAAATGAGGTGCAAACCTGGATAACTCTGCAAACTTCGCCTCGTACTGGGACACCATCATGTTGTTTTGTTCCAGTCTGATAAACTCCACCTCCTTCATATGACGAATACTTTCAGGAAAGTACTTGTCATTGAACAGTTTTTGAAATGTTTCCCAGGACATGTTGAGTGCGTCAGGCTGGGTACGCTTCACAGACTCCCACCAGTAGTCTGCCTCACCGCGGAACATAAAGGTGGCGAATGGAACCTTCTATTCCTTCGTGCATCCCAAGACATCGAATATCTTGGTAATATGCTTGACCCACGTTTCCGCCATGATCGGATCCGGCTTTCCCTTAAATTCTGGTGGTCCCAATTCTTTGAACTGCTTAGCTGTGACAAACCGCGCGTTGTTATCATTTCCACCCGTATTCTGCACACGAGTCTCCCTCGTCTGATTTTGCATGAACTGCAAAAAGCTCCTAAACATTCCATCATTCATCGTTTGCTCGGTAACATTGTTTACAGGAGGAATATTGTCTTCCTGTTGCACGTTTCCCTGGGTGGTGATCAAATGTGTCTCCACGGTCTGATTTACTCCATTATTAACGTTCTCAGCTGCCATTCTTAAATACTGCCATAAAACAAGGGTTAATAGTCATGTCATATATTATCCCTATACTCTGACCGACCAAATAAACACCAAATAAACTTAGTCAGGTCATACTAGCGAAGGAATTCTCCGTCTCTCCCCTCCTAGTTCTTGTCTCACATCTTAGCCAGGGATCATATCCCTAAGCTCTGATACCAACTGTGACGCCCCCAAAATAGGTATACAATACCCATTCTGAGTGGCCAAATACATGGTACAGAAAGCAAACTATAACTTCAATAATACAATTGTCGTGCAAAATACGACAACACATACTGTGAGTTTAAATACAAATATTGCCTTCTAGACAATATTCACACTCAAATAAATCCTCATTACAATTATTCAAACACTATTTTACAGAAATAGTGAGGACTGCTAAAATATCTTTCTAGAACTATCACTCTATATCCCGACTAGATCCTGCTATGTTCTCACCTCCTGAGAAGAAAAATGGAACAAAAAGGAAAAGGGTGAGCTCAACTAGCCCAGTAAAGAATATTATGACTAAGATAATATACAACAAATTATCGTTAGTCCTCAACAGGGAAAAATCTGATAGAATATAATCGACAACAAGTTTTAGATCAACAACTGCAGCGGAAATAGCAAACCATTAGAAGAGTCAAGTAGAGAAAGAATTCTACTATCTTCTAAGATTTAAAAGTCCATCATCAATATTTTATCCCTGTAACATCAATTAATAATCATTTTTATCCAAATATTCATCTTTGCACTACAGGCCAAAGATATTCATTTGTATCACCTGCCAGTCATGTTCATCTCAACACCTGTTCATCTTTGCACTACAGGCCAAAGATATTCATCAAGTAATCATACATCTTTGCACTACAGGCCAAAGATATTCAGTAATATCATCATTTAGGACTGAGGACGATGAAAAATATCTTAAAGAGAACGAATCCAGTGAGACAGAAGGACAAATATTAGGGATTCGTATAACAGTTTATCCAAGATCAATAATACTTCATAATAATCAATTGTGAAGCAGAATTCAAAAATAAAGATCAAAACATGGATGCAATCAAAGATAGTAACCATAATAGACATCTTGGACAAAAAGGAAAAATTCTATTTTTCGGTGAATAGTGCCGTATTCGTGAATAGTACCGTATACGTGAATAGTGCCGTATACGTGAATAGTAACCACGACACAAAAAGTTCCAAATTTGATAAAAACTCATATCAATATTTCAGCATAATGATATTGAAGAAAATAATATCATTAAGAAGAAAATAATATCCCTTCCCTCAAAATATAAGTACTTCTGGTCGGAATACCGGTATAAGGCTGAAAGAAACTTGCTCTGATGAATAGAAACTCTCAAAGTATCTAAATACTCACAAAATACACTCAATAATCTAGAGAGAGAAAGAGAGAAAACTTGTTTCTGGTGTAATTTTTCAATTCTATCTTAGCCCTCTATTTATAGAAAAATGTTAGCACACCGAAGCAGACTTAACCTGCAACCTGATGGCTTTACCTGCTACTATTCCCACCCACCACATTTGAATAAAAATCTCAGCACATTTATTCACCAACCAAGAGTGGGGCCCACCAATTCTAGAATTTTCTATCAAAATGATAAACTCCGAAAATTCAACAATTGCTGAACCAGTCATCTCGTAAAATTCATAATAAATCATACGTTCATTTTTAACGGTTCAAAATTTGTGGATATATACTCAACTTATATATGTATAACATATCCAAAAATTACCACGATCTAACGGTCGGATTAAAAATTATAACCCCCGTAAAATATCTCAAAAACTCTGATTTTTAATACCTCCATTCCGACAAAAATACTGATAAAAACCTCAACATTAACTCCTTCATTTTTAACCACAAAAATATATCCCTCATTTATATCCACATAAAATAAATATTTCCTTATCATATGAATCAATAATTAATTATTCACAAATAATATTACAGAATCACATTTATGACAACCAGGCCGTTCCCAGGAAAGAGGGGGCTTTCCAATAAGGATTTCTCCTTACTGGCGCCCAATTAGATGACCAAACCTCTCCTTAGACAGAACTTTCTAGACATTGCCAATAATGTTATCTAATAATATTATTCAAATAATATGAATTATTGATCTGATAATGGAAAATACTGTGCAGCAACAATTATTGAAACAACAATAATATAAAATATCAACGCAATAATTATTGAATCAATAAAATAAAATATTGAACAATAACTACTGTAACAATTATTGAGTAGTGCCTTCTTACGTAAGAATCAATAATTGGTCAATACCGTGTGCTACTGTATTTTAACCACTGGGTATTCCAACAGTATTAACTGTAACAACTACGCCGTTATTTATAAACAACTTATACTTGTCGTTTTCTTCATCCAATCGCTTTTCGTTATGGGGCCCACACAAGGCTGCGCCGTCGTACGAATATTCCCCGACAACAAGAATATTCCACGACCAAACGAATATTCCCCAACAAAATGAATATTTTATAACCACTTGCTTATTTTGTAAAATTTGCACATTTCACCCATAACCAAAGTATTATATCAAATTAACCCCTTATTATTCACAATAATATTTAGAGAAAATTTAATTTTATTCATTAATAAGTTGGGGTCTTACAAGAACACTACGATTTCTCTTAAGTACTGGTACACTACGATCTTGTCTTGCTTGTTTTGTAGACACTACGCTTCCGAGAGTATACTACGATCTCTGAGTTGGCTCGGCAGGCGTTTGGACCACTCTACGATTCTGGGAGAGGTCCTCCAAAGTAGACAGACTACGATTTCTCGATACTCTACGTTTCTGCCTTGGCTTCTGCGATCTCTTGACTGGCTCGACAAAGTACGATTCTGTTGAAACCTATCTATTACATTTCAAGATATAGATCAACCTAACAGCTTAAATCTTTTATTCTATACATTCATTAACAGAATGATAAACATTAAAAATCAGATCAACCTAACAAGTTTGATCTACCACTAAGTCATTATACATGTATTCCTTGAAGGATATTACATATACACATGAATATTTACTTTTAACATCAAATTTAAAATGCAATTTCCCAACATCCTTATCCGGTGATTGGTTGGAACCGCCACCTGGAGACCATATTCGCTTCCTTTTTTTGATCTCTTCCCGGCGTCAGTGTCTCAGGACCATGGACGACGACTCCATTGCTCCCGATTGGGTCTCCGGTGACGATTCACTCTTGCCTCCCTACTCTCGTGTCCTCATTCTACTGATGCGTCTCCCTCAATTTCTCCTCTATTTCTTTCTCTCAGCAAAAGTTGTACTATTAGGGCTATATGCACCACGTGGTTGGTGCTACTTGTATATATATGCATATATGATTTCATGTAACTGAGATTGAATATGGTGGGTGAAGGGTTAAAGTGGTAAAATAATATTATTCAGACATTTTAAAAAAAATAGTTATCAAACAAATTTCATCATTCATATACAATTCTAAATAGATGCTCTATATTATTCAGATGTCTAAACTATTCAGATCTTAACATTCAATTTTATCAAACACAACCTTAGTTTTTAATTTTACCCCAAGTAATAAATATAACTTTGGTTCTCTCACTATTTTTTGCCCAATAAATAAGTCTATCTTTTTTTAATACAAGAACAATATAAACAATTGATATTATATTTAATGTTATACAATTATTTCCTTAATACTTGTGCACAACTCTAAAACGACTTATATTAAGGAACGGAGGGAGTATTATATTTAGGAAATTGTTAAATTCACAACAACTTTTGTTATTTCCACAATAAAAGTGTCACTGTAGATGTATAGTGACTGTGAAAATCGTCGCTATAGAATCTATAGCGACACTTTTGTTGTGGAAATAACATTTTATGTTGTGGATTTAATAATTTCCTATATTTAATGTTATACAATCATTTATTTAATACTTGTGCTCAACTCTAAAAAGTCTTATATTAAAGGACGAATAAAGTATATTTTAATAAATTAAATCATCTGAGTAAAATAACATTTAAACTTAAAAAACTGTTTGGTAATTAAAAAGGATAAAATATATGAATAACTTTTAAATTTAAAAATATTAATTTTAAATTATGAAATATCTCAAATTGACATTTCAAAATGAATTTAAATTTAAAATGAAGTAAGTACAATATTTATAAAAATTTCATAAATTTTAAATTTATATATATTTTTTATCGATTAAGTGACAATTTAAGAGTAAATAAAATTTTATCGAACAATTTTATAAAAAACAACACCTTATCTTTCCAATTTCCCAGAAAAAGGGCCGCCAGAAACAAACGGCGGCAGATAAAGCAAAACAGTTAGCAAACGGCAAAAAGATATTTATGAAAATAGCAGCAGGATATTTTAGGACAACCACAAAAAATATCTTATCCTCACTGTTGCGCTGGCTACGTTGCGGTGACGTGGTGCAGTGACACGTCTAAAAGCGGATGACAACTGGATTTCTCTCTCCTTCCCTTTTCCTTTTATCATATACCCTTTTTTTTTTCTTTTATATTTTCCATTCCATTCCTGATGAAGAAGAAAGATTAGCAATTCGTTCTAACCAAAAGAAAATAATTTTCTCTCTCTTAGTTTTTTTTTAATATTTTTTTTGTTATTATTCTCGGAGATTTTCGATCAGGATTATTCAGATATGGAAGCTTTGTTTCCTCCACACAGCTCTGTGGGTAACCACGATGATGAACAGATTTCGAATCCGGTAGCTAATTTACTCATCCTTTTCGTTTTTCAGTTTATGTGATATGTGTTGTTTGCATAGTTTGATATGGTTGTTAATACTTGTTGGATCGGTTGAATGTTTGTGTTTTTAGAATTATTAATTGGATGTTCTGTGTGATGATCTGCGTTAGGTATTTTTGTTTGGTTTTTGGAAAAATCTGAGAGAGATGAAGATCAGGAAATGCTTATTAAGAAAATGATATTCTTTTTTAGGTTTTTGTGTTTGAGTTTTCTCTATGCTTTCCTTTCTGATATATGTTTACGAACTTATTATTGAAGAAACAAATGGATTTTAGACTGTTTTGATTGGATTTTGTTTTGAATGAATATTGATTAATTAGTGTGTGCTTATGTTTTGTAATATATTTTTATTTGGAATTTCTCTAAATTTTGAAGAGAAAAAAGGGAGTTGAATTAAATTGAACAAATAATACTTCCTCCATTCCAAAGTCCAAATTTTATGTTTTCAAATATACTCTTTAACTATTAGCATAGTGGTGACATGATATTATAAATAATACTACCTCCGTTCCTAAAAGATTGTCGTTTACTAAAAGATTGTCGTTTAAGGTTTTGGCACATGAATTAAGAAAGTATCATTTACCAAGTAAAATTTGTTTAAAATTTCATCACTACCCTTTTATGGGAAGATAAAAACTATTAATACAAGGGATAGAATTTCTTGGACAATGAGAGAAGGTACGGGTAATATAGGAAAGTAAATAATTTATTCTCCTCGAAAGTTGTAAACGACAAGCTTTTTGGAACAATTTTTTTTCTTCTAAAACGACAATCTTTTAGGAACGGAGGGAGTCGTAAAAAAGTAATTACATATTAGTAACTGTTGAGAAATCAGACTCACACAAATACACTAAGATAAATACAAACACACTACTGTATGAGATATAAAATAATAACACTATAAATTTACGTGGAAATCCAACTGGAAAAAATCACGGGAGAGATCTCAGAAATTCACTATGAAAATAATATGGAGATTACAAACTCTCTCAACTGAGAAATAAATTAACTGTTTATTTCTCTCTACACCCTCACTCACAGAATGCTCTAACTGAGGTTCTCACTCTCTAACTCTCTTTGCTTCTTGTTGGTGTGGTGTGTTTTTCCCTTTGACTGCCTTTTATAGCCAAAAAACTGAGGGGAGGAGTGAGAAATGGGAAGGCCAAAAACAAAGGATGGGACTTCGGAAAAATCAAAGGTCCGGACTTAAAAACAAATGGAAGGCAGCCTTTTTCCAACAGTAACATCATGCTACTCTGTAGTCTTAAAAAGAGAGCTGTATGTCTAAAGAACTTTGGGAGTAATGTTTAGTGATCTTTTAAACTTATATTTAGCATTTTACTTGATTTTAGGTTTTATGAACGTATACAAGGGTTCTTTTTTTTAATCCAGTATTTCCCAACTGTAAACGCCTAGAGAAAGCTTACAAGTAGGAAGGAACGATTTATTGAATATGAGCCCTATCTTTCTTAATATGTGGTACAGGAGTAGTTAACTTAACTTTTTTCTACCTTATACATCTGTTTTTGTCTCCCTTCTCTATGCACCCATGGTTTTTTACTATATAAACTCCGACATTGCTCTTTCTTCTTTATCTCCCTCCGTAATTGATATGTCCAAGCATATCGCACAAGTTTTACTGTAGTTTACTGGAAAATTATCTTTGTATAGCTCACTATGTTTGTGACATTAAAGATGTTACTGGTGAAAGACGCAACATTTGGTTATTATCTTTCTCTGTCCATTTTTAGTAAAAGGTCTTGGCCTGGCATTAACAGTTTTGCTAAGTAGTTATTTTCTTAAATTTATATGGCAATTTATGACCGTAGGACTTCTCTTGGTATTAACAGCTCCAGTAAGTAGGCATGTTCCTCTAGCGAAAGATGGTGAATCTTGTTATGCGTTACAATTATTTGAAAACTTGGTGTTTCTCTACAAATGTTTTCATTACTAATACTACCTTAATTCATATGAGCTGGGGC
Organism: Panax notoginseng; assembly: GCA_016801055.1. Taxonomy (NCBI): domain Eukaryota; kingdom Viridiplantae; phylum Streptophyta; class Magnoliopsida; order Apiales; family Araliaceae; genus Panax; species Panax notoginseng. The sequence continues at coordinate 5,852,603 of CM029021.1, read as the reverse complement.
ATATGATAGAATAGTTTGGTGTACTTGATGCTCAATCTTCTTTGGTTTGCCAAATGATCCTTCTTCTTTCTATTTGGGTCTGCTGACTATAGTAGAATTTTGTCACACCTGCTTTATGCAGCATACATTATACACAAAACGGTTCCTTGAGAAAAGAATCTAATTTTTTCCCCCCTTGTCGGGGTTCATAGTTCTAATCAAGTTAACTTTACCTCAGGAGTCTCAAAGGAGTGAATCAATGTGGACAGAATGGACAGATGAGAAGCATAGTTTGTTTCTAAAATCCATGGAAGCGTCATTTGTTGACCAATTATATCGTTCTTTGGATCTGCATGGCTCACTTTTACAGAATGACTGCTCATCAAATCCTAAATCCTCCAGGCAAATGCATGTCAGCACTCGTATCCCTTCTGGACTGGTCTAAAATCTAATCCCTTCCGTTCTGCTGCCTACCCTCTGTATCTATTCTCATCTGTTAATCTTATATTTACAAAGAGCTAGTTTAATATCTGAAATAAAAATTTGTTTTTCCTTGGGTTCTGCTTTTTCTACTTCAGTTTAAGGTTCATCGAGATGGCTGTTGGGAAAAGATCAATTTCAGAAGAGCCGAGTCAGCGTCAAATACTGCCGATGAGTCTCGTGATCTTGCAGCAAATCCATGGATTCGACATTTCAGATCTGGAAGCAGACATCAAAGTGTAACAATTCCTAGTCTACAGGGAAAAACTGCATTAACTACTACAAACCGGTTTCGTGTGTCTCAGCCTGATTTGTGTTCCAATGATTCAGTTGGTAGCGATACAGGTAGACCATCAGTAAAATTTAGTGTCTGGAACATCCATTTCCTTTGCATGATCATCCACAGTTTTTTTTTTTTGCATTCACGTGTTATTTTTCTTCATATACTACTACAGTACTTTTATGCAACCCCTCAACCCAACTTAAAATTTATGTTTCAAAATGAGGGAAAAGGTGTCGAGACATGTCAGTGGCACACTAAAATTTTACTAGACGTATATTTTGACTCAAAATTTTCCCTATTTAAATTTTTTTATAATACGAGACGTCTTAAAAACAATGCAAAAGCATGGTCTTCAAGATGTCACTCAATTTGGGGTGGAATGAGTACGAGTACAAAATACCATGTGGATACAGTCGCACAACTAATGGAGATTCCTGGAGCAGGGAAGTGAGTAGACGTAACTTCTTCTGTTCTGTTGATAAGTTTTTGTCTTAACCACTCGAGTTTTGGTCAGATATTTTAGTGTTTTTAGTCTTAAACTTGTAGGTCTATTTTATGTTTTATTTGAATGACCCATTTATTTTGGCCCTTGCACAGAGGTGACAGATCAAAATTTTGTTGATGAAGATCTTGAGAAAGAGGTGGCAAGCCAAAGGTGCAATGTTAAAAAGATGAAAACTTCAGCAGTTGCTAGTTCAAGCAATGATCAAGTAATGTGTAGAAATGATCTATTAACTTGCATAAGTAAAGTTGTATCTATACACTACTATATGCTCATATATGGCCCCATCACCTGATTGCTCTTTCAGGTGGTTCCTTTCAGAGAGTTTTCCATGACAGACGATGATGCGAAATTATGCCCTTCGTTGAAGGAGTGAAGTCTCGATCATTGCATTGATTAGCAATCAATCAGTCGCCAAGCTCCATGACTAGACTTTGACCAAATTTATCCTTCTATTCTACCTATGGGAAGATTCTTAAGGCGTAACTATAATTAAACCTGACTTGTAATTGTAGGCTATTCAACTAGAGAGAGAGAGAGAGAGCTTGTAGGGCAGAGCTAGAACTGCAGAGAGTTGATGGTGTTGATCAATTGTGGTTTGTACAACGAAATAAAGAGACTTTTATGGTGCTGTGGATTGAAGACTGAAGTTATGAATTACTACAACCCAGTGGAGGAAGTGGCTCACAAACTGGAAAAGTTGTTTCTCTAGGAGTTGGAGACAAGATTTGAGTAGAGAAACTGACTACCAAAGGGGAGTTCTTCCTTGGATGACTTGTTGTTTTACTTGGATTTTAAGTGAATTTATGAGTACATTGCCTTTAATTCTTTTTATTTATCACCCGCCCTAGACCCTAGTTATGTGAGTGGCATGGAGTTGTGTTCTGATCCTGTGTTTTGGTGGATGTATAAAAACAATGGCTCTCAATCATTTTTAAAGTTTTTCATACTATCGACAAATGGTATATTCTTCAGTATTTTAAGTTAAGATGCATCTGTTGATTCTGTTACCTTCCAGTTCATGACCTATGCTATGCTATGCTATGCTATTAGTAGTGGTGGTAACAAGTTGAATCATGGGGGAATTATGTAAGAATATCAAATCTTATATGTCAGTACATATGGTTAATTTCAAGTATATTCTTTCTAAGAAATTAATATTTTTATAAGTAATTTTGATTTTTTTAAGAGAGATTTTGTTTATTTTTCACTTTTTTAGAAATATAAGATTGTATGCTAACTTTGTATATTGCGACTAAACACAATAACATGTTTTGTACATATTTGTAATTTCAGAGATATTTTTTTTATTGTGTCATATATATATATATATATATATATATATATATATATATATATATTCCATTTTCGATATAATAGCTGTTTTAAGTTTTCAAAAATAAAAAATTCCTATATAATTGCATCATGAATTTAGATTTTAGAAAGGATGTTTCAAAACTTATTTGCTTTCAAAAATTTTAAGTGGACATGAAAATTGAACGTTATTATTTGAATTTTATTTATTTGTATTTTGATCCTAATAGGGTTAAAAATATAAATAGATAAAATTTAAATACACTATTGTTTAATTTTTATGTCCACTTAGAAGAGCTCGTTTCTTAAAGGGCTTTTTATTTAGGACAAAATTAAAATTCTTTTGGATATTTCTCTCTGCCTATAAAATACTATCATAAAAGAAAAAAAAAAAAGAAGCAAGAAAAAGGGGAAAAAAATAATTAACTACGCACGGCAGCCCTTGTTTCTTTCTACACCTGTTTTTTTTGGGGTTAAGGAGAGCCGGTGAATACTCCATAAAAATAAAAAATGAGAAAGGACATATAAACGGAAACTCTCAGGAAAAAGCTTCAATTTGAAACCCTAATAAAGGCCAACCAGAAGGAAGAAAAAGTTTATTTTTTATTTATTTTTAGTTTCACTGTCCAAAAAAAATCTCCCATTTATTCGGTCACCACATGAATCTAGGTTGACAGTTTCCAGGTACGTTCTTCTTCGTTCTACGACCAATCTGCATTTTTAATTGGATTCTTAGTTTCATAACATATACATTCAATTCCTTTTATATTTTAATCTTCTAAATTCCGAGTAGTTCAATTGATTTCGTTAAAATGAATTAGGGCGAAATTGAGTTTACCACTCCGAAGGGTTCTATTAATTGGGTATTTGAATTACAATGCCGTCGTTTATGTCGGCATCGAAAGCCGTTGGACGTTTAATTTTACGGAGAAATGGTGTTAGACAGCTGATCGATTATAACAAGAGCAGTGGGGAATTGGGAAATCATGTTCAAATTCGATGGTTGAGTAGCATTGCCTGTATCGAGAGATTTCCATTGGTTACTGAAGCAATTGGCGGCTTGAAAAAGGATGCTTATTCTCCTATCGGAAGTATGTGTAATGGTGTTTTTCAGAGAAGGGGATTTCTCGGCTGTGGTGATGGGGAAGAGGGGAATGTTCTGGCCAAAGTTTATGAGGAGAGGCGCGTTTTGGGGTGAGTTATCTTCAATCCATTTTCATTTTTTTGGTAGTATGTAGAAATGATATTTGCTGTTGAGAAATTTCTTGTCGTCTTAAATTGGCTTGATTTTTTTTTGTTCCTGTTATTTTTACAATAGCATTTCACGTTATGATAAAGGATTTCTTGCAAAGAGATTTTTTTTTATTTCTGTTGCTGTGGTGTTTACTTTTGGTTTGTGGGAGTGGTGAGCTACAACCACTATCCATTCAAAAGATTATGTTTATGCGTGTTTCGTAACATATTGAAGTGCTTGTCAGCAGTTGAGATTTTTTGGTGTAAAATCACTTTTTGGAGAGTTAAGATTTGGTACTTTTAGTAGGACGTTTAAATTTACAGTTAGAAACTTTATGAAAATATCTTATGGAGTGACTTAAGGAACTATTTACTTGCAGCTTGGCTTTTTTATGTGAGCACTTATTTTACATAGCTCCACTAGGAAAAGTTTTTCATTTTGCTGCACTGATCCACCAAATGGGCACTAGAACACGTAGTTTTGATGACTGAAGATCAGCTAACTAAGTCTAAGAATTGCAACATTCAATTTTATGTCATAACGTAGTTAATGTATTCCTTGTTGAAGTAAGACCATGCTAGAGTAAAACTTATATAACAAAGCCTACACTGAATGAATATCTACTTAAAATGTCAGAAGTAAGAACACATGCATATGTATTAAGTTGACACTGAAGAACAACCATTTAGATACCAAATTCTAATGTACGCGCTCTGTCCCAAAATAATTGTCCTAATATAACCTTTTAAGGTCAAATTGACCTTTTTTGAAGTATTTTTTTACTAGTTTTTTTTAAAAAAAATAGGCGGAGGTACTATGACCATAATAAACTCATATAATTTACTACTAACCCCAATGTTCTTTATTTAAAAATTTTAAATAAATATGCTTAATAATGGTCATTCGTCAATTTAATCATGAAAAGTCAAATTAGGACATTTATTGTGGAATGGAGAATTTAATTTGGAGTAAAAAGAGAATGAAATGAGAATCAGGCAGGTAGAATAAGCATAGAAACTAGCTGCAAATCCAGGTAACTGTCGAATTTAAGAGTATGAAGTTCGACTATCTGTACTTTTATATAGAAACTGTTTGTAATTGTATGTAGAAACTGTTGAAAAAAATGGTACTTCTATAGGGGCAATAAAATGTGTCTGTACTAACAGATGAAACCTATCATCAGTAGGTAGCAACTATGAAAGAGGTTGTCCATTGATTATGGCCAGTTTGTACCAGTAGTAAATGTTCCTCTGCTGCATATTTCAATTCATATATGTTATGTATAGCATTGTTTGGTTTTTATAATAGACTTTGTTTTGATTATCAGGTATTCTCCAGAGCAGTTATATTCCGTGGTAGCTGCTGTTGACTTGTATGCAGATTTTGTTCCCTGGTGTCAGCGCTCAGATATAGTTCGACGTTTCCCCGATGGATCATTTGATGCTGAGCTGGAGATTGGTTTCAAATTCCTGGTTGAAAGTTATATGTCCCATGTGGAATTGAAGAAGCCAAAATATATAAAGGTAATGAATTCATTCAGTTATGAATTATTTGTTTTTAGAAGTTGTTAGATATTTTGACCTAATGCTGTTGGCTGACAGTTGGTTAGACCCATTGCCTCTTACCATCAGTCATCTTAGAGCTAGGGATTGACTGTTTCACGAGAGTATAACTTAAGATGAAAATCCATTGGCATTAGGATGGCAAAGATTTATAGAGAGGAAAGTTGAACTCCTAATACTGTATTGAGCATAGTTATTAGGTACTCTTATGGACCTAGCAAACCACATATTGGTACTTGTATAACCAAACATGGTACTCTTACGTCCCAATATTGTAAATTTAGCATACCTCACTCTTGTATGTCTTTTGCAGTTTTGCTAACATTTCTATTGATTTAAAAATAAATACGTTTGCTATGTTTAGATTAAAAGAATGAAATAGAGTGAAAAATAGTGTATTTGGTGATATTTTGGCGGACAAACCATTCTAATGGAATGAAATTTCATTTCATTCTATTGATTTTCATTCCATATGACAAGTGGTGGAATGAGATCAATTCCAATGAAATGATCCATGCGCCAATTATGTCATCCTATCACACCACCCACCACCAACAACAATCAAAACATAATGCTAAAAAATAACCATTTCTTCCTCCATTCTATTCCTTCAATCCAAACGTAGTAGCAGACTCGAGAGGGCAATATTGACATATACCCAATCAATTAAACAGTGCTTGGTTTAATACAGTACATGTATATGTATTAAAAGATAGTTGGAGAGAGAGAGAGAGAGAGAGCAAGAACATACCCTTAACCAATTAAAGTACAAGTTGTTTACGTAGTATAATGTGCTAGGGTGTCCTGGATAAGCGTACTAAAGTGAACTGCAAACCTAAAGAGGGAATGAACTAAAACTGCGCCCACGTACCGCTTACTAGGTAAGTCCTTATACTACACATGTACCAAAACGCACCACGTACCAGGCAGCACTGCTCTTGATGTTGGAGCCAGGACTTGGGAAATTCTTCGAGGAGGATCTGCTCCCTGGTGATTGAAAACATGCTGTTATTGATTTTGTTAGTGAGGAGGTCCGCCGCTTAGGTTTGCATACTGATTTTTCAAACATTGCTCCTACATTAGTTCTATACTCACGTGTTCTATATTTTTTTAGTAAATTAATATTAAATCTCATACGTGCTGAATTCTTCAAGAAATCTTTATATGGAGGAGTCTTCAATACAAATTATGATATTACTGAAATGGATTTGGAAGTAGCAGTTACCATCAATGAACCGATATAGTCTATTTGAGCTTCTAGATGATGATAATCTCCATTGACACCCCGATATGATTCATTTAGATTGACATTGTAGGTCTAGGCGAGGAATAAGAATCAGGGGGACAACTTTATACTGTTCTGTTGGTTTAAAACCTGAATATAGTGCTGCCCTCGTCTTCCTGTTTGTTCATATCTTGTACACCGACGCACCCACCCACGTAGAAGAGTCACTCTTGAGTCTGTTTTCATGTGTTTGATGTCTGAACTGGGCATACTTGTGTTCTTGACATGATCTATAATATTTTTTTCAATGTTCATTTAGCTAAGTGAATGTGTTTGTTGTTACATTCATTGGGGTATTTATTGTTTCATGTGTTTTGATTCTAGACTACTGCATCAGAAAGTGGCCTTTTTGATCATTTGATTAACATTTGGGAATTCAATCCGGGTCCAGTTCCAGGAAGTTGCAGCATATATTTCTTGGTAGACTTTAAGTTCCAGTCACCATTCTATCGACAGGTATGTCCTTTGCCTGTTTGGTTTTACATTTCGTCTTTCTTGCTTTTAAACACGTGCATAATGACTTACTAGAAAACATTGAATAGGCATTTAATTTAGGGGTGATTATTTCTCAGTAGCGAGTATTTCTGTTAATTTATTGTAGATTTTTTCTCATAGATGAAGTTTTATATTGCTATCGGTAGTGGTGCGTGAGATTTTCAATAGTTGTGCATTTATGTAGTATTTTATGTTTTACTATTTATTAGAAGGATGAGACACTTGGTATATTAAAATGTTCTTGTAAAAATGGTTAAGTCGGGTCTTGCTAAGGAAACCATTTTTAGGTGGATATTAGTTCCATTGAGGATGGTTACAGGGTTTGGTATTATATTTACTTGTAGCTATTCCGATGTATAATACTTTGATAAGGAAGTACAATTTTTGTTAATTTTTTCATGCAAGATACTCTTTCTTACTTTTGAATTAAAATTGGCTATTTCTATTCAAGTCCAAAAATCATTCATAGAAGCTAGTCTAGGAATTGCCTGTAATTAAAGATTAAGATTCCAGTTTCCACCATACAATTACTAATACTACTTCATTTAGGCTATATTTGTTTGCAAGGATTACATTTGGGATATGACTATTAATCCTAAGTGTTTTATTTGTTTTTAAATTTGAGCTTGGGACTAATAGTTCTGGGATTATAAAATAGCTTAAGATGTGAGATTATTTAATATTATGTTCTACCTTGTATTATAATCCATACCATTTGGGATTAAAAATTGCTAGACAAATTAATCTCAACCTTTTTTTAAAATAAACATAATATCTTGCAATTTCTGTTATTATTACTGACAACCTAAAATTTTACTAGTACAAAGACTAAATATTTTTTCTTTGGGGGGAGGGGGGAGGGTGTGGCGGGGCGGTGTATATATAATCACTGAATATTATTTTTTTGGAAAGGGTGGAGGGTGGGGGTGGGGGTGGGGGTGGGAGTGGGGGGTGGGGCGTGGGCGAGTGGGGGTGTATACATAATCAATAAATATTATTATTTTTTGGCTATTTCTATTCTAGTCCAAAAATCATTCATAGAAAGCTAATCTAGGAATTGCCTGTAATTAAAGATTAAGATTCCAGTTTCCACCATACAATTATTAATATTAATTCATTTAGGTTATGTTTGTTTGCAAGGATTACATTTGGGATACGACTATTAATCCCAAGTGTCTAGTTTGTTTTTAAATTTGAGCTTGGGATTAATAGTTCTGGGATTATAAAATTGCTTAAGATGTGAGATTATTTAATATCATGTTCTACTTGGTACTATAATCCATACCATTTGGGATTAAAAATTGTTAAACAAATTAACCTCAACATTTTTTTAAAATAACCATAATATCTTGCAATTTCTGTTATTATTACTGACAACTTAAAACTTACTAATACAAAGACTAAATATTTTTTTTTCGGGGGATGGGGGAGGGGGAAGGGCAGGGTGAAGGGGTGCGGTGTATATATAATCACTGAATATTATTTCTTTAGAAAGGGTAAGGGTGGGGGTGGGGGTGGGGGTGGGGGTGGGCGATGGGCGAGTGGGGGTGTATACATAATCAGTAAATATTTTTTTTTTGGGGCTAGGGGCTAGGGGCTAGGGGCTAGGGGCTAGGGGCTAGGCGGGAGTGTGTGCATACATAATAAGTAAATTTTGGGGGTTGGGGGGTGGGGGGTGGGGGGTGGGGGGTGGGGTGGGCGGGTGGGGGTGGGCGGGATAGGAGTGTATACATAATAAGTAAATATTAGGGTGAAGGGTGGGGTGTTGTATGTATATATAACAGTAAATATTAATTTTTTTTGATGTATAAATAAGTTTAAAATATATTATTATTGGCAAGGGTATAATAGTCCAAACGATATTTTTTAATCTAATACTTTAATTAATTCTGAAAAAAACAAACATAACATGAGATTATTTTAAGTTATCCCATGAATAATCCCATAAAAAATAAACACGTGACTAGGAGTATTTAATCCTATGATTAATAGTTTAGGATTATAATCCTTGCAAACAAACATGGCCGTAAACTTTACAAGAAAACTTATTCTAATTGTTAAAGGTTGCTTCAACAAGTGTGACCATATTTATATGATATTACTACTGTAGGTATCATATAATTTGTTCTACTACAATAAATATTTGTTTGGATAAAAGGGTTCTATTACATTATTATTCACGCAGTCTTGGGATGAAATTTTTAATGCAGATATTTTTATTTATATTTTATGATTCTTGTCATGGGCCCGTTGGCTATGGTCTTATTAGCTAAGCCATCACCAACCGTCCACCTTCAAACAATTTAGCAGAAGATTGAAGTAAGCTTTAGATTGCGATACAATGTGATCGCAAAAGATAATTGAAGATGTGTTGGCTTAAAATAGCGCCATAACCAACACGGGCTATGGATTCCCTATATATATATAAATATTGTTGAGCAAGAATATATGCTCACAAGCTATATTTCGGGTACAAAGAGGCAATGCAAACTAAAAATTATCATTCAGATGTGGTCCTAACTTCAGGTAGTGCTATACACTACCTGCATCCTTGTTACTAAAGGTGCTTTACCTGGGGGCTGTGTGCAAGTGTTTCTATTGTTTAGAATTCTTAGCAAACTCCTAATGGGAGAAGAACAATGGTGAAGAGCCTAAAGGTAACATAAAAGAGTTTCTGTTACAGTCATTGTTAATATACTAAATGGAATTCAATAGGATAGGGTGGCAGAGTGAGACATTAATTGACAGTTTCCTTTATTTGTAACAGTATGTGTGGGCATTTTATTTGTCCGACACATGCCACTATTGCACAGTGAAATGGAAATTCATTAGGGTAAGTCTGGACACAAACCAGAATAATGGGATGAGAAGAAGCAGTCAGTGCGTGCGTGCGTGTTAGTCCTCTAGAAATGAGAAAGAAGTTGTTACCTCTATTCCAAAATTAGAGATATTTTTTGAAGTAAATTTGCAAAGTCTTAAAATTCAAAATTCATATGAATTCGTTTAGTGTTAAAAAAACAAACATGACAATGAATAATACTTATTTTTTTTGCTAGTTTATAGCAATTATACTTGTTTGGACTAAAACCTAAAAAAATTGTATTGATTTTGAATTTTAGGATTTGAAATGGAGGGAGTAGTATTTTAGTGCTGAATGAAAGGGAGAGAATGAGGTTAGGACCCCCCATGGTTACGTCATTTTTACCAAAGTAGGTGAATATTACTTATTTACTAAAAATTTTGTTCTTCATTATGTACTAGTCCCAGAAGGTTTAGAGAGTTATGATTTAAGTCTTTCTACAAGTGCAGGGTAGTTTAAAATGTCCTAACTAAATTGATGGCTGTTATATGCAGATGGCAACAATGTTCTTTAAGGAAGTGGCTACCCGACTCGTAGGTTCGTTTAACGACCGTTGTCGTTTGATTTATGGGCCAGGGGTCCCAGTTACGGAAAAATACTGTGAACAAAGCACGTGAAGTTAGATTATATGTTGACAATACATTGTAAAGTTGAATCCTATCTGAAATTCTGCTGGCATAGCTAATGGAGTTCGTATCAATGTAATCATAGTCCCGCTGATTAATCTGGGTCATTTTTTATATGGTTGTGCCCTTGGCACACAATTTATGGTCCTTATAGTGGGGAAAGTTGGTATTTAAAAAATTGTTGACTTTTAAGTGCCAGTCATATGCATTGAATTTTTTGTAATTGGATCTTGTAATTCCATACTAATTGACATCCTAATGACAAGATTTTTTTTAGTACTGTATGGCAGTACACAAAGTTGTATGTCGTGTATGGCAGTACAACAAAGTGCTAGTAACCGGAAGAAAGACAGAGTATCAACAAAGTTGTATGTACGTGTAGATATGATATCTAGACTCTAACCTTTCCTTCACAACTTTCTCGTCTTTTTACACTTATTAGTGAGTGAAACACGTCCCTTCAACCTATTTTATTGCGTCGTACCAAGTCGTTGTGATTGCCTATGGTCTGGGTCTACGGTATTGGGCCCAAGTTTTTGGCCTTAAAGGCCAACGGTCTGAGCGCCCAATTATTAATCCTTGGGCCGCTTTACCCGATCGGGCTCCCTAAACTGTTGGGTCCTCCAACGAGAATGGGCGACAAGGGCTGTGGGCCTTGGGATCGCTCCGGATCATAATCTATCAGGATTTACTTGTAAAACAGGAGTTGCACAACTTTGACCCCAGTGCCGTGCTTGAGAGTTCAGCCTCTACCAAAATTACGGGGCACCATCACACTAACTAAGCTCTACCTTCCCTTCCACTACCAAACAAAGTCTACTTTATCCGTTACAGAAATAAAGTCTTATTTACAAAAATTTTAAATATAAACGATTATGTTAGTTTATTAATTCCGAAAACATAAAAAAAAAAAATTATTTTTATATATAAGACTATGAGTAACGCTGTAAAATAAACTAAATAGTTCGGGTTCCATTCGTACTCGCTCCATTAAAAATTCGATACAAAATTTAAATATAAAAATTTTAAAATTTAATAAATTTCGCAATTTTTTTAAATTATAATTTTTTATTAATATGGATTATTTTTATTTAAAAATTTTAAACTATTCAAATTTAATTTAAAATTATGCTCAACTTAATAATTAAATAATTTTAATAAAATTTTATTTTATATTGGATAAATTTTATAAATTAAATCTGAACAATTACCCACGAAGACAAGCTTTCAAAATTGGTTGCCTAGTTGCATAAAAATTCGTGCCAATTTCTTGAAAAGACAACGCAGAGTAGATTGGGTTAGAAGAAAAGAAAAAGGAAAGCAGCGTCAGTCAGGTTGATGAGTAATTGAATATAAATTGTTGGTTTGCGTGTCCATCCCGTCCGTTATCACTCACTCACTCCTCACCTGCAGTTGTTATGACATTAATCTACTACTAATAATAATAATAATAATAATAATAAGGTCCTCCATACCCTTTTTCTTTCTCTCCCCTCCATCTCCATAAATCCCCATCCGTTTGGTTTTCATTAGTTGTAATTCCTTACACCCCACTGCGTATTCTACCACCATATCCTTATTACAATTATAGCCATGGTTAGCAGCGTCAGCTCTACCTCTGAGCTCAAGTCCGCTGCCCTTTTGGAGCAGATGAAGCTCCACCTCGCCACCGACGCCGGTAAGGATATCATCAACAAAATCGGCCTCGTTTATCAACTCAATATCGCCCCCAAGGTCTCTCTCTCTCTCTCTTGCTATATATATGTATGTATGTATGTATTGTATGCCTAATTTGCTTGATCCGATTAGTTACTAACCATATCCCTAGGCTTTGACCTTGTTTTTTTATCAGAAAATTGGGTACAATGAGGAAATTTATGTTGTTGATCTCAAAAAAGGAGAGGTTACCAAGGTTAGGGTTTCTGATCCTCCCTCCGTGTCATTACAGCTCTACCTCTGGTTATAGCAAAATTTACTGTTTTCTTAGTTAAATAATCAAATATTGTGGTGTAACTGAGTTCAATTTCTTTTTTGCTGTATATTTTAACTGTTTCCACATGGATCAGAAATGAAACAATCATAAGAATATGAATTTGTATTGTGCTAAATGTTCTTGTAAACAAATTGTTCAATTTTTAGGGCCGTATGAGGGTGGGAGGCCTGATGCCACATTCTCTTTTAAAGATGATGATTTTTATCAAAATAGCCTCTGGGAAAATGAATCCCCAAATTGCTTTCATGAGGTGAGTTCTTTGCATTGGATTTTGGTTAAAAAATCTTATTGTTTATTTAGTTTATTAAAGATCAGATTCTTCCTCTCTCTCTCTATATAGTAAATTTGTGTCATATTTTCATGAATGCAGGGGTGTAATGAAGGTCAAGGGCAGTATGAGTGCAGCTAATAAATTCACACCGGACATATTCCCAAAGCCTTCAAAGATGTGAGCAGCACATGTCACTCTTATGATGTTTCTTGAGGCTTCTTCTGTGTATTAGGAAATTTCTAATGATTTAATTGGTCTATCAGTATCTCCCAATAAACATATTATCATCTAAAAGTTACCTTGATCAACGTTATTGTTCCATAAAAAAAAAGTTGAAATATTTATTTGTGCCGTTCAATTCCCCTATTCCTTGTGTTCCGGTGATTCTTCACTTAGTTCTAGCGTTTTACAACGTTTCATGATTTGTACCAATAATATGTGGTGTCTTTTCCATTGAACACAGAGTTGAGAGTTTACTTCTTGGTTTCATTTGAGTTGGCAAATGTTGTAGAATGTCGATAATCTCCACCATACCACTGTCACAACCGTTATAGCTGTCAGAGTCTCTCTGATGACTGTGAACACTAGATAAATTTCTTCTGGGCTGCAGAAGAAAACTGGGGGAACCCATGTCCATATATTGTTGATACTCGGTGTTGTCTCATTGTAAGTAAATTGTTGACGATCACTGATCTCTCATAACAATAAATAGATATAATGTGATTTTGTT